>OX101785.1:14360923-14935141 GCA_944452715.1 Ophion slaviceki
AATGCTGGTGGTTGGTGGTTGGTGGAAAACTTGGTTTCTCGAGTGCCTTGTTACAAACTAATTTTTACAAAGAGTTCCAAAAATATCTCATAATAATAAAACAAAGTACAGCTTTGGAACAACGAATCGAGCCACTCTGAAACAATAGGTGTTACTGTACACACTTCAGAGTATTTCCTGGAATTTTTTGAGAAAAACCAAAAGTGACATACCGACCGAAAAAAAACATTTTTGTATAATTTTTGTGAAAATGGGCATTTTTTAAACTCGAAAAATTCAAAACAAAATTTTTTCACAAAGTTCATGTTGACAAAATATCAATTTTTTTGAGAGTGGACAACTTTTTGACCGTTCGAAATGGTATGGAACGCCTCATATATGCGGCTATTCAGAGAAACATCGATATTATATATTTCATTCAAGAGTCTAGAATGTGAAGCACATATTTCACACGTGTTTCCTAGACCATATGTGCATGTGTCAATTGCCTCGAGATCCAACTAGTCACACTTTTTACGTTTTTTTACAGTTTGCTAGGTATGAGCCTACATTATCGGTCATTGCAGTCCTCCATTCCGACTAATTCAAAAGTGCGTTGTACAAGTTTTTTTCTTAATCAATTAATTTTTATCAGTTTCTGAGACACATTAGATGACACATTATATATGTGTCTTTTTTGTCCTCGGTGTTAAAATTCCTTAAAGCTATAGATTTTTTTTACTACATGTCTGCTGAAACACCTTTTTGAAAATCTGTATAAATGTGAAAAAAAATCTGTATAAATGTAATTCTCGTGGTATGTAGCCGTTTTTCGAAAAAAATCACACAACGGTGTTTAGAAAAAGTGTAATTTTGGCTGAATTTTTACTAATTTCCGGGGGATTGAAAAATACTAAATAAAAACAAAACGTTACGTACAACGATAGCGACTGCACTTACAGAAATTTCGGTTTTTAGAATTGAAAATCGGACAGATATAGCTAGAGTTATGATTCCGGTCAGGTCAAGAAAAGTTTCGAGAAAAACGTGATTGAAAGTTTTAGCATACATACGTAAATCGTTGCGCTACCTGCTCTCACCAAATCATCTGTAACTTGGTCAATTTTTAATATTTCAACTTGAACATTTTTGACATATTCTTAAATATGTATACTTTGAGAAAATGAAAAAAAATCAGTTTTTTTTCATTTTCTCGACCCGTAACAATGGTGTATCGCCTTAAGGGAGGACACCACTGTAAAATTTTCGTAAAAACGTTTTTTTTTAGAACGACTTTAAAAAAATCGTTTGAACCTTCAAAAATAGGATGCATATTCGTTTACAGCTGAAAGAAAAGTTTTAAAGTGGTTTTCGAGCTATTTTTTATGGGACTCTCCGAGCGCTGAAAAGCGCCTTCGGCGATGCCACGCCGGTAGACGCATCTCGACTCTTGTAAGCCTATTATCTTTCGGGACAAGGTTACCGACTAAAAATAGTTCTATTTTCTACCAATAGGTGGCATTAGATTACGGGAAAAAATGCATCAGCTGTAGCGTCTACAAAATTGTTGACTTCAAACACGTTTCTTTCAAAACCATGTTTTTTGAAATCGGCAAGCAGTAGAACTCGAACAATTTCCGTCCAATCGACGTGAAATTTGAACTGTAGCTTCTTAGATTGCTTTAACAGTCAAGTAGAAGGCCTTTTTTCGATTAATTGAAAATTTAAAAAAATATATCACTTTTTATACCGAAAATTGTCGTCGACAAAACGAACTTTTTTTCAAACTCGTCTCTATTTTTTTTCATTATTTTCAATTCCCCCTTGACTTGATTGCTAAAACTAACATAGTTAACGAAAATATTTCACTCCTAGTTCCAGGATTAAATTTCCGACAGTTCTGCTGCGTGCCGCGGAGAAGGTTGGATGAAAACCAGCAGTACTATAGTGACTCGTGCGCCGCAATTTTGTATTCTTTTGACAAATACCTTTTTTAACATCCTTCAATATATGCCTAATAAAGCCTAAAAGTTCTTTTGATCATGTATTTAATTCATCTCTTAAAAAAAAAACATTTTAAACGTTCAAAAGTGGGCATTTACAGTGATGTCCTCCCTTGAGACATGTCCAAACATATTTGGGCATTTTTGCTTCGAGGGGAAAATTTTTCCGACGATGTTATTCAATATTGTCCGTTGCTACTTCGAATTACCTCAGTGGGGTCTTCTAAACTCGATGAAAAATTAATAAGAAAACAACGTTACTTTTTTAACCGTTATTGAAGAAAAAAATGGGTTTCCGGTCAACAATCAAATGTACAGTAATAAATTGACAATTGATATGCTTTACAAGGAATCTATCAAGGTTCACATTAAAAAATGATATTCGAGCGAAAAGAGTTACTGAGCAACGCGTCAAAAGTGGTTGTCGTGAAACCTGGATATTGAAATTCATTCGAGTGCCGTAATTATTATTTTTATGAACGGGATAGTCAATCAAATACTTCGGAATATCAGACGTAAAAAGAAATGTGCTCTACACATTATCATTCCATCTGACACGTCTCATTCTGACACGATGAATAATATTTTTGAGTTACGTTCCTGCCCGTGGCTACATTATTATTCATGCAGGCTCTCCGGACAATTCGAGAATTATATAAATATATGCTCAAGTCTTTCGTTAATACGATATAAGTTCTCCTTTGGAATTATACCGGGTGTAATATACAGGGTGTTCCAGAACTGAATGCGATTCCTGAAATGGGGGGTTGGGGGTGAAATTCCGAGTCAATTGATATAAGCATGTGTAGGTCTCAGATCAACCCCTGAATTATTATTAATTTTTAAAGGCGGGCCAATCAGGTGCGGCCGTCTTTAAAAATTAATAATAATTCAGTGGTTGATCTGAGACCCACACATGCTTATATCAATCGACTCAGAATTTCACCCCCAACCCCGGGGTGTGGTTGGGGGTGAAAGTAAACGCAAAAAAACTACTGGAGAGTAGAATTATTCTCGACTAGTCGAATAAAAAAAGAGTATTTAAAATTATCATCTTTGGAGCCAACAGCATAAGGAGAAAGCGAGAGAGAGAGAGAGAGAGAGAGAGAGAGAGAGAGAGAGAGAGAGAGAGAGAGAGAGAGAGAGAGAGAGAGAGAGAGAAACGAATATAAGGAAACAGGGGTTGGAGAACGAAAGATAGAGAGATAGGAAGAAAAGCAAGTTCACCAAGTTTCCAGCCGTCTGACCCAAGCGATGAGATAACTCGTACAGCGGTTGACGTTATATAATGTGCGGCTGAAACTTTTCGATTTAACCCCTCCATAACTGTCAGGGGCCTTGGGATGAGAAAAAAGCTCCATCAAACCATTTCAATTTGGTAGATTTTTTTATTGATCACTTTTCCCAGCGTATTGCTACATCCATCCTCATGATAAACATATCACATTTCGAGGCCAACATATGCCACTCCTTCTGACAACAATATCTTGCCGTAGCTAAAGCCGGGTATACAAAAACTGCTGATGTACACATCAGGTATTTTCTTCAACCACGCCTTAAAGCACTAGACCCCATACTCCAAAGTTTTTCTGAATATCCTAGGTATCATTTGGAGTTTTCTTTATCCTTCGTCATTTTGTCGTCTCTGGATTGTCTGGCTGACAATGAAGGTCTCGATTTTACTTTGCAATGGACAAAGTGACTGTAACGCGACATATGTAACTTGCATTGGACTTGCGTTCGACGTACGTTCAGCAGTGAAGTGGCGTGACTAAACTTGTACTGAATAACATATTCACGGTCAAATTCAAGACATTAGGCAATATGGAGATCCTTTTTTGAGCCAACATCGAGTAATACAATTGAGCTCAACGGTATTACATTTTCACCCGGGAGGGTCAGGTCTCATTCAAAATATACGCTATACGAACTCCAGGAGTGATGCGCGTCGAGGGTGAAGCTTCCCTGGTGCATGTAAGGTCGGACCCTCGGCTTAGGAAAGCAAAAGAATAGCGGAATGAGGAGGGGCATGTAATATAGATGGTCAGTTTGTTGTTATCATCAGGGTCCCGAGCAAACGTTTATGGCATGGGCCATCACGTCAAATATATAGGGTGTCTCAAAATGACCTGACATTTTTATTTATTAACAAAACGTATTTTTTATTTGAAAAGTACGAATATTTTTATTTCAATATTAACTACAAACTTGGAGGTTATGTGGAGAACACAATATTCGATAAATAGCCGCCTCGTCCCTGTTTGCAAACGTTGACTCTTTTGACAAAATTTTCAAAACATTTTTGGTATAATTGTGAACTCATTTCATTAATGGTGCGTCCAACTGCTTCCTTGAGTTCCGCAATGGTCTGTGCATCATTGGCATATACTTTTCCTTTCGGAAAACCCCAAAGAAAGAAGTCCAATGGCGTCAAATCACACGATCTTGGTGGCCAATTCACATCGCGGCGGCGCGAGCTAACACGACCATGAAACTTCGTCTGCAATAACTGCATTGTTTCGCCCGCAGTGTGCGCACGTTGCGCCATCTTGTTGAAAGAAATGTCTTCCAAGTCCATGCCGCTTATGCCATCTATCGGATATTGTGTTCCACACACAACCTCCATGTTTGTACCTTATATTAAAATAAAAACATTCGTACTTTTTAAATAAAAAATGCGTTTTATTAATAAATTGAAACTTCGGGTAATTTTGAGACACCCTTTACTATAAGCCAGTATTATAAGACAGAGAGAAAATAAGAGAAGAATGAGGAGACCCAAAGGTAAAGAGGAAGGATACACGCAAGCTTCGCATATAGTTAGGAAAGTTCGGCAGGCTGCGTGGCAGGAACGATCCTTCAACGTCATCCGGTCTTTCACGACTGAACCCTGCCCGCGAAACTTTCCATCCTTCTTGGTCGGCTGCGTTCGATGGGAAAATGCACAAGAGAGAGAAAGAGGCAGCTAGATTAATTTTACGATCTAGGTATTAGCTACTTTCGTATGTCTTGGCTTCGAAGTTACTCAATTGGTAACTCTTGCATAGATCTTGCTCTTGTGTACTTATTGCTAGACACAAACGCTTCCGCGTCTTGCCTCTGTAGACTATATGCTGTGAAGTCGAGATTTTCCTTCGGTCTCGCTTGTATCACAAAATTTCTAGCTACCAATTCATCTACCGAGGAATTAATTAACTATCGCCCTTATGCAGGAGTGAAAATGGTCGTTACAATGATGGCAATGAATATGAAAAACGATCGTCCTGAAAATAACAGATATTTGGTTTTAGATCAATTGAAGAAAACATCCTGTCTGAGGCAATTATTTATCTAGATGATATGTCTCCTTAGCAATCGGTCGTCATTTTTTCCCAGGCCAATTACTTCACCATCGAAATGCAAGAAGAATTACAGTGGTCCTTGAAAACGGAAATGAGTTTGGGTTCGCATTTTATGAGAATCTGATGACTCGAATGTATTAACTCCATTAATCCGATAGACAAATATAATTGCTATTGCTATTGAATGGTGCAGTAGTCGCACGATGGAGTACGGACACATCTAAAATTGATTGAAGCATTAGTGATATATGATGCACATACTGCGGAATTTGTGCAATTGATGCGGCTGGAAATCCCTCAGTCGCAGGCTTGAAGTCCTATGAGGATAGGGCCCGCGGGCAAAAGTCTTCCGGGAATCCGAAGGGGAACGGAGATGAGCAATAGAATGGATACAGTGACAATCTCCTGCTGTATCATCATCAACAGATAGATAGATAGATAGAGAGAGAGAAAGAGAGAGAGAGAGACAGAGAGAGAGAGAGAGACAGAGAGAGAGAGAGAGAGAGAGAGAGAGGGAGGGAGGGAGAGCACGACAATGCAGGCGCAACAGGACTTACTCAGCATCGAGACTATCCTCGGAGAATTTATTCGAATGATCCAGCTGTATGCTCCCCCATATGGAAGCGTTTAGTCTCCCCATTCTCTCGGTGTATGCATTCAATATGATGTTCAGTATGATACTGCATATAATTGCACCGAAGCAGACTGTGTCTTCAACAAACCCAAACAAATTTTCACAAATAACTATTGTATTTATAAAAAAGTGACATTGTCACTTACAATAAGCATTTTCTTCTGGCCTTCCATTTTTGATAACCTGCCACGAAAGACATCGTTCAGTCATAATTTGTGCAATAACGTGCACACACACATATACATATATAAATTAGGGTGATTCAAATAAATGGAAACATTTTTCTTCGAATTCCCCTATTCCGTAGTTACAGTAAGATAAAATACGACGCCTGTTGGAATATAAGCTTTTGATATTAATATTTAGAGGTTCCGCATCGCGATTTTCCATTTCCCATGAGAGGAGCAAGCTCTGCTTGCTACTTTTGTATTGTGTCCGTCGCCAACGGGTAAACGTACCTACAGCAATGCTCAAGTTGTGTAGTAGTACCTAATTTTTGGAAGTTATCCAAAAATCATACTTACCATGATAACTCGAAATCCTCAGACTTTGGACTGAGGTAACCTAGACTAGATATGTTCCTAACGGGGTGACCTGTTACTCCCTTGAGGTTTTGCATAGACCTTCCTAACACCCTGTACATTAAGGAGCAGGATGTGTGCATCGAATCGCGAGCAAAGTCCTCTCCCGAAGCGAGGCTTCGCAAAATTTCTCGTTCATCGAACCGGCTAGTGTATTAATCGGAGTTCCGGAAGTGTCGAGTTTCAGGGGCAAGTTAGCCTGGATTCGTGGAACATTCGCATTCCGAGCCGAGGGAATCCGTAGCATTGTTATATCTAACCAAACTGTATCACATCATTTAACGAACCGCGTCTAGTTATGTCACACATTATATTACCATAGAAAGACGGGCGTTTCACAAATCTCGTCTAACAAGCTTGATTTCTCTTTTACCATGCTGCGTAAATGTAGGGTTAATTTTTTCCTCTCCGGGCCAGGATGTTTTTCTGAATTTGTAAAATATACCAACAAGGAACATCACTTAAGGGGTTACCCCCACTTGCGATTTTGAAAAAATCGATTATTTTATTGCATTTTTTTGAAGTATAAGTATCTGAGAATAGACGGCTCTATGAGTATAGGAATAGATGACTCTATGTAAGTTTACAAAAAAAAATATTTTCTTCGTGTAAACTGAAATTGAAACTTTAAACGCGTTTTTCTCAAAATGGCATTTCTGAAGTCGGTGACCAAGATTACTCGAACACTAATGAACCGATCTTCTTGAAATTTTGCAGGCTTATTTAATACATAAAAATGTAGTCTTTAATCGTTCGATTTTTTTCGTTAAAATCGAACCATTAACTTTGACTGTCCGCCATTTTGTGAAAAATGAATATTTTTTTAAATCCTTCGATTAAAGACTAGTTTATACTTATATTTGACTAAATCCATCCGCATTTTTTTTTCAGATGATCCACTTCGCCGCAATGTTGGTCACCGCAAACCGTGTATATAAAAACATTATTTCATTGACGGCCATTTGCCATTAAACAATGTAATATTTTTCAATAAAAAAATTACTGAAAAAGGCCTTTTTTGCGCTACAAGTGGGGGCCTTCAGTATCCGCCTCCGATTTTTTTAAACTCATATATGTGATGAAGCATTAAAAACTATTAGATACGTATTTTTTTCGCCGGTTTTAAGGGGGAAACGACCCTCAAAGAAACGAGTGTCAACCGTTAATTAAATTTTGTCTTATACTTCTATAGTAGATTTTTCATCGCTTTACATTAGACGAATGTTGGTTTTTGTTTCGTTCAGATCGGTGGACCGCTTGTGGGTAAAACTGCAAAACCACGCCTCGACACCCCCTCACTTTAAGAGGTGGTTTTCCCCCTTAAAACTGTTATTCCGCAGATAAAAAAATACCTGTCTAATAGTTTTCAATGCTTTATCACATATATGAGTTTCAACAAAATCTAAGGTGGGCACTTAAGTGACGTTCCTAGTAAGGCTCAGTTGCACTTTGAGCTGAATAATCCAAAGCACTGAGAACTTGAGACCAAATAGGTCATCACGGCCATTACCAAGCGAAATTGTCGAGATACCCCTAAAACCCTTGAAACATATGTATGTGGGGTAGCAGTAAACAATGTAAATAATACCTGTATCACTCCGCTATGAATATTAGCCTACACCTTTAATGGGCCACGTACTGTTAGCTACTTAGAGTGCGCCCCTGGCCGTAAACCTGTCGACCTCCGCACGTGACCACTAAAGGACATTCAGGAACCAACCCCTCGAATGTCCTACCGAAAAAAAAGAACATAATGTATTTTGACTGATGCCGAATTCCCGCACGGAATAAAACCTATGTTTTTAAGAGTTCGTAAATCGTGTGATATTCGCAAGGTTTTTGTCGTTCGGAGATAGTCGGTCCTTGGATGCGCTACTTTTATTCGCTGTAATTGTTTCCCACAGATTTTTGGTAGTCTATCGTTGTTGAGCATCTACAAGCGTAGTGTAACAGGAGGATTATTGCCAATCAAAATTTGATAGTCGATTGATGTGGCATTGACTAACCAATTTTCAATGGGGAAACCCTTTTTCCTCTACTGAAAAAGGACCATTAAAGTCATACTTCATACGATTGATTAGAGTCTGTCTATTGAAATAAAAATGTAGCCCGAAACGTACTCACGATATCCATTAATGTATGACGATAAAAAGTTTTCAGAATAGCGACGACAATTTCCCGATAATCCACGATACCTAATTCTATAAATTATTTATTATTCACGAAGAAAGTAACAACACTGCCAACAAACAGAAGTTCGCCCGGTCGGCGAAGCTTTCAGTACGTCCTGAAATAGGGAATAGCATGGAACTATTCCCATTTGTAATGGAGAATGTTGTGTCGTATTATAAGCTTCTGCTAAAAGCTTTTGGGCCATATTTTGCCCAGGTACGTGGCCGATCATCTCGGAGTTTTACTACTGAATATAAGACGATTTTAATTCCCCACGAAGCTCGTGGTAAACATATTTGAAGCCTCGATAATTAACTTTCGTCAGAATATTGTGGTCCTGCGATGTAACGATTTCGAGAGTTAAAACTTTTTTGCTATGAGAGAGAATTCGCGTATGGCGGAGAATTTTCTCAACATTGAGAAAAGTGTTTCGTTATAATAGGTGAAAAACATGTTATTGTCAAAGGTGAAATATTTTTTCATTTAATAAAGGAGCCGTTAAAAAGACGAAGTTTAAAAAATTCCATGGGGATAATGCATCTCACATACTTTAACCGCACAATCTTCTTGAACTATAATCATGATCATGGGAGTCACGAATTTGAAGCACGAGTTTTGAATTGTAGAGCGGATATAACGGAAATTAGTACGCGAAAGAGCAGTTATAATGAAATGATTCGATGAATCCATTATATATATATATATATATATATATATATATATATATATATATATATATATATATATATATATATATATATATATATATATTTATCAGAGTGTAGTGCACCAGAGTTGTGGGTGTAGCCGATAGAGAGAATAGGATAGAAGATTCTCTTTAATCATTTCATTATTCAAGCCAAATGATTTTTCATTCCAGCTACAGTTTCCATATTGTTTTCTAAAAATTCCTACAAAACAAAAAAAAAAACAATCTTGAATAATTGAGTTTTTTTAATACCGGGCGGCTTGATCGTGATTCTTGATACTTGATTCTTAACTCTTCCTTTTTTATTCTTGATTTTCATTCTTGATTTTCATTCTTGATTCTCGATGTATATTCTGATGCTGTCGACCTAAAAAAAGCTTACCATATACCTCAGGAACGGTGATCAAAATTTCGCCCAATTGAGCCATAGATGGGATCGCGCGATAAAGAAAAATGGATTTCCCTCCGCATAGATACGTATCGTCCTCAGCTTGAAATGATGAAGGCTGCGAACAGTTTGGACTTGTCTGTTAACAAGAATACGTCTTCTTAGCAAGAAGTTACTGAGGGGATACAAGCCTTACGACCCCGAGTCGAACGTACAATTTATTCCAGCGTTTGAGCCGGTGAAATCGTCTAGAGGGCGAGGAAGCAAGAGAGAGAGAGAGAAAAGATGAGTCGGTGAGCCTTTTTGTCGTTGCCATGGGTAACGTTGCTGGCAAGTTGTTACATATGTAAGGGTGCGGCCAATTTGCTTTCCGGTTCAGTAGCAGTGAAGTTGCACAAAGTTTTCATCCTGGCGAGTAGCAGTAGCAAACGGGAATTCGCCGTTGCATGGTTGAATTCCGATATATATATATACATATGTGTATATACATGAGTATATATAAACGGAAAGATACACTCGCATTTGAACGTCCGATTGACGCGATAGCGTGATTCTTGTGGGATTTCTCCGACCGTCTGCAAATGTAGGTAAACATAACGTAAACCGTGCACCAATGTTGGTTGACATCAATTAGCATAGAACTCTCGAATTAATCGTCACCACGTGATTCGATTGATACAAAGTAATTCCTGCAATCAGGCCTTGTTCCTACTTCAAATGCTTACGCCAACTATTTGTTAAGGTTCTTGCAGTATTGGGGAAAATAAAGATGCTAAAAGACGCAAAATTGATGAATGAAAGCAAGTGGAACTTTGCTTTCCGCCATGGAAAAAGATTCTCCCAAAATTTCAAAACTATTTCAGATCTGTACACTCCAACCACTTGATAACCGTTTTCGTTACTGGCAATTTGGAATTCGCCTCATTTCTACTGACGGCTTGGGAAGTACAAGTTCTAGGACGGGAGGCAATGGGCGAATTGAAAATTCGGTTAGCGGGGTGCAAAGTTTGGAAACTAGTTCAACCAGCTCAAATTGATTGGAAGACTTCACCTGTCGAGTGTGATTCCGTCTATATCTTTTGTTGATATCTCACTCGATACGGACTCCCTCTCTCTCTCTCTCTCTCTTTCTCTGCGGCTCTGTCTCTCTCTCTCTTTCTCAGACACACTCACTTTCTTTCTCTTGTTCGCTTGCGTGATCATAAGTCCGTTGAAGATCAATATACATGAAAAGAGGCACTAGAAGATTGCCAACCAGGGTACCCACAGGCCAGGTGGATCTGTCTCTGATGTTCGGGCCCCACTAAATTGGAAGAAGAAGCAGAAGGACTATCCTCGTGTGGAACGTACGTGGACCCACATAAAAGAAAATGGCTCAGTGCCTCAAAGTATGCTATTGAAGTTATGCGACGCCTATTCTCAACATTCATCGAAATTCTTATACAGACACCTTTCACAGAATAGTGCTGACTCTATATCTTTGAAACGATAACGTTTTCTCAAGTTACCACCTATATTGAACATCACCGTTTTGCATTTCCCTCTTGGGCTGCTGAAAATTTAATTAGGAGAAAGCTCCTCTCGTGAGAAGTGTGTTGATAAAAGACCCCCCGATCCGCCTGGTAGTTCTAACGAGAACAATCATGAGGTGACTCTCGAAAGTTAATTAACAATCAATCAATGAATCGCTTTCATTATTACGCTGCATCGGAAGGAATACGAGCCGGTTGCTGAAAATATTATATATTCGTACATTTATAAGAAGAGGTATAAATAGTTTTCTGCCCTAAAAGGACTGAAAGTTCGGCTCAGCTACAACTTTAGCTCAACGATCTTTTGGTAACACGAAAGATCATTTTCCACCTCTGTGGCAAATATAATGTTTTGCGGTACGCGAGTCGATGCATTTGTTTCAAAATCACGAATATCGGAAAGGCGCAGGATTTTTCCTCTAACATCGATTATGAATATGTCAGGTCATTTGATCCAGCCATTTTTTAATTGGGCTCCGAAAATCTTTCATGGATTCCTTCACCGCCGGAATCGTGAGCTATTCGCTGATAGGACAAGTCTTGATACCACGGAAAAAAAATACAATATATAATTTACATTTGCCTGCCATCCGACTCCAAACGCAATTGGTAACTTGACATATTTTTTTCAGATCACGTACTGACAAAAAGAACACTTTACATATATTCATCGATAAGATACACTGATGTGAGAGAAAAATCCATGGTATTTACAACAAACGTAAAAGAAGGAATGGTAAAATTCGTTATAGTTTATTGACACCGCAATCGTAATATGGTTAACACGACTATAAGCGAAAAGTATACCTAAACATGCGATTCGGGTGGCGTGTTTACTATCTATTATCCCCGAAATAATTATTCACTATGGTAAAAGGCTTGACAATATAGATATGGTCAATTCAGTGCTGTAACAAAATCCGCCGACGAATACTAATGTTGTATACTGTACGTTAAGGCGTTACCCCCACTTGTAGCGCAAAAAAGGCCTTTTTCATGAATTTTTTTAAAGAAAACTACAAAACTTTTTTAATCGATCAATATACCATCTTAAAGAACACATCTTGAAGAACTTTCATTAATTTTTTTATTGAAAAATATTACATTGTTTAGTGGCAAATGGCCGTCAATGAAATAATGTTTTTATATACACGGTTTGCGGTGACCAACATTGCGGCGAAGTGGATCATCTGAAAAAAAAATGCCGCTTCATTTAGTCAAATATAAGTATAAACTAGTCTTTAATCGAAGGATTTTAAAAAATATTCACTTTTTACAAAATGGCGGACAGTCAAAGTTAATGGTTCGATTTTAACGAAAAAAAACGGCCATTTTGGCTATAAAACGGCCTTTTTTTTTCGAAAAAAAAATCGAACGATTAAAGACTACATTTTTTTGTATTAAATAAGCCTGCAAAATTTCAAGAAGATCGGTTCATTAGTGTTCGAGTAATCTTGGTCACCGACTCCAGAAATGCCATTTTGAGAAAAACGTGTTTAAAGTTTCAATTTCAGTTTACACGAAGAAAATATTTTTTTTTGTAAACTTACATAGAGTCATCTATTCCGGGCCCATACTTCTGTATGGGCCCGGATACTTATACTTCAAAAAAATGCAAAAAAAAATCGATTTTTTCAAAATCGCAAGTGCGGGTAACCCCTTAAGTTTTATTCAGTCAAACTTCTACTATTCTTTTCAAGTTTGTACAATTCATATAGTTAACATTAGCGTTTTTCGAGTATAATTTGGCAGAAGACCTTATGAAAAGTGACTATTCGATAACAATTATGACACGAATACGATACGAATTATAATTTAAAAAATCATTGAGGTAGAACTTTCAGTTGCGTATTTTATTTTGGATTTATGAAATATTCTATGCATGAAGAGACGGGCATTGATGCCTTGTATCAACACTTGAATACCACAACAAATACGCATATAGCAGGTCCTATCTTTTATATGGTACAAATCGCTATAAACATCGTCGCAAGTCGCAGGCAAAATTTTTAAGGGCTAACATACAGCTGAGACGGCTGAAAGTAAGGTTATCTTTGAGAATTTTTTGTGTATAAAACTGAATTTTATTGAACAACCATGATATACATTTGAAAGTATAATATTTTATTTACATTGTGTGAAAAATAGGTTAAAAAAATTCAAACGGTAAAAAAGTTACAGTCGTTTTCCTGGAACGTGTTTTTGTTGACAGCGTTTGCGGTACCAGACGTGCCTCTGCCATTTTTTAACTAAAAAAAATATTTGTTTCTTAAAGTAGATATATAAAACCAGTACTTATCGAGCCGGAAATAAAAAATTTAATTTTTCGCGTCATGGCAGTCGCTGAAATAAAATAGGCGATTTTTCGCTTCAAAATTGTTCAGTACTTATGATGAAAAATAAAACAATGGCAGGTATCGAAAAACCGGCTCGATAAGTACTATAATATTGTGTGAAGCACAACTGTGCGAAACTTGATCCCGATCGGTCCAGTAGTTGCGGAGATATTTTTGGTACCGATTTTAAAAATACTGTTTCGAGTAAAACGGGTTTAAAGCTTGTTCGGGCCGTTAGTCGTTGCTCACCCGCTCACAAGACGCTATAACTTCGTCATTACTGCGAATGTCTTCATGAAATTTTCAGGGTAGACACTTAAAGGATAGTACTTTCGAATGAGCACCTTTTTAAAAAATCGATCTTTTTGACCTACCTAGGTGTATGTAAGCCCTTAACCAATGTATATATATTTCAGTTCACTATTAGAATCTTGAGAAGTAAATTTTTGATAGTGTCAGGGAATATCCATTTGATGAAAACCTACTATATTATATAGCATTGAAGAATAAACGAATGTTTGTAACATTGGTGGTTGCGATTAACATATGCAATTCATGCAATTGCTGAAATATCAATAAGCAGTGCTAAACTTTTGGCAGTAACTAAAGCTATAAAATATTATTGTCCCCTCAGGGAAATATAAACTGTAGTTAAAATATGATTGAGAACACCATACATTTCTCTCGGTGTACATTTTTGTTTGGCGGGGATGTATTTCCTAAAATTCAAGTTTGCGCACCTCAGAATCCGCGTGGGCCTTTATTTTAAATCCCAAAGAAAAGGTGACATTTTTCTGATAGGCATTTTTTTAAATTGTGATTTATACGTGTATACTGGATTTATGAAATTCAATTACGAGGCCACGAAACATTGGGGTCTAATTGAAAATACGCCAGCAGCAATTTTCCGTTGTGGTGTATACACAAATATATGTGGACATAAATGTGCTTTCGCCGGCCTGCAGCACGTACAATTTCCTTCCCAACGCTTGCACGAGCGATAGCATTTCCCACATAGCCGAGAGGAACGGACAGAAAATTCCCTATGCTCGCGGCCGATAAACTCGAGCCTATACCGCGTTCCAGCATTATTGCCATGTACCACGAGGAGTTTGACGTTGATTAGCGGATGGACTCGTGCGAGAGTCGCTGCATGATTGCGCTGCAGCTGTCTACTCCAAGCTGCGGATGGTCGTGATAAGATCTATCTATTACTTAACGAAACTTCTTACGATGTTACATTACATCTAACAAATCAGAAGACACATCGTGATTGGCTAATTTTATTTCATCTAACGCGAAACAGTTATTTTCTCGTCATTACTCAGCAAAGTGTTGAGTTTTGGTCGAAATCATTGGCGTTTTTAAAATTGACAATTTTTTTGTTTTCAAGAAAATAACGATAATTCGAATGGTCTGAACAATTTAAAAGCATTTACCGTGTTTCGCGAGGCTTTTCCAAAGATCCAGAAAAAGATGGCGACCTCATTCCGATACCTCAATCCTTGGAGGGACAAAAAAACGCCTCGAAAATCGCGGATAATCGAAACCAAGGCCTATTCGAAGTTTCCATGTGCACGTAAACTTGGTGAAAACCCATCATCAGACTTTGAAATTCTCATCGAGTCCAGGAAAGAGCGTGGCTAGATTATTCGGACGACGTTTGGAAGCTCGATCTATTGCGAACAAAACGAGCGGAGTTTCAACGTGAAAAGAGGAAAAAACGTCCAGCCGAAAGAGCGAACGAATATAATCCAAAAAACTGAACTGAATTTATAATGCTGAGGTTTTTACTGAACTGATCTTTCTTTTCTCGTCATAAATCTCGTTCGCACCAATGAATGACGTTCATGCTCATTATTCGTCGCACTGACAATGAGACAAACTGTCAATGCCATCTAGCAAATAGGCTCGCCCTCCATAACCCTTCATAACTCAACAACGTATAAAAAATTAAAAAATAGTCGACCTTATAGAAGGTTTTAATAAAAAAAAACACGTATTATTTAGTATTTTGGAAATTTTAATCAGGAGGCTGTTATAAAGCAATATAGAGAGTGTGACAGACATGTTACATTGTGTCGTAATATTAGTTATTGATGTATGGAATGCTGTGAAGCAGTTGTTTTGCTTGCTGTAGCACAAAGCCATGCCACATTTTTCACACACCGTTTATCCTTTTGATGCTTTTCTCAATTTTCGCAAACTTGACGCACACTCGAATCTTGCAATCTCGTTATAAGTAAACTTCGAACAAATTTTTAACCAACTAACGTCATCTACTTTGCATGAATTGCACTAAAAGACGATAAAACAGTTTGTAGCCGTCGTGTGACTTTGATTAAAAAAAGGATTAAATGTCAATATGGGATTTTGTGAGAACTCAGGTGGTTTGTTACAGAACTGTCACACGGTGATATACAGGGTCAAGAAGAACAGCAAACGAAGCTTGTTCACGATGCATGTGTGACACCGACGACTAGCACCAGAAATAAAGTAACAACATAATTGGGAGATTTTGAATATCTTTCCATGAACTGCAAATTTCATAAGTCGGTTCCTAAAACGGTCAACAGTTCACACGGCTCTCGTACGGCCTACTGGCTACAATTATTCTCTACGATTCAGCTCTTTGCGCTTACATTTCCGGCATGGTTGTCCAACGAAGCATTATTGCCTTACGCCCACACAGTGTGAATGTGAGTTCAGTAAAACCTGGAAAAAATGTAATGAATTTTATTTTCGGAATAAAACATGAATTTTAAAAGCTAAAACACAAAGCCCAATAGCTAGAATACATTGGGTAACCTTTCGTGATGTACCGTGCTGAATGCGGGATGGTTATTTCATCTGTCGAAATATTCGCGAAGCGGAGAAGACAAAGCGTGCATAAAGTGCGGAAACTTTCTTAAAAGCACTCGAGTGCTTTTCGATATATCGATCGATATATGTTAAGGGTGAACGGTACAGGGTACCGAAAAAATTGTGCTTCGTAAGATTCATCACAGTGTTAATTACAATGATAACTTTAATTGAGAGCCACTAAATTACAGACAGAAATTATTCCGTATGAGGGCAAAAGACAGATTAAAGAAACAATTATTCCCAGCGACGTAGTATGAACTAAACAATTCATGAAATCAGGTTCAAAAATAGAACACTCAACTTATCTGAGAATCTACCAGTTCACGAGAATATTAAATCTATAGAACCTTTTGGATTACGCGGAATAAAATGGCCACTCATTTTTGTAGCACCGAGGAAGATCTTTGGAAACTTCACAAAGTGGTTGTTTTTTATATGTGAAAGAAAATAGATTGATATTTCAAGGTACATCTTGAAGAACGATCGAAAGCAGATGACAATATCAACGGTTCCTTTTTCGTTTGAATATCACGAACGTATTCACAAAATTATAGTTTGGGCAAAATTACGCGGTGACATATCCTACTTTCCCCATTTTCCGGAAATTTTTCTCTCCTTAATGAAGCTCAATTTCCTTCGGCTTGGCTCGGCTGCCTGCGCATATCCGGTCACATTTACACGGAAAAGCGATCGATGAGTAATAATAATTCAATGACAATTAAGAAGATGCGGAGCGTGTTCGGTTCAATTAGACTATAGGCACCTTTCGAACGCGAACGAGAATTGAAGACAATTAAACATTGGTGTCGAGGGGCGAATGAGGGATGAAGAACGGAGAGAAAATCGAGACGTGGAAAAATTCAAGAGGTTTGGGCATAAACAGAGGAACAATGGGAGAACGACGGTGCTTGGAGGAAATAACGTGTAGTGCGAAAAACAGAGATATGCGATCCCGAGCTTTGCCGTGTATCAGAACAGTGAGTGTATGAAAAATATCAAGAAATGGAAGAAAAAATAATATTAAAAAAAGCTGACGACACCGAAGAACTGAGAGCTGATAAACATCAGTTCTAGTCTCGATTTTCGAAAGAATCGAAACGTCAGTCATCAAGAGTAGAATGGAATAGTTGGAAGAAACACCACAATGAGGAAGCACAGTCCTAGTGAATTCATTAACGGAAGTGCTTGAATGAAGGACGTAAAGAAAAAAGAAAAAATAATTCCCACCATTGGTCTCGCAAGGAATCAGGAATGAAGAACAAAAGCGTGTTGAGGAGTATAAAAATGTTCAAGAATTCCCACAACATGCTGAAATCGTGGCTGGATTCAGTTAAGGGGCTACATCTACCCAGAGGCCCAAAAAAATGGCCAAATTCCGAAAAAAAATCTGGGAAACGGTTGGTGACAAAGAAACGCATTCTTTAAACACAAAGGTACATATATAGAGAGTTTAAAAAAATACTAGAAAAACAATAAAAACATGGCCGCCGGCAGATTATGAAGTTTTTCATGTTGTTTGGTAGTGGACACTCTCCAGCCTAAACGGTTCATTTGAAATATGAAAATCAAACGGATTACTCAAGTTGACAATAAGTACGGGTCGTTGACGATCGTCGATTCTTTAAATCATTTTTTTAAACAATGTGGCGACGAATTAAAACTCGAGCATACAAAATTTATGAAAAAAGTCGTCATTTTTACGTACGTATTAAAAAATGAAGATCAATTTTTAAAAAGTGAAATCATCAACGACCTTTCAACAGGGTTTCGAGAAAAAAGCGTTTGAAGTTTAAAATATGGTGCTGCGAATGCTCGCCCGGCCAATAGTTAGAAGCTGTAGCTCATTCAATTTTAGGAATATATAAATGCAATTTACAGGGAATATAGCTAAAAGGTGATACTATCGAATAAAGCTATTTTTTGAAAATGCAGTTTTTTAACACAACTAGGTAGATGTAGCCCGTTAACACACTGGGGCATGTTGACCACAACGAATTTTATATGAAAACGAATTTGAATTATGTTTTTAAAATATTCAAATTCAATTATGAAGTGTATTCCTGATTATTTAAAATAAGTATCGACGGAAGGGTTGTGAAGAGTAGAATTTTCAAAAAATCGATTCTTTTTTTCGCTAAAACGGTGCTTTATCATCATAAGAATAAGTTACTATTCGATTTATGGGAAGAAATTTTTTTCACCCACTTTGAGCGTATAACGTAAGCCCACCTCTGGCACGGCCATAGAATACTTAAAACTTTAAACGCGTTTTTCTCGAAACAGCTTTTTTCCAATTGGCCTGACAAATAACTTCAACAATTTTCACTCGATTTACTTCAAATTTTAAAATTATGTTCCCAATTGCATTTCGCAGAGAGGTACGTACGGAATTTCTCATTAATCGAAAACTTCTCATTTCATGAACAGTTTTATACGAAAAGTTTCACTGAAAATTCATTCAAATACCTACTACTGGATTCAAATACCTACAACTTTTGAATAAAACAATATTTTTTAAATTCCGTGCGTACTTCCCTAGGTATTCTAATGTAGATTGACGAGAATTTTTGTTTTTTGTTCTAGGTAAAAAATTGTGGATGCTAAATGATACGCCGCGGAGCGCTCAAAAAAAAAAGAAAATATTAGTAGTCGGCCATTTTGTACATCGAAAAAAATATATATATTTTTTCTAACAGCTTGATATTCATACTAAATAGATGAGTAATTAAATGTATGAGTGAATCACTTTTTCATACGAAAAATCAGTGTTAAATTCGCACATGATTTTATACCCGTTACTGTGGCCTAACCCTTTAATGGCAGGGGGTGAAGAACCATCCGGGTCAAGTTAATCCGGTGCATCATCAAAATAATAGCCCGAGTCATGTCAACAGAAGGTTGACCTGCACTACCCCACTACAGTCGATACGACTTGCACTCGATCGTCGGAAACTGATGATAGGGAAGTCTAGCCCAAAACGGGTACGCTAAGGTTAGAGGGGAAAAAACAGGTTCTTCATATATTTCGAATTTTTATTAGAACGATTACAGTTCGTTACTTATCGAACTTCAATAAATCAGTAACAAACTTTAAAAAATCTTTATCAATAACAATTTTTAAAAACTAAACCCTACGAAAGAAAACCGTTTTGCCCCTTCGAGGTGCCTAAAGCGGGTAGGGCTTTTGGACTCAGCGGGGAGTGATTAAAATAATGAAATCGATCAACCTTAACAGCCAGATCTCGTATAGTGTTTACTTATAATCAACAGTTTTTGTTTTATATATCTATCACAACCATAAAATCAGCCTATAAATGATTATAGTCGAGAATCACACTTATCCTAGGATAAAATCAAATTTCACGTAATTTTTCTTGACACATGTCGCAGTAATAGGACCCTCTGTCGGCATAAGAACTGCAAGCTTCACGAGCCCACATCTCAAAATCATCGCACTTAATCCAATCTTCTGTTCGTGGATCTATGTAAAGTTCGCTGCACACCAGGCATCGGTACTCGTTTCTGTCCTTTTTATTCCGTCTTTGACATTTTTCACCTTTTTCTCCTCTTTTTTCCTGTCTTTTCATACTTGTTGAAGGTGTAATATCTTTTGACTTTTTCTTTGCTGCATCTATCCTTGGAATTTTTTGTTTGTTCGCTTCCTTTTCTCTGTGTTGTTCTTTTATGGGAGTGCTTGTAAGTATTTCTGCCTTCTGTAATTTTCGTTTTCGGTTGATTTTCGTTTCTACTTATTGACCATCTACAAAATGAAAGAAAAAACGAGATAAATATTTTTTTTTGATTGTGTTCGTGAAATCAAGTGGGGCAAATCGGGTACCCGTTTTATCCATACCCGACTTGGCCAAAGGCATGCTTCTTTTTGGCACACTCATAACCTCGAAACCGGCACAACAGGCGACAAATCACCTCACTGATAAAAAGGTCCAAGCAAATCATAATAACATCACTAAACTAGTAAGAACCTATCGCAAGCCAAAATCAACTAATCAGTAGTCATAAATCACCAATTATTTTATCAAAACCAGCAGAAATCCTTGTTGACAACTTACCTTGTAGCCACGCGACCCGTTGCGGGGAGACGACCCGTGATTGGCCGACGCCCGCGCCACCTTTTGGTACACACACGTTCAAACTCAGAGTCAGAGTCAGTGTCAGAGGCGCGAAATTTAAAAAGCTTACCCGATTTCAGCGGGTTACCCGTTTAGGCTAGTCTCCCTTACTATTTAGCACAGTCGATCTTTCTCGTTACACAATTCTTTGGTACAAATGTCCCCATCGAGACTCAATCGTGGCTCTCGTGTTATTTATTCCGTGCCACAAAAATAAGCGACGAATAGTTCATTAACTTTCTTTCTACACGGTTTGTTTTTTTAAATATATATGAATGTTGATCCACGTGTAATGTAAATAGCGCAACACCTTTTCAAAATCTGCACGTTCGGGTTGGTCCTGCGCGTCGAAGCTTGAGGAAGTGAGCGATCGATAAGTAATTTGCGAACGAGTCGAATCCCTTTTGGTCGTTCAAACGGCGAGAAACGCTAACAGGCTGGCACACACGAAGAGAGCCTTCGAAACACAAATTTCCACAATTTGTATGCAATATCGCGAAATGGACTTTGTATTCGATTATTCATACGGGTGGAACACACGGTACGAGACGAACGAATGGAGTGGGCTCTTCGAACAGTTGATGCACCATCAAGAGTCTTGATAGGAACGATGTATAAAATGTGTCTTTCCAACTTTTTTCAAACTCTCTTCCTTCATTCCGCATATTACATCGCGACTTTACAAGCTCTTCTGGCTCGACGAATGGTCCAAACTTTCTTGCCAACTGCTGTAGATAAATTTGTCGATCCGGCGCGCGCGCGACCCTTGGGGCCAACGGGAAATGAAATTTTGCGAAACTGGTGAAGGGCTTGAATGTTTTTTGTATCCTCATTCGTATTATCCGATCTGTGCGTTATTCCGCGAGGAATCGATTCTCTGCTTTTGTCGAGCTTTTTGTTGACGAAAACTTGGGCGTTGGAAGAACTTTGATAATGGCCACGCATGGCAACTATTTCGTACAATGGTCGAGAGAAAAGCATCGCTGGAAGCTCGCAGTAGAATTACGATTCACAAGGGTATGGTCGAAGTATCTTGTTGATTGTAATATATAGTTAATGTAATCAATGAATGAATTAACGTATTCCTTTTCCGAACCCGAATATTTAACAATCAATTGATTTTCGTCTACAATGGAGTAAAAATACATCCCAGGTACTGGTGAAATTTCGAGCCAAGTTACCGAACTTTTAACAAAAAATTACTCCAATAATCTTCTAATTTATCCGGCACTTTACGGCAAAGCCATGTTGGTCACATTTCTATCTAGTAATTTATACACTAAATAACTCTAGATGTCTAGTATAAACAGCTCTACGCGTGTAAAAAATTCTAAAGATTCCGAAACGATAATAAAAACAGGGTTCACCGAATGTTTAAAGACAATATTAATGATAAAACTTGGAAAAATGTGACTACCAGTAGAATTTTCGTAGCCGCGATTACTAAGTGTAAAAACGTCTAAATGTACTAAATTTGCGCGTTTCTTTTTATTCCAGTTTATCCTTGGGTTTAACAATTGATTGTAACTTATTTTTACGCGCCACTGTAATGTATCAATGATTCAGAAGGGCCCTGCTTATGCCCCCACAAAATGCGGCCCTCCGCGAACGGAATACTTCAAAGCCTTGTAAACGAGATTGATTTTCGTACGCACATTTACAGAAACCGTAAAAAATTCAGGCACAAATCGTCAAAAAAATGTTTGTACAATATTTATTCAATCACTTACCTGCGTAACGAAAAAACCTATTGCGGAAATATCTCAGAATGGCGGAGTTGAGAGCCGGTAAATAAATGGCTTGTCTTGACGCTCACAGTGTGAATCCTCAGCGTCGAACTGAGAGTTGAAAAAAAGCGCACATCTTTATGATTATATCATAGATGGCCCTTCGGCGTGAACGCTACAAAAATATTTTTTGAAAAGCAGCTTAAAACGGGAGCACTCAATCTTTTTGACTTACTTGTCTCCTAACAAATAATTTATTTAAATAATTGTAATGATAATTGATAAGTAATGATAAGGACAATGTGCTGTAAAAATTTGATAGTGATTGGGGTCTCGGTTCATAAGTTTAGACTTGCACCATGAACCGGAGCGTAAAAAAAACATTTATTTATCGGCTAATAGATCCGCCGTTTTAAAATATTTCCAGAATTCTTTTTTTTCTCATGCAGTTAAGAGATTGAATAATTGTAAAAAAAATTGGCGATTTTTGTCTCCCTTTTTTCACGGCTTTTATAAATATACCTACGAAAATCGACGAAATCGCGAATAAAAGTCCTCAAAAAGATTTCTAAAGCATCCACGTCATATCGTCAGCCTACGTGCAGTATTCGATTATTCTATAAATAAATTTTACATATATATACTGTTAATTAAACAAAAATTGTTATTCTATTATTTTTAATGACTAATTCATTGATTTTTAACTGGCCAATTTAATTGATTTTTATATAGATACATTTTGTATATCGTGAAACGTTATACAAAATTGGGGAGACGCGCAATTTCTACAGAATCGAGATATATTTCTCGTCGCGTGAGACACGTATCTACGAAATTCACCTAATTGGCCAGGATACATCGATCACGTTCATTCAGTTCGGTATACGAAACTTACACGTACAGATTCGTGCGGCTCGCAAGCACAAAAGTTGAAACGTTGCATCTTTTCGTCGTTTTCGCGCGAGATTAATTTATCCAAGGTGCTTCTACGATCCGCTCTTACCTTTCGAAACTTCTTTCTCTTGTAATTTTCTCTTTCTCACGAATGTGCTCAGTCATTAAAATGACTTTTATCCGTCTGGTTTTTTTTCGTTGCATTCTTCCGTCGCATTCGATTTCCCAAAAAATGGGACGTACTTTCAATTATTTCGGAATGACACGAAATTGGCAGTACTCGTATGCTGCAGTCCAATTAACGCGAATACCATATGAATTGCAAACGAATGAAAATAATGGAATTGACGGAAAAATCGGCATAGCACATTGGCACTGAACTCGGTTCTCCCGCTGCCGGAATAAAATGTAATTGTAATGTTTCAATCTCCGTACGGTGTTCCAATGCAAATACCAGGCACTGGCGCCGTACCGTGAAATTCGATTGACTCCAGTGGCGGAGACTTGGTGAACGTAACGTACGTGAGCAGTCGCTGCAACTCTGCCTCACTTACTAGCGAGTTGTGGTAAAGTGTTGGTAACTTCGGTACGGTCGTTCCTCTACGATATTAGAACATCCAGGCGATGGAATTTTGTGAGGATTCGGTGTCAAAATATATTCCAACACACGCGAAACTGCACGAGAAACTCGAGGCACGAGGCGGAACGGATTCATTTGTATACTAAATTACCACCAATACATTTCATTTCCATTTTCACGTATTCACTGGGCCAGAGTATTTTCATTGAAATTGATTCATCCTCTGTCCGCATCGTACAACGTTGATCGTTTTCGACTCCAAACGAGTGTACCGCTCGAATTTCATTTTTCTACCCTTCTGTTTTTTTTATCAGAACAAAGACTGGAGAGCTTTTGAGATTATGGATTACAGTTAATCTTTCGCACTAATTGGATCTGGTGAAAAACAAAGGGAAACGTTGCGTACGAAAAAAAAAACGTTTTTTTACACTACTCCGTACCAGTATTGAGTTCTCGGAAGTGCTTTTTGTATCGTACATATATCGTGTACGTGTATGTTAGGGTCGCTCAAGCCTCCCAAAAATTCAAATTTTCATTAAACTATCGATTTTTTTCGCCCCCTTCTCACTCACCAATTTTACGGTTCGTAATTTTTAAATGAACTACGCGAAAGCTCTAGCCAGCCGAAGAATATTTAGCGGTCGCTCAAGGTTTTCGAAATTAAAATTTGTTTTTTAACATTTCAAGTACACATGCAAAGATATCTCAATGTTTAGTGGGCTCACTTGTTTATTTTCCTTGTAAAAAAATGCCCGAAAAAACGCTTTTTTGGACCTTTTAATTCAGGCTCCCGCCTGAATTACAAAGTACAAAGGTACATATATTGAGAGTTTGTAGAAAAAATCACCAAAAACACAGAAAAACAACAAAAACATGGCCGCCGGCAGATGATGAAATTTTTCGCGACGTTTAGCGGTGGACACTCTCCAGCTTAAACGGTCCATCTGAAATCTAAAAACCAAACGGGTTATTCAAGTTAACAATAAATAAGAGTCGTTGGCGATCGTCGATTTTTTTAAACATTTTTTTTCACCGTGGCAACAAATTGAATCTTGATTATACAAAATCTATGAAAATGTCGTCATTTTTACTTATCAATTTAAGGCAGGATTCTACTTTGAAACCATGAAAAAAACGCTATTTTCGTGAATTTTTTCTGAGAATACTATTAAAGATATCGATATGGGGTTTAAACTGTTCAATAAATACACTCTTTAAGTACATAAAAAAAAAATTTAAATGTATTTTATTCATTTTTTGTACACGTAAAATATGTTTAAAGTCAACCCCTCGAAAAGCAGGTACCGTTGCCGTGGTCGTGAAATCTTCCCGACGGATGGTCTGAAACAAAAAAATCAAATAGTTTCATGTTCAGTATGTCTTCAGGAACCGACCTAACTAGAATATTTTATATACGTGCAAAATTAACAAAATGGCGGCTAAAATACGAAAAAATGCGTTTTTTTTGGGTCTTTTTTTGCAATAAAAAAATAGTTCTAATCAAAATTTTAAGTTGATTGTAGTTAGGTCGGTTGGTACACACATATAGAATATGTGTTCCAAATTTCATAAGGATCGGTTCAGTACTTTTTGAGTTATCACGACCACGGTACTTGAAAATGTCGTTTCGAGAAAAACGCGTTTAAAGTTTTGGTGAGTCACAATAGCGCGCTCAGGTAGGTGCGTTCGAAAGGCGAAAAAGGATAGTTAGACTGCTTGGAACTTTATAAAATTTGGACCGAACATTCTTCAACATATTTACTTTCGAAAAATGTAAAAAAAAAAAAAATTTCAAAGTTTCAAAGTAGAATCCTGCCTTAAAAATAAAGATGGTGTTTAAGGCGTTACCCCCACTTGTAGCGCAAAAAAAGGCCTTTTTCATGAATTTTTTTTAAAGAAAACTACAAAACTTTTTTAATCGATCAATATACCATCTTAAAGAACACATCTTGAAGAACTTTCAGTAATTTTTTTATTGAAAAATATTACATTGTTTAGTGGCAAATGGCCGTCAATGAAATAATGTTTTTATATACACGGTTTGCGGTGACCAACATTGCGGCGAAGTGGATCATCTGAAAAAAAAATGCGGATGGATTTAGTCAAATATAAGTATAAACTAGTCTTTAATCGAAGGATTTTAAAAAATATTCATTTTTCACAAAATGGCGGACAGTCAAAGTTAATGGTTCGATTTTAACGAAAAAAAAACCTTTTTTTTCGATTTTAACGAAAAAACCCATTTTTTTCGAAAAAAAATCGAACGATTAAAGACTACAATTTTATGTATTAAATAAGCCTGCAAAATTTCAAGAAGATCGATTCATTAGTGTTCGAGTAATCTTGGTCACCGACTTCAAAAATGCCATTTTGAGAAAAACGCGCTTAAAGTTTCAATTTCAGTTTACACGAAGAAAATATTTTTTTTTGTAAACTTACATAGAGTCATCTATTCCGGGCCCATACAGAAGTATGGGCCCGGATACTTATACTTCAAAAAAATGCAATAAAAAAGAATCGATTGTTTCAAAATCGCAAGTGGGGGTAACCCTTTAAAAAAGTGAGATCACCAACGACCTTTAAATGTTTCTCGTCGTATCTCCTGTGAATTTGGAAACAATCCATCAATTGGTTCTCGAGATATCATGTCCACCGACTTTGAAAACAGTGTTTCGAGATATACGCGTTCAAAGTTTGAAGTATCGTGCTGCTACCGCTCGCCGGGCCGACTGTTAGAAGCTGTAGCTCATTCAATTTTGAAAATATTTCAATGACATTTTCAGGGCATATAGCTCAAAGGTGATACTGTCAAATAAAAAGATTTTTTTAATTCATTTATTTCACCCACCTAGGTAGATGTAGCCCGTTAAGGGGCTATACCAGTGCAAACGCTGAAAATTTGGGTGATTTTCGGGAATTTTCTGGAAGAAAAGTACTCTATTAAATGTTTCAGAAAATTAAGAATATATTTGGCTATATTTGACCTATATTACACAATTTTTTCATAGAAACATATTGAGATCCAAGCGACTCATGCGCTGCCTTTGGAGGTGCCTAAAAAAAAAGTTCCTCCACTGCTGACATGATTCCGGCCGATCGAGAAGCTAAAACCAAAAAAGGAAAAAATGTTGTTAAACTGGAAGGTATTTCCTATACAATGACGTAGGATTTTCGAAAAATATCAAAATCTAACAACATGGCGTAGTTATGAAAAAAGTATGTTTTCTCGCCTATAAAATGGTCGTTTTTTCAATGCCAAATCGTCAGTTTCCATCCAATCAAAAATATCCTACGTCATTGTAGAGTAAATATATTCAAGAGTACTCAGTTCAAATTTCAAGTCAATCAGATAATTGCTCTTTGAGTTACAATGTCAGCAAATTTGAAAAATTTCATTTCGAGAAAAACGCGTTTAAAGATTTAACGTTTAGCGATTTAGCGTTTAAGCTTTTCACACTGGTATAGCCCCTTAACGTAATAGCTAATATTTATTCGAAGCTATTATCGTTTCGGTCATTTCGAAATTTCTGTCCAGCTTGTCCTGTCACAAATGTCGAGGGAACAAAATCTCGGCGTTTCATTGTTTTGACAAGATTTACTCCAACGACGGAGACGCATGCATTTCCGATGCAAGTGCACTTTGCCATCGTCCGTAAACTGGAAAGCATTGCTGTGCAAACAACTGCGCTGAGCCGTCCTCGATCCTGTTCCTGCAGGACGGGCCCGAGAGGGTGTGCGACTGGAATCCCGAGGGATTGAGAAGCATGCAGCATGAGAACGAGGGGTTATGCGAAAAGTGATAGACAGTGTAATGCGAGCCCGCACTGCTAGACTACCAAGAGCACGTCAGACACTATTTTTCATCCGTGGAGTGAAACAATTCCATTTCCATAATCTTAACCTCTCTCTGGACGTCTTGGATTTATTCAATCATTCTTCCATATCATGGAGATGTAAAACAAATTTTACGCAATTTTTTTCTTCTTCGTAGGATCAGATCTAAGGTTGGGCAGGTTTTTGTCTCTGAGCTATCGAAAAAAGCAGTAGGGATATCAAAAAATTTCATCGGCTTAAGAGGTTAGGCCACAGTAACGGGTGTAAAATGATGTGCAAGTTTAACAATCTTTTTTCGTACGAAAAAGTGATTCACTCATAAAATTAATTACACATTAGTATGAATATCAAGCTGTTAGTATTTTTTTTTCGATGTACATAATTGCCGACTACTCGAAACGTCTCGAAACAGCTTTTTTCCAATTGGCGTGACAAATAACTTCAACAATTTCAACTCGATTTACTTCAAATTTAAAAGTTATGTTAAAAGTTAGGTAAGAATTTCTGATTAATCGAAAAGTTTTCATTTTATGAGCAGTTTATGAGCAGTTATAACCAAATTTTTCACTGAAAATTCATTTCTTAAGTTCAAATACCTACAACTTTTGAATAAAACGATATTTTTTAAATTCCATACGTACTTCTCTAGGTATTCTAATGTAGATTGCCGAGAATTTTTGTTTTTTGTTCTAGGTCAAAAATTGTGGATGCTAAATGTCACGCCGCGGAGCGCCTAAAAAAGATAAAAGAAAATATTAGTAGTCGGCCATTTCGTACATCGAAAAAAAAATGTATATTCTCTAAGAGCTTGATATTCATACTAAACAGATGTGTAATTAATTTTAGGAGTGAATCACTTTTTCATACGAAAAAAATTGTTATATTCGCACATGATTTTATACCCGTTACTGTGGCCCTACTCCTTAATATTCTGTTTCCACTCTTTCTCGCTTTTTCTCTCTCTGACACTATCTTTCTACTCGAAACAAATGGGATGAATCCTTCCTTGCAGATAAAAGGGCGCATTTTCTCCGCATAGGTATATATATATATTTACTGGACAGATGTTGTTTTTTTCCTCATAGGGACATAAATATATCCTGGTATTGTTTCGAGTTCTATTCATACTTTAAATATGTATGACCATGGACCGTGTACTCGGCTTACCACATGCTTTTGTTACTGAATCTATGGGTTCACAGTTTTTCAGTACTCTACATCTTATTTCACACATGTATTCCACCCTGGATAAAGGAGTACGCACTTTGCCATTCAGTTGGCATTGCTGTTTGTGAACTTTATTTTGTCCAGTACTGTATAATAGGGTGGCACAATTTTGAGCTCTATTTTTTCCCTTCTTCTCACCATCCAATTATCTTCTTCGAAGAGAAAAAAAAATTCGCGGAAGTTGCGAGCGGTCGAAAAATATTTAGAGGGCGTTCAAGCCTCCCAAAAATTCAAGTTTTCATTTAAGAAACGATTGTTTTCGTCCACTTTTCACCCATGAATTTAACGATTTATAATTTTAAAATTAACCTCGCGAAAACTCTAGCCGACCGATGAATATTTAGTGGTCGCTCAAGATTTTCGAAATTCAGAATTTCCGCGAAAAAAAATAAATCTCGTATGCACTATAATTCCTTGTAGCTAAATAGTAAATTGTTTATTGCTAAATAATAAATTGTAATAAAATCTAAATAAACAGCGAAATGTTAAATTTTCTGAATAATTTATTATAATAATTTGCGACGAACACCAATTAGACGATATGTGTTATTATGTATTATTGTATTATGGCGTCGCTGGTCACAGAGCTACGATTGGTCGGCAGTTTGACTAACGA
The DNA here is from genome assembly GCA_944452715.1 of Ophion slaviceki. Taxonomy (NCBI): domain Eukaryota; kingdom Metazoa; phylum Arthropoda; class Insecta; order Hymenoptera; family Ichneumonidae; genus Ophion; species Ophion slaviceki. Next base: position 14,390,472 of record OX101785.1, read on the forward strand.
GACCAACTGTGGGATGCATTACGATGCGCGGAAAACAGCTTCCATTTCAGTTTTGCGAATAAAACGACCTATAATATTGTTTACGGACAAGAGCTTCAAAGAATCATTTAATGTGAACAAAGATTATAATTCTCGGGTTAGAAGTGTGAGGTAAATTTGAAAAATCTGTTTCTAAAGAAAAAAAGGATGAATTGTTTTGAACATTTTACAAAGCGTCAAATTTATGAGTGAAAAGAGTTTAAAAAACATTGCGAAAATTGGACATTTCGAGGCTCTTGAGCGACCACTAAATATTCATTGGCTGGCTAGAGAGGGCCGGGTCGAAATTCCGAACTTTAAATTATCAGAACGCTCAAAACTCCGAAAGAATACTACCCCGAAAGATCAAAACTCCGAAAGAATTTTACACGAAAAACCAAAACTCCGAAAATATGAACACCGTTAAAATAATTCGGCTACAGAAGTTTTAAAAGTTCCAAAATTTTTTAATAGATCGACGAATTATTTTAAGAATTTTTTTATTAAGAAGTGAGTTAACGTCAATTTTGAAATTTGTCTAGACAATGTTATATGTTCTGCATCACTTACAGTCAACTGTGTAGACTTTCGTTGCCATGATTTTGACGAACCTTGTCATTTTGGAATATAAAATTAGGAATTTTAAACCGTCGGCGCATTCAATGTTCGGAATTTCAACCCGGCCCCGGCTAGAGCTTTAAAGAGGTTAATTTTAAAATTATAGAGCGTAAAATTCATGGGTGAGAAGTGGACGAAAGAAAAATCGATTTTTTAATGAAAATTTGAATTTTTGGGAGGCTTTGTTGCTTATGAATATAATTTATATTTCGTGTACCTCATACCAGATGTTCATTTCGGTAAATTAAAAAATTACCGTGCATTCTTTGCAAATAGAATAATGAACGTGTTTCTATTTATGTATGTCGAATTGGACATTTTCGCGTGAATCATTGAACCGAATATACCTTCATATTTACTATGATGAGTATTACAGTTGAAACTCGTCTTCAATTTCACCGCGTTTTACCTAAAGGTTTTACGATGAAAAACTAGTTCTAACGGCATGAATCAGTTAAAACTGTTTCGGAATTAGGTGAAAGTTCACCGCTATACACGTGGCGCTAGAGGACGATTGAGTTTGTTTGGGTTTGAGTTTGTTTGAGTTTTAACTAACATTGAAATTTATTTATCTGTAAATTCCAGTTTTATTATATATATATATTACGTATTTGTAATATGTATTACATACATTGCGTGGCGTGTCTGTAAGCAGCATTCGTGAAAGGACCGCAATGCGCAATGGGAAAGACGTTTCAGTCATCGTCCGTTTAAAAGGTCCATTCTCTATCCATTTGGCAGGTTAAAGCAGTGAAATTGTCGCATGCTCGAGAAGTAATAATCTTATTTACGTTTAAGCCGGTTTGATTTTATTTCGAAAGAAGTTTTTTGAAGTTCCCACAAGCATGTGGTGCATCATTTTCAAATGAGTCATATTTGCTCAAAATATACCGGGATTTTTTTTCCATTTTGCGGACTAAAAGTATTTCGATGCATTTACGAGGTGTGAAGATAAAAAAAACTCACTTTAAAAAACTTTCGGTGGTCATTCTGATATTTTTAATTTTGAGGGCTAGTGATGTAGCCTGTTGATAGAAGTGTTGAGTACATTTTGGGGACTAATAAGTGAAGTATATCCGATGTTGGATGGAAAAAGAAACGTCTCGATATCTCCTTTCACAAAAGCATTTTGATAAATCTGGAAGGACCAAACATATTAATCCAATTTAGCAAAATTGTCTGTTATTTTTAGAATTTTCACAGATATTGGTATTGCTATTTTGCTAGGGATTTAGATTGGGACTATCGGATTTCTTGCCACCAGCACCAGTGACTCGAGACATGCATTGAAAGATGCCTACGCCATTCGACCATGAAACCATTCTATAAATTTCGAAAGAGCATATACACACACACACATAGAATCGATGGAACGATAATATAAAAAACTTGATTATTTTGTGCTCGCAAAGGTTACACATAGCACGAAAATATAAAATGTCTATTATACTCTGAATAAGTTTGAAACAGGGATGTTCATTTTGTGCAAGCCTCCGGGTATTATTTTCAAGAGAAAAAGTGCGCCGCCATTTAGTCATAGAAGCTTTTTACGATGGTCTATGGTTGAAGTGAAGCTGCAGCGAAGAAGAACAGAACGACCTACCAGCGAGAAAATTTGAATAAATTACGGGATATGCAAAAACTGAGATTATGAGTTCGGGTTGTGAACAAGGGAAGCAGAGAACGAAAATGGGCGAGGGCAATTAGCATCTACTAATGGTACTTTATCATCAAAGCTTAAAGAAGTGAAAACGAAATGTTACGGATTTAGATTATACATGACGTAGGGATTTGCATAATGCGACTGATTTCTTTGTTGAGAGTATTAATTGCCTCTCTCTCTCTCTCTCTCTCTCTCTCTCTCTTTTTCTCTCCCTCTTTCTATTTTTTCGTCTCTCATGCACACACATACTCGGTGTTTACCTCCAACATTTCCGCACGCAAGAGTGACCAATCCATTGATGGATTTTGGCTGACTATTATGTCGTGGCTACTGTAAAATTCGCAAATTATGTAAGGGAAAAAATTAAAAAAAAAGAAAATGTACGTATAGTTATTCTAAATAATGTTTAATTAAGCATTGGAATTAAAGTAAAAAATTTTAATTGAGGGGAAAAAACTTAAATATGAAAGTTGAATAAGCAAATTCACATTTATTTACCGAAAGTAACTTTTAATTACTGTAATTTTTTAATTACAATGAGCCAATGAATTGTTTTCGATTATATATAATAACTGCTATAGAAGTATGAAGGATTTTTTTTCGATATATTGACTTTTGGCCAAATGGCGCACTTCTAAAGTGGAAAGTGAAAAATTTGCCCAAAAAATCGTCAGATAATTGTTAATAACAAATAAACTATGCAATATAAAAAAAATTCCTACGTGCTTCCATAGACAATGTATTTTTCGAGATATATTCAACATTCCAAGTGAATCGGTTGAAAATTGTATGAGTTATGTTTCCGGCCAACTTAAAAAATGCAGTTTTGAGATAAATGCGTTTGAAGTTTTGAGTAGCTCGCTGCGGACCAGGCGGCCTTGTACTAAAATTCGAAAACCGAGTATGTAGAGATTTTTCCCGACCACAATCTTTTGGGACATCATTTTTGAGGTGCTAGGGGACGATTTAAAAAAATCGATTTTTCGAAAATTCTAGAGTGACCTAACCCCTTAAAGTAAAATTTTGATTTTGGGCAGGGAAAAATTTGGATACAATATTTGAATAAGAAAATATATGTATAGTTGTCTGAATTAGTTCTCAATTAAGCATCGAAATTGAAGTAAAGTTTTAAATTTAAGCAGGGTTTGAAGTAAGATGGTGGGTAACTGGGAATTGGAGTAATATTTTTTTAATTTAAGATAAATTCAACGTGCACCCGTCGAATTGAAAAACACGTTATCACGAATGTCGTTCTGATAAGAATTTGAAGCTGGAAAAATGTACAATAGGACTCCAGCGTTGTTCTACAAATAATTCTCGAAGGGAAGACTTACGATGAATTATGACAGTATGCAATAGTCGATAAAATGACATTATGCGCGATATTTAATGCCAGTATGACCACCCGATAGCGCGATTATATTGTTTCTTTCAAGACGTATCTATGTTTTCTCCTGGTTTCGTTGGGAATCAATACAAGTTTGCTTTTTCTTTGTCTGACGCCGTTGAAGCCGGCGAATGGCCTCGGAGCTTTTGCTCGCTTCGGCCCACCGACGGTCCGTGTACATGAAAAGGCCTGCACCCTGCGGAGACGGGCGAGGACAAGTTTCCACCGTGGAGAGGCTCGGCGATCACTTGACGCACGGCAAATTGACAATTTCGTGACGCACGGCAAATTGACAATTTCGTGACGCGCGGCAAATCACAGTATTCATTCTCACTCTTTCCATCATCCCGATTCTATTTTTGCGTTGCCCACACATTCATACTCGGCGGGTGCAGCGACGCCTGCGAAAATATGTACTCTGTGAAATATTATACGAGAGGAGAAAGAAAGAGCGTGGCTGCGACAGTGCAACAGTCGAAGCTTTTATCAGTGCATAACGCGCCAGTTCTACAGGCGCAAGCTCAACCTCGCAACCGTCGAAGCGTCAATAATAACCGAAGAATTTGCAATTTTTCCCCGTACCCTCCAATCCTCCTCTTATTATTATCCAAATCTTTGTGAACAAAACTACCAAAGTTTCCAATTACGCAACGCTTCTATTTTCCGTCATTTCTTCGTACCCCTTCCATTTTTCATTTCGATGAAGAGAATTGTTACGCCATTGTTGCATTACGTTTCACTTCGTTTTCAAGTAATATTTCCACCCTTCGGATCCTCGTAACTCGCCCGGTATGGCTTCCTCCGATCGTAATTTAATCAACTCCAAAGTTTGACACTTTTAACATAATTTCACGGTCGCCGATTCGAATTTCCACCCATTTTCAGATTACTTTTCGTTAATTATTTATCCGCTTTCGTTTTGATTGCATTAAAGTACCACGTGTGATAAGAAATGCGAGCGTCGAAGGAGCTCATTGAATGGTGCACGAAACAGATGAAAAGTATGAACAATTGAGCAAGAGTGCGATATCCGCGGCACCAAGATTTGACGTTGAATTTAGGGTTATCGAGTCAAATCGAACCCAAACAAAATATGAAGAGTGGTAAAAGGCGATATTTCGCTTATGTTGCGTTCGAATTAGAATTTTTCGATAGTTATCAAAAATACGATTTTTTCGCATTTGAACATTTCAAGAAACATCCGGCAAGGTAACTTGGAAATTTATAGTTTCAACTGTGTCTCAGAAGCTAAAAATGTATTTTAAATACCACTACCATGTTTTTCGCGCTTATAAGTGCGACTAGACAAAGAGCAGAGTAGTACTTTTAATCGCTAGGAGTCGGAAGAGGAATTATAAATATACATCCCTCTTCGGACTTGTAAGGCTCTAAGTTTATGTAAAATAAATCGTTTAGTAATTTGGTGTAGTAATTATATGGAACAATTTTAATTGTTATAAATAAATGAAGCAATTGATATGATACCACTAAACAAACCCAAACAAAGAAATACTTTTTGAAGCTCGCCCGGTCAATTTCCATTATTTGCGATAAAATAAAGATATTCTACCCATGCGCGAACGACAGTCATTGAATTTTGGCGTATTTCCAATTACCACTAAATTACCGCTTGTTATTATAATAATTTAATTTTTATTGATTAATTATTTTTCCAATGATTAGATATAATTAACGATTCTCTTTTTTCTTTCCTCGCTTATAGAAAGCTCCACATAGATATGCCGTTCTAACTTAAATAAGTATTAAAGATCGTTCTCCAGGTAGCTAACCGCCCCGGATATCGTACTATCCCCGACAATTGCATCGTGCAATTGTCTAGGACAATTGTCTAGACAATTGCAAAAACTCGGTTTTAATCTTCAGTCGATCTCGCGTCGTTATTTTGAGTTTCACTCGGTTACATTCGGATTCAAAAAAGCCTTTACTTTCGTTCCATTTTTTAAGGGGGGAGATAACTTTAGGCGAGGAAAAAATTGCTGATTTTCATAATTTTTTTTAAGGGAATATTTCTTTGCCCTTTTTAGACTTAGGGTATGTTTTATTACCACTTTTGGCTGTTACATTGTATTTTTTTATTGACGTTTAAAAATAGTGGAGGTATGGCACGGCCTTCTAAACGGGTGGCCGCGGATTTTGTCAGACGGCGTGATACGTAGGGTCGGCGGGATTAGTCTGAAAAGAAAATGACGAAGATTTTTCTTTTGTTAAAATTCATGCGCAGAATATGAACCAAGAGAAAGTGAGAAATATTGAAAAGCGATGAAATGGTACGCTGTGAAACAAAAAGATAGAATTTTCCGAAAAAAATTGCTACATTTTGTCAAAAAAAGACTTTTTTATTTAAAAAGAATAAAAAAAGACTTTTTTTTATTTTTAATAAAATTGAGTATCATTTTAGACAATAAGGTTAGAAAGGTTTATACGAAATTTCATTGGACTAAGTCGATTAACTTTTTAGCGATGGCTGCAATTACGGAAATTTTGATTTCTGAAAATTCAAAGTCGTATTATAGCTAGAGTTATGATTCCGGCCTGGTTGAGAAAAGTCGTTTTGAGGAAAACGCGATTGAAAGTGTTAGTGTACGTAAGTCGTAACGCTACCTGCTCTCACTAAATCGTCTGTCTCGGTCAATCTTCAATATTTCAACTTGAAGTTTTTTTCACATATTTTTGCATATGTATACTTTGAAAAATTGCAAATAAATCGATTCTCTTAACCCGACACAGTAGTATTCCGCCTTAATATGTACAACTCGGTCGCATAGTTTTTTTTAATGCCTCGAGCATCTTCACTTTTCAGAAACATTAATTCAATTCGCAGTTTCAGTGAAAGTACATTGTCTACCGGATAATTTCATTGATGGCCGAATTTTCTATTGATTTCTTTTTCTAACATTCTCTTTAAGGGGTCTTCCCACTTTGGACGCTAAAAAAGGGTTTTTCATGATTTATTTTGATAGTTTCATATTACAGATATTGATATAAAAGTTGTTACACTTAAAAAATACACGTTCGAAATACATTTTAAAAAAATGTATGTATTTTTGTAACCCAATCAAACTTTAAACGCGTTTTTCTCGAAACAACGTTTTCGACGGCTTGTTGATATAATCTTCGAAACTACTGAACCGATTCTCATGCAATTTTTACCACATATTTTTTACAACTATAGTTATAACGCATATCGAGGATTTTTTTAAATTTTGATATTCACTTTTTTGCCAAAAACGGTGAAAAAAACACGTTTTTTTCGCAGAATGTCCGCCATTTTGTTATTTTTGCATATATAAAAAATCGTAGGAAAGCACTGAGAAAAAAGAATCGTTGAATGTGCAAAATCCATTTTGTTGTCTCGAAATTTTGTTGTTTTAACAGTTGCTCGGACATGCTAAATGAGCTACAGTTCACATCACTGTACTATTTTACCACCAAATATACTGTTTTGTTATACCAATCAAAAATCAAGTTGAACGTATTTAAAGATGCATGTTGCTAAACCAACTGAATTTTGGATGGATGAACGATTTTTTTTTCAGTGTGCGCTATAGCCATTATCATACTGAATCTAAAACCGTTTGATTTTTTTGTTTCGGACGATCCATCTCCGAGATCTCAACAGCGGAGGCCTACAATTTGTTTAGGACATTTTTTTAACTACCATTTTTGTCTATAAATAGTGACTTAAATGAATAATTTTTTTTAACGTATTTCGAAAGTGTATTTATTAAGTGTAACAACTTTTATATGAATATCTATAATATAAACCTATTTTAAAAATTCATGAAAATAGCCTTTTTAGCGTCCAAAGTGAGAAGACCCCTTAAATTTTGCCTTCCTATCGTCTCAGACTCTCCGTGACGGAATTTGTTCCAATTTTCGCTTCCCTGTTCAATCTTCACGTATCGCACGTTTTTGTCGTCGTGTTATTTGACACGGTACCTTAATTTTCTCATCTCCGAGTGTGCGAATCTCTGAAACGAGAAACTGTCTCCGAAATACTGCGATGCTTGGAACCACCATGGAATATTTTGTGCAATCTCGAGAGTCTTCCTAATTGAATCTCAGACGGGAATATATAGTAAATAGGCCCATGCGTATATGCAAGTGTGCAATATGAAGTATATGTTAGACCGATTTCGCAGGTGCATAGAGCCGCATTTTCGAAACTAGAGCCGTGTTCGAACGAGGCGACTCTTGCACTACTTTAGTCTGAACATACTCCATGTATTGCACTAATAATTTATGCTCCCTTTTTTTATTCGAGACTCTGCCGAAACCTCATTTGCAAAGGCACCGTTTCGGTAATTTTACCGTGTATTCGAAGCGTTAAGGGGGGAGATACCGTTAGGTAAGGAAAACTTGCTGATTTTCATGATTTTTTTAGGGCAAGATTTCTTCACGATTAGAATATGTTTTATTACCACTTTTGGCTGTTACATGGTATTTTTATAATTATTCTTTAAAGAAAGAGTGAGAAATCTTGAAACCTGATGAAATGGTACACTTTGAAACAAAAAGATTGAATTTTCCCAAAAAAATGGCTACATTTTGCAATAAAAAATACTCGTTTTCTTAATTTTCAAAAACATTTAGGGCCACGTTTTAGACAATAAGGTTACAAAGATTCGTACCAAGTTTTATCCGAATCGATTAGTTTTTTCGCTATACGTCACGCCAGTTTCGAAAAGCCAGCTGAGAAGACCGTGCCATACCTCCATCATTTTTGAAGATTAGTCAATAAAAAAATACCACGTAACAGCCAAAAGTAGTAAGAAACATACCCTAAGTCTCAAAAATGGCGAAAAAAACATACCTTTAAAAAAAATCACGAAAAACGACAATTTTTTTCCTCGCCTAAACGTATCTCTCCCCTTAAGTAATCTTGTAGGATTACAGGAAATTTTGTGTGGATGCGCATTTTCGTTGGCAAAGCGTAATTTACTTTCGAGTCCTATGATCATATATCTGCAACATCCGCTTCGGTAGAACTTTTAAATAGTAACAGTAATTTTATTCCTTTATTTATAATCATTTTATATTTATTTTTCCTCGACCAAAAATAATATATATATATATATATATATATATATATATATATATATATATATATATATATATATATATATATATATATATAATGAAACAAAAAAAGAAGTGTTCTGCAAATTGAACGTATTGTTTTTTAATTAAACGAGTGAGCTTCAGGCGTTTGCCAATAACATCGAATAGTTATCATTTAATCCCGGATATTCATGTATTGGGTGTAATTCTGGAAAAATCTGTTTCCCAATATTTCTGCAGAATCTTTTCGTGCTAATTATTTGTACGACTCAGAGGGAATTCCGAGTCGACAGCTTTTATTCCTAATATCTTTCTCGGTGGTTCCATTAAAGCGCGACAGATACCGGGTCACGAAGCTCCCAGACTGCAGTTTTATTGAATTTTTCTACATCTGTACTCGAATGTCACATCGTGTAAGCATAACAATAGCCACACAACTGAAGTTTTATTTCTTGCAAAGCAAAATTCTATGAAAGAATCGGATGACCTGCAAATTTCCCCTATTTACTCTCAAATTCGTCCACCATTTGTTGAGCCACAATTCACGGGTATTTATTTGCATACAAGTTATGAAGCATGTCATAAGTTCCTTCGTCGGACTTTTTGATTGTGTGCACTTGAGAACTAAGTAGATTCCTACGTTGATGGAGGACCAATTATTCATATACATTGAAAATTAATATTCCATATTGATTCAATGAGTGTGGAGACGTTTTCTGTTGTCGACAACATTTCCAGATACTTCTTTTACCACACAAACTTTGTTACCCTTTTCCCCCTTAAGGAATGCATTTCTAAAAACGCTGAAATGTTATTAATTGTGTCTAGGAGCATTTATATAAAGTTTCAATTAATTTTGTCCGGTAATACCACCAATCAACCAATTTTGTAATAAATACGAAATTTCAAGTAAATCTGACCAGATTTTTTTCATTTTCCACAGAAACTTTGCCTCCTCTTTTCTCCCCTTGAAGGTCGAATTTCGAAAAATGCCTTCTTAAACGGTGCCTACATCATAAAATCAAAATGCCCTCCAAATGTCACGTTTCTACATTTAGCGGTATAGGCTGGGCGATTATGAGTCAGTCAGTCAGGACTTTGCCTTTTATATTGCCTTATATTAGATAGATTTAAAAATATTTTTCAATGCATGTCAAATCCTCGCTTCTTTTTCTTTACGTACATTTGCATTCCAACCTAATATGTCTTTCATAACGAATTTGTATTTTCAAATTTTCTTATGCAACTTATTCATTATGCTGTCAATTAAAATTAATAATAAAAGCCTGATCATGGGGTGGTTTGCCTTAACATTTGAAGGTCTATAAATTATGTATTTTCATAACTTCATTCATATATTTATCATATTTGTGTCTTTTTATATGAAGCTTTTTTACATTCCGGTTTTTCTACAAACACCCGTTTTATTTCTTGAATAAACAATTTCCAATAATTGTTCAAATTTGTTTCCGTGTAATTACATTTTTAGCAGTCGGCAGTTTATTTTATTTTCGGGACACACACGCGAATCTTGGACGCGAACGGGAACGTTTACTTTATGGAGAGATCTTCCGAAGCTTTTGATACGTTGCCAAAAAGTGAAAACCCTCCGATACACCAAAACCTTTCAACCTCCGATGTGAATAATAACGGTAACAAGTATGTGAGTGTGTGTGTGCGATTACATCGAGCTATACTACAATTGAAGCGCGTTTAGTGTTATTATCGCCCAAACCCAAAAACCTGTTATTATTCCACCCCTGAAATGCTGGAAATTTATGGGTAACGGAGTAAACGTGAAACCAGCGGTACGCGGATCGACCACCGCGAACACACATTAACCGCGGCAGGGCTACACCACGGAAGGATTAACGTATTGGCCTGATTACATCATCGGTGTTTGTATACAAAAGCCACCAATTGCTCAATAAATGGGACCCTCAACGTACATTCATTTTTTATTGAATCTGAACATCAATAAACAAATAAATGTTCATTCAAAACAATTACCAAGGAAGATTCTATGACTACCATTATACTTCCCAAAATGCACGAGTTTGCTTGAATTGTCGTTTCGATCATCATTGATAAAAAAAACAGGCTGTATTTATCGACATACGCCTATCTGATTGTTAAATAAAACAATAGAACAAACGCAGCTTCCGAAAATAGGGTCAGGGACACTACTGTAAAGGGTGAAAAAAATTGATTTTTTTTGCAATTTCTCAAAGTATACATTAATGCATATTCAAGAAAATGTGAAAAAGAATGTCAAGTTCAAATACTAAAAATTGACCAAGTTACAGATGATTTAGTGAGGGCAGGTGTCGCAACGATTTACGTATACTAAAACTGTCAATCGCGTTTTCTTCGAAACGACTTTTCTTCACGTGGCCGGAATCATAACTCTAGCTATAATAGTCCGATTTTTTTATTTAAAAAAAGAAACAAAATTTCCGTAATTGAACAAGCCGTTTTTTTTAATTTAGTATACTTTAAGCCTCTAAATGTAAGTGAAAATTTCGCCAAAAAAAACCACTTTTTTTAACGACTCCCATCTTGTGGATTTTGTTCCAAATAACGACTACGTACCACAAGAACTACATGTATATAAATCATAAAACTTTTTAAAAAATGTTTAGACCGACTATAGGCAAGTTATCGATCTGGCCGTTAGACAAGACAGTAACCTGTATACCTCAATAACGTTGTTCATTTCTAATGTTTTAAATAAAAATGTACACGGAACCGGTTCAATGTATGCTTAATAAAATAATATAAGTTGTTTTCTAAATCCCAAATAAATAATCTGGCGGTGAAAAAAGTCTAAAGAACGACCTTTCTCGAAATGTCACATGATGCAACGAAAATGAATTTTTCTTAATAACACAAATTTCTTTTGGCCGATTTAGACTGTGAAGATTTCTCAAACGTTTCTACGTATTCTTATTAGAAATTTACGGCCCCCAATTTGCAAAAAAAAGGCTTCGCGTAATGATAGAAATAAAGTAATAAAAAATAGAAAGAAAAATATCAAACTTCAATGCCATCCCGTCACAGTGGTCCCTTGAACGTAACAGGGCTAGTGTATCGTGGAAATTCAAGAGACGCGATTTTGTTCGACAAGTCAACGAAATCAGAAGGCAATCGATGACTATCAAGAACGATCTGCTCGTGTGGACGTGATTCGATTATTAAGCCCAAAAAATGAGTTGAGACTATTCCATAGAGACTTTTCAGTCGGTTCTTTCCGTCTGCTCGTATATCCTTCCCGTCCTGCAAGAGTGCCTTGGTTCAGAGATCGGTACTGCCGTGTGGCCACATCCGAAATTCCCATCGAATTCGCAACAATATTTTTCCACATCTAGTCGCGCGCTTTATATTTATATACACGTGTACACATCGTGAACACACTTTCATCAAAGTCGCGAGAAAACAAATTTTCACGATAACAAAGCTTCTTCTGTATTCAGACGAGCTGGAATACACATATCTATATGTATATCAGTTCTTGTTCCTCGCACAGGAAGCTTTGTTTTCGTGACATGTCGTTTTTCCGCCAGTCTAATGGAAATCTGTTCAGAACGTTCGAAGAATAGAAAAATGATATTTTGGGAAAATGTCCGTAGGTGTGGGTGTGTGTACATGTGAATATGTATGTGTATGTACGGATTTTTTTATGCACCTAACAATTGCTACCTTTTTCAATTGCTAGGTTTTCAAGATACCTGGCTCAATTTTTGCACTGCGACAGTTTATCGGAGGGACTATGTTATAATCGAACTTGGTTGAAAGTCGAATTTCACGGGAGTTTTGCTTTCAGGAAATATTTCTCAGCGCTGTAAATTATTCATTTTTTAACATATCTGTTTGTCGGGATATCTGATTTTAATATGGAAATAGATTAGAGGATTTAGGTTCCAAGGGAGTAAAAATTACAAAAATATCGTTATTTGTCATTTAACTATCTTAAAATTTGAAACAGGCATGTTTGCAGAGGAATACAGGGTGAATCCGTATTGAATCAAGCGAAAATCGATAAAACTTTTTGAAAAGATTTGATTGATTTTCGCCTTTCAAAACCCTTTAAAACTTTTTTTTAAAATGATGTTCGCCTTTTGCAACATTTTTAATGACTTTCGCATTTTAAGGCGTTACCCCCACTTGTAGCGCAAAAAAAGGCCTTTTTCATGAATTTTTTTAAAGAAAACTACAAACCTTTTTTAATCGATCAATATACCATCTTAAAGAACACATCTTGAAGAACTTTCAGTAATTTTTTTATTGAAAAATATTACATTGTTTAGTGGCAAATGGCCGTCAATGAAATAATGTTTTTATATACACGGTTTGCGGTGACCAACATTGCGGCGAAGTGGATCATCTGAAAAAAATGCGGATGGATTTAGTCAAATATAAGTATAAACTAGTCTTTAATCGAAGGATTTTAAAAAATATTCATTTTTCACAAAATGGCGGACAGTCAAAGTTAATGGTTCGATTTTAACGAAAAAAAAAGGCCGTTTTTTGGCTATAAAACGGCCATTTTTTTTTCGAAAAAAAAAAATCGAACGATTAAAGACTACATTTTTATGTATTAAATGAGCCTGCAAAATTTCAAGAAGATCGGTTCATTAGTGTTCGAGTAATCTTGGTCACCGACTTCAGAAATGCCATTTTGAGAAAAACGCGTTTAAAGTTTCAATTTCAGTTTACACGAAGAAAATATGTTTTTTTGTAAACTTACATAGAGTCATCTATTTCGGGCCCATACCGAAGTATGGGCCCGGATACTTATACTTAAAAAAAATGCAATAAAAAAAATCGATTTTTTCAAAATCGCAAACCCTTAAAAACGTTTTAAAACCATCAAAATGGTGTTCAATGGAATTTGACTTTTCAGAAAGCCGTATTGTTATGCTATAACTTTCTAAAAAAAATATGTATGCATAAGTTTCTGTACACACAAAGTGATGCTAAAAAGTTTATATTCGGCATAGTGATGGTCACTAATGTTTGACATCACATTATTACAACGCATTGATGGAAAAGAAACTGTACAAATGAGATATTTGCGTATTGCTTTCTTGCTCGAAAGCTTCTTCTCTGAGGAGGTTAATTTTGAGAAAACCGACCAGTGGACCATGGACAAAGTTTTGAAGGGATAAAAAAGATGAAAGATTCGTCAATTACAATCGATTAAATTCGACCATATCGTGAGGGTGGTGGGAAAACCGACGGGAAGTGACTGTGAAATTCCTTAAGGGGGGAGATACGTTTAGGCGAGGACAACATGTGCTCACTTTCATGATTTTTTTCAAAAGGACATATTTCTTCACCATTTTTGAGACTGAGGGTATGTTTTATTACTACTTTCGGGTTTTACATGGTATTCTTCGTGAATTAATTTTTTTCAATGGTGGAAGTATGGCACGGTCTTCTCAACTGCCTTTTCAAAACTGGCGTGACGTATAGCTTAAAAACTAATCGACCGATTCTGATGAAATTTGGTATTAATCTTTCCACCCTAATTGTCTAAAACATAATCCTAAATATTTTTAAAAATAAAAAAGTATTTGTATGCCAAAATGTAGTCATTTTTTCGGATAAATCAATCTTTTTGTTTCAAAGCGTACAATTTCATCGATTTTCAACATTTCTCCCTTCTTCTTGGTTCGAATTCTGCGTATGAGTGTTAATGAGAGAAAAATCTTCGTTGGGTTTTTTTCGGATTAATCCCGCCAACGCTACTTGTCACGCCGTCTGACAACATCCATCGCAGCCCGTTTAGAAGACCGTGCCATGACTTCGCTATTTTTTAAAATGAATAAATGAAAAAAATACCCTGTAACAGCCAAAAGTGGTAATAAAACATGCCCTAAGTCGCAAAAACGGTGAAGAAATGTGTCCTTTAAAAATAAATAACGAGAATCAACAAATCGTTTTCTCACCGTAAGGTATCCCCCCCCCCCTGAATTAGTCAAACTCGTTACATGAAGGTGGCGAAACGTCAAGCTTGAAAACCTCCGTATATACGAATGTGCATAACCAACAGCTCCTCTCTCGTGGAAACGCAACTTCGATACTTACTAATCCTCTCAATGCAAGGAGGATTATTACGCATTATCCCTCCCGCAACCACAATTGATTCAACGCTGACTTCCGACTTTGCACTAACGCAGTGCATTATCTATATACCTTGTCGCAGTTGTGGATACTCCAATTCTCACCTTGTCACAGAAAAGCTCTATTTCATGTACAGCAAGAAATCTTGGGCAAAGTTAAAAATATCGAACGCCGAATGAGAAGGAAGTGATGCATGTCTTTCGTTGGTCCATAGCTGTTCCGATATCTATTGTACCATATTTGCCTGTACTTTTCTAATTGTCATTTTTATCCAAGTAACCCTCGATACTTTTTTCATCTGGATTGCTCGGGCCACTCGCAGATTTAAATTAAAAACCATACGGAGGGTGAGACACAGATTTAAGGGACTATACCAGTGTGACACTTTTAAAAAATATTTTTTTTTTGCCTTTTTCGACAGTTTATACTTTCAAGAATATCATTGTCATTTATATCATTTATATTAATATCATTTTATCTTGCACAAATCGATAGTTAAATCTTTAAACGCGTTTTTCTCGAAATGAGATTTTTCAAATTTGCTGACGTTGTAACTAAAAGAGCAATTATCCGATTGACTGGAAATTTGAACAGACCGCTGTGCAAAAAAGGTCCTTCGCGGTGACCACTCCTGCTCGGGAACAAAACATCTGAAATTAAAAAACCATATAAATTTAGTTTTTGTACCGTATTATCTAGCCTTTAATCGAAGGATTCAATAAAATCGTGGTTTTTGAAAAAATGGTCGCCGATCGAAAGTCATCATCGAAATTTCGGTGAAAAAAACACTCTATTTTCCTCGATATAAAAAAAATATGCATTGAAAATAAAAATCCTCCGATTAAAGACTGCCTTATGATATACAAAAAATGTCTGTAAAATTTTGAGCAGATCGGTTTAGTTGTTGTTGAGATATTTTGGTCAACGATTCTGAAAAAGTAATTCCGAGAAAAACGCGTTTAAAGTTTTTACCTGTAACGGTAAAGCGGTAAGCGGACCTACTTGTAAACGCTCATAACTCCTCCAATTTTCAACGGACCGACTTGAAATTTTTGGAGAATATTTTTGAAAGGTTATATTTCAAGAATCCGTCGAAAACGAAAATGCGTTTTTTTTTTTTCAAAAATTCCAAGTCGGATCAACCCCTTAAGGCAGTATTGTTCTCTAGAAATCTGAGAAAGTCTGTTTTCTCTTTTGTTTATATTTTTTATTCTATAGACCTTACGAATATGTCTGTGAAAAACGTTTAATGATACTCACGAAATTAGCCGAGTTATACAAATTATAGGGAGTACGCTCGGGGAGCGCGGTCGAGACGCAACAACTTTAAAGGGGGATAGATATCTTCAGACGAGGAAAACATTGCTGATTCTCATGATTTTTTTTTTTAAAGGAATGATTTTTCATCATTTTTGAGACTTAGGGTATGTTTTATTACTACTGTTGGCTATTGCATGGTATTTTTCTATCAATCTTAAAAACTGGCGGATGTTGTCAGACGGCGTGACACGTAGCGTCTACGGGATTAATCCGAAAAAAACCAACGAAGATTTTTCTTTCATTAACTCTCATACGCAAAATATGAACCAGGAAAAAGTGAGAACTGTTGAAAATGGATTAATTTGAGAAATTAGGTTTACTGTGAGAAATGTTAAAAATCGAAATTTTGCAAAGAAAAGAATATATTTTTTTTATTTTCAAAAACGTTTAGGGTCATGTTTTAGTCAATATGGTTGGGAAGATTTATACTAAATTTCATCAGAGTCGGTCGATCAGTTTTCAGCTATATATACGTCACTCGAGTTTTGAAAATACAGTTTAGAAGACCGTGCTATACCTCCGCCATTTTTAAAGATTAATTAAAAAGTACCATGTAACAACCAAAAGTAGTGTGAAAACATACCCCAAATCTGAAAAATGGTAAAGAAATCTATCCTCGTAAAAAAAATGATGAAGATCCACAAATGTTTTCCTCGCCTAAAGGTATCTCCCTCCTTAAAAGCGTTTTTCTCGAAACTATGTTTTTCAAACCGGCAACCACGATGTCTTGATGACCAATGGGCAGATTGAGCTCAGGTTTGGCATACACCTTCAGTAGACTGTTATTCAACGTTGGTAGCAGAGTTAAGGGGCCAGTCCACTTTGGAGCCACGAAAAAAGGCTATTTTCGCGATTTTTTTTTTGAGGATTGTATAAAAGATAGGAATATAAAAGTTGTTGGGCTTGACAAATAAAGTCTTGAAATACATTTTTAAAAAACTAATTCATTTTTATTCATTTTTAAGTACAAAAACTATAGTTTAGCGTAACGCCTAAAAAATAGGTAGGCTAGGTAGCTCCATCACAACTCGGCAACGGCTTGTCTGAAACAAAAAAATCAAAGTCCATTCGATTCAGTATGACACCAGCTACAAAATGACCCTCGGATATAAAGTTTTATCAAAAAATAAAAAAATGGCAGATGAAAAACGAAAAAAGTTTTTAAAAACGCGTTTTTCGTAGTTTTTCGCAACAAAAAATGAGTGAAAATCAAAATTTTGAAACCATCGAGGGTCATCTTGTTGCGAATCATGTTTACAATATGTGGTTCAAATTGCGAGGGAATCGGTTTATTAGTTTTAGAGGTACGATGGAGCTAGATTTTGAAAACGTTGTTTCGAGAAAAACGCGTTTGAAGTTTATACTATGAAAAAGTCTTAGCTAAACTCAATGGGCAATTCCTGCACTTTCCTGATTATTGAAATTTTAAAATTGGACTGGCCCCTTAATTCGATTTCTTTCCATACATAACTCATAGAATGGCCAGAAAAATAGGAAAAATGGATAATAAAAGTTGAGCATACCGCTATTTTATAAAATTTGTATTTTTTTGCTGAACCTGGTACCAAACATAACAACACTCATACAGATTGAGAATATGTTTAGTTTTTTCTTTTCACATTCATACACCGTTGTAAAGAAACGTACAAAAGTACATGATAATTTTTTTTTAATTCGTACTTATTCTTGAAGGTTCAATAAATATGTATAACAAATTTCAGAAAGAAAACAGGAACAGTTTAACAATTATTTCATTCTAAAAATCACCTCTAAAACAGCGATAGACTTTACAGAGAAAAAAAAACACTACGATCAACGAAATTGTTTTGTCACAAGTGGCTAATGAAATATTGTAATGAAACATTAAAATACTTGATTATACCGAGTATTCGTTGGTTTGATGGAATAAATAATTCGCAGAATCAACTAGTATGGTGTTTTTCAATAAATAATTCGTTGGCATCCCCAATGGCGAATTTAATCATCGATTCATTGTTTCTCTTTGGTACACTCAACAATACGGCAATAAAAAAATCGCTCGATTACTATCGGATGACATGTTTCAATTTTCCGCTCAGCAGATTATCAAATTAGTTTCCAAAGTAACTTCGACAATAATACCCTTGTTCAATTTATCGAGTATGATTTATTCAGAGCATCCAGAGGGCATTTTCATATCGCAAATTGCCCGTCCGCGACTTTCGTATCGTTTCTAAATGTTATGTCGCTGATATTGTTACTATAACCTGATAATCGTAAAAATTCTGCACCACGAGTCTTCAGATCGCGATTTTCTTCTTTAACCGATACTTGGTCGTTAATGAGGATTACGCAACATCGGAAATTCGCTACTTTGATTGTACAATTATCCCAGGATTATAGAATCAGTGCCAAAAATACATAGTCTCGATAAGATTGATAATCATTCTAAAAAAACCATCAAGATCCACGACAAAGTTTGGAAAACCTTCCAAACAATTTTTTTATTCATTTTTTTATTGTAAGGTTACATCATTATATATAATTTTTTTATTCAGATATATCAATATTTTTAATATTAACGATATTCCAAAAATACTTTTCCTTGTTTTAGTTTTGTTTTTTGTATCATTTTTTTGGCCACTGCAAAATTATGCCGAAAAATAGCTACTGAGGGTGGAAAGTCCCACTTCTCCAAAAATTGACTGAAAGAAGAAAACCAAAAAGATTATTAACCGCTATGAAAACTGTAGAGGCGTACGGAGAATTTTTCGTTCAACGGAAATTAACAAAATGGTGGCTATTTCAAAATTAAGTATCAAATTAAGTTTTTTTCGACAGTTTATTGTTTAAAAAAATGTGAAATTGTCAAAAAAACAAAAACGCTTCCGTGCGACGTTGAGGAATGGCATGACGAATGTTGTGGCAAAATTTGAGGCGGTTAGCTTGAAAACTCTTCGCTTGAAATGTTCTACCGTTTTGAAAAACGACGTTTCGAGAACAGGAGCACCGTCCGCGCCAGGTCTCACGCAGCGGGTCGAACCCCTGTTTCTAAGAAAGGCTATAGCGACCGGATCAATTCGTATTCCGCGACCAAAATCTAACAGCATGTTTACGAGAGTCCATATTTTTGGATAAAGCAAAAAAAACCATTTTCAAAAAAATGCACACTGGAATGGTCCCTTAAGGGGAGATATAGACCTAGATGGTCGAGGTCGAGGATTTAGAAGCTATGAACATTCCGTCGACCGTAGAAGACCTACACTATGGCCCTGGTATCGATGATTCCATGTAAGTTGACAAATTTCATGATTTATTCATTCCCAAATTTTCAAACGCGTTTTCCTCAAAACCACGTTTTTCAAATCGGTACCCAAAATTTCTCGAAAACCAATGAACTGATTGCCTTGAGGTTTTTTGTGGTTATTCTATACACCATTATCTAGTACTTGCCATAGGATTTTTTTTCCGTTACTTAGTTTTTGTTTTATAGGCAAAATAATAACTAATTTTTGGCCCAAAAATCACTATTTATGTTCAAACGACCGCCATTTTATCATAATTCGATATTTTCAAAATCGGCTGTGACAAGTACTAGATTATAGTATCTAATTTAATAATCTTTTTGGTTTTTTTTAGATAATTTTTGAAGAAACGCCAGTGGGTACCGTATACGCCGATTTTTTTACGACGCTCCAAGGATCATACAATATCCTTGTATATTTTTGATATTTTTAAATAAAGAAAATTAAACATATTTTTGAATGTATATACTTTTAGATAATTAAAACCCCAATCCGAAATTTCAAATAGTTTTCCTTGAAAAAGTCCACAAAAATAACCTTTTTTCCGGCTCCTAGGTGTAATTCCCCTTAAACGACTATCCCATGACACAAAATAACTCTAACGATAAGCCATGAAAATCATAATTCTCGAGTAACTATATACTACCGACGAAAGAAAAATCCCTCAAAATTTGAATTTCTATTTTTGTTCCAGGCAATTTGGTGGTCATCCTAGTGGTAACGTTTTCACGGCAGTTGCGAAGCATCACAAATTTTTTTCTCGCCAATCTCGCTGTTGCCGATCTCTGCGTGGGAATTTTTTGCGTGTATCAGACTTTGACGAATTATTTAATGGCGAGTTGGCCACTCGGTGATTTTTTCTGCAAAACTTACATGTTCGTAAACGCATTGTCCTACACGGCTAGCATAATGATCCTGGTGGTCGTATGCACCGAGAGATATCTCGCGATAGTGCACCCGATAAAGTGTCGTTCGATGAGAACGCGGGGACGTTTACGGGCCATAGTCGGTATCGTGTGGGTACTCGCTGCTGTTTACGCAGCACCGAAATTTATATACGTCGAGACGATCGCCCACAAATTAAATTCCGGCACCGTCGACGTCATGTGCATCGCGAACATCAAAAAGCACAACAAAAATGTACTCGCAGCGGTCAACCTCATACTGCTTTATCTAATTCCGTTGATACTTATGTGCTGTCTCTACACGAAAATAGCAATTGGACTTTGGAAGAGCAGCGCTGCATTCGGGAGGCCTGGCCTCGTTGCGAGGGAGAGAAACGGCAGGGTCCATCACGTCCAGGCATCGAGTAAAAATGCCCTACGAGCCCGCCGAGGAGTCATCAGGTAATAATGAATCCTACGGGTGTGTCGTACGTACAATCGTAACCAAACATTTTATTCGTTCACTATTCATGGGCACTGCCGTGTACGAGTGAAATCTGAAAATCAACGATAACGTCGACTTTCAAGGACAATAATATTACAACGTAAATGTGTTCAATGTTGCAACCTCAAAGTATCACATTCGAAGATGACTACTTGAGGGCTAACACCTCCTTCAATATTTTCAAAATATCGATTTTTGGTCAAAATTCAATCGACCCGGTCAAAATTGAAGGAGTTATGGGCGTTTATACGTAAATTCCGCGAACCAGTGAACTCTAAAAGCATTTTTCTCAAAACGACCGAAAAATCGGTGACCACAATATCTTCAAAAACACTGCACCGATTAAGTTTAAATTTTACGAGCTTCTTTTACACAACAAAAAGCAGTACTTGAACGAAGGATTTTTTTTCGATGCGTAGTTTTTTTTTAATCAACGGAAATAGACCGTTTGTTTCACCGAAAATCAACACTCACTTCAGACTGCAGCAATTTTTTCTAACAACAATATTTGATTAAATTCTTCGTCCAAGCAGTAGATAATTTCATTCAAAAACTGAATGCGTTCGATTTTTCTTTCGGATGATTTGTTCCCGAGCACCATTGTACCGTGGAGGACGTTTTTCAAACAGTAATCCGCGCAAACCATTTTTTCTACTACATTTATAAATACTTTTGGGTGTAGTTCCGAATACCCCTTACCGCCGATAAATTTGGAATTTCATGTACCCATGTATTTTGACTCGCTGATCACAAATATGATAGTGAAAATACCCGCAAATTTGATTTTCACGGTCAAAACTCACACAAACTGATTTTTCTTGAGTTTTTCTACTATATTTTAATAAATGTTGATCATGGAGAAAAATATTTCCTACAAAAGTTGTAGCCTACAATAAGATTGATCTTTTATGTTCCATACAGCTTTTGTCCAAAACCATTCTGTTTCGAGAAAAATGGGATAATGCTCCAATAAGTACATTTTGCTAAGCTCCATTAGTTTCGATACTATCTACTTACGCACTTTACCGCGGGAAGTTTGGAGTCTCGTCTTTAAAGTGCATGTTTGGTTTTAGCCTTTTGGTTTTTTATTTAATTTTTTTTCTTTTTTTATAATTTATTTAATTTCTTCGTTTTTGTTTTTTTGGTTTTAAATACTAAACTGCATTTTTAAGACTAAACTCCAATCTTCCCGTGGTAAAGTGCGTACGTAGATAATAAGGGTGTGCGGGTACCCGATTCACTCGGGTACCCGATGTTCGGGTCGGGTCGGGTACCCGACGGGTTACGTTTTTGCATTACCCGCTACTATCGGGTACCCGAATGTGGTAATCGGGTACTCTCAAATTTTTGGTACTCGTAAACGTCGAGTACTCTTAAACTTCGAATATTCGTGAACGACTGAAATAATAGGAGAAAACGAAAACTCGAAGAAGGCGATAAAACGAATAAATGATAGTACTGTAAAAAATCTTTTTTCGCCTCACTTTTCTATCCTGTGTGTGTGTGTGTGTGTACGTACGTGCGAGTGTGTGTGTCTGTTAGGATGGAGTGAAAAACGGTAACTTTTGGCGGGTCGTATCGTAATAGCGCGGGAAAGTTGCGTTTTGGCATCACTAAAAAGTTTCCGAAAGGAAAAAATGTACAATAAATATCTTCTGTTCCGGCGAACGCCTTAAAGTTTTGATTTTTTTAACGTGGGTTTTAAATGGAGAAAAAACCCAAAAAGACCAATATTCAACGCCTCGCGTTTATTCGAAGCGAGAAGAATGTAGCTTCCATTTGACATTTAAAAATTGAAAATATCTTAATTAGTTTCAGAGATATAAGCGTTTGAAAAACACGCTTTACCTGGAAAAAAAAATAAAAAAATGACAAAAAATTAAATTAAGAAAAATGAATCGCCGAAATTACCAGTTAGCACTAGAAAGAATTAATGAAAATTCGACGAAGAATCTTGCTTTTATTCAGTTTTTTGACATCCAAATATCTCGATATTTCCTGAAATGCGAGTGTTTTAAAAGAAGTTTGCCGGAAAAAATTGTGAATATATATATATAACAAAAATACTAAAATTATTAAATAAATTATTTGTATTCCTTATGAAGTTCAACCTATCGGCGAAGGGTAGAGAACATAAAGCTGGAGTCTATTTCGTTCGTTTCGGTACGTTTCCGTGGCGCTATTTATACTATGAAACAAAATTTTGTTCCGGCAACACGACTTATCGAGTACCCGATGTGAGAAGAGTACCCGAAAAAATTCGGGTACCCGAAAAACTCGGGTACCCGATCGGGTCATAGTCTAATTACCCGACCCGACCCGACCCGACTAATTCTGCTACCCGCACACCCCTGGTAGATAATATCGACACTAATGGAGTTTAGCAAAATGTACCTATTGGAGCATTATCCCATTTTTCTCGAAACAGAATTGTTTTAGACAAAACCTGTAGAAAATGTAAAAGATCAATCTTTTTATAAGCCACAACTTTTGTAGGAAACATTTCTCTCTAAGAACACCATTTATTAAAAAAAATATAAAAACTTTTGAAGATACAGTTTTTGTGAATGTTCACCTTTAAAATGAAATTTGCGGGTATTTTCACTGTCACATTTGTGAGCATCGAGTCAAAAAATACATGGGTTCACGAAATTCCAAATTAATCAGCGGTATAGGCTTTTTGGAACTTTATCCAACCTGCACCTTTTTTCCCAGAAAAAATTGACGAAACTTCCTCTTTTTTCCGGCCACGCGCTAGGTCTAAATAAAGTGAGGTCTAAATTAGTAATAAAAATGCATCGCTCATCGTTTGAATACACACCTTATTCTTAATTTTTCGAGATTTTCCATTCTTTTGCAAATTACGCAAGTCGCGTGAAATATCATATTCTTTTTTAATGGCCTTTCGCAATAGGTTTCTGATATATTATACTTAGAATCACTGCGATCTGTTGAAGGAGCGACCATAAATATGTCGTCCAAGAGATTTAAGAAACCTGTAATTTCGATTCGCAGCTACCCTTAACAAATCGATACTCCGCGAATTTATTGGAAACGATAAAGATAAAGCCACTCATCCAATCCTGCATTTCCAAAACTAGGATTAAACGTTAAGGGGTCTTCTCACTTTAGACGCTAAAAAAGGCTACTTTCATGAATTTTTTGATAGGTTTATATTATAGATGTTGATATAAAAGTTGTTACACGTAATAAATACACTTTGGAAATACATTTAAAAAAAAGTTATGTCTTTATTTAACCCAAACAAACTTTAAACGCGTTTTTCTCGAAACGTTTTTCGACGGCTTGTTGATAAAATCTTCGAAACTACTGAACCGATCCTTATGAAATTTTACCCACATATTCTTTACAACTATAGCTATAACGCATATCAAGGATTTTTTTTTATTTTCATATTTACTATTTTTCCCCAAAAACGGTGAAAAAATACGTTTTTTTTGTTTTTTTTTTTTTTCGGAAAATGTTCGCCATTTTGTTGTTTTTGCATATATAAAAAATCGTATGATATGCGCTATAGCCATTAACATGCTGAATTTAAAACCGTTTGATTTTTTGTTTCGGATGATCCATCTCCGAGATTTCATCAACAGCGCAGACCTACAATTTTTTTGCCAATTTTTTAAACTACCATTTCCGTCCATAAATAGTGACTTAAATAAATAATTTTATTTTTATTTTTATGTATTTCGAATGTGTATTCATTAAGTCTACCAACTTTTACATCAATATCTCTAATATAATCCTATTAGAAAGCTCGAAATACTGCATAGAGTATAAATATCGTGAAAGCAATGTGAGAATGCAAAAATATTGGGATCAGGAAAAAAATAAAAGGAGAAGACAAAGAACAGTGGGCCAGAATGAGATGCGGCAATGTGGCGAGGGAGGGAAGTTAAGGGTTCAAAGAAGAGTGGTGCCGACTGTGCGGGAAAGGAGAAGAGAATTTGGAGCATCTAAGGCAATGTGAGGCATTAAAAGAAATGATAAGTAGTGATGTGAGGACGAACGTGGAAGAACTCTTTATAGAAGCAAAGAAGCAGATAGGATGGAACGAACTGTTAAATAGAGGAATTGGGCCCGTACTCTGTGAATACGTGAGAAAGTTCGGAGGAAAAGGTGCGAACACGAGAAAACAAGAAGTAAAAAGGGTGCATGACGATACGTTGTAATGGAAATGTAGTAATAGAGAAAAAGAGTAATGAAAACCAAATACAAGATTATATCTAGAGTTAAGCGTAGGATAAGAGAAAAGTATGTAACCGCTGTAATATGATGGAATATTCTTAAGCTCGAGAGGCAATAATGGATAAATAAACAATAACAATAATAATAGTACAATAATAATAATAATAATACACCTATTTAAAAAATTTATGAAAATAGCCTTTTTGGCCCCTAAAGTGAGAAGATTCCTTGAAGCAGCATCGTTGAATTGATCGAAAAATTCTTATTTTTTATTTTACAGGATGCTGATAGCAGTGGTAATAATGTTTGCCGTGTGCAACTTGCCGCAGCAAGCACGAATAATTTGGCTACACTGGGATCCAAATTATGACAGTAGTTCAGATTTCAGTACGATATTCACCCTCTCGACATTCCTCATATCGTACATGAATTCCTGTCTGAATCCATTGCTGTACGCCTTTCTTTCGCGCAACTTTCGCAAAGGCATGCACGAATTGTTCGTCTGCAATAATCGTGGACCCGGCAGAGGTCTCAGGATGGGTTGTACGAGTCGTGAAAAGGTCCTGCACGACAATGGCCAAAACACTAACGTGCCTCATAGCTCGGTAGTGAGATTGAGTTCGGCACACGACAGTCCCTCGACGACGCAAACCATCACCAGACAAAACACAATCGGGAAGCCATCGTGAACTTCGGCGAACGGCCTTAAAATGGCCGGCCTGACTCCCAGTATTCTCAGCAGTGTCGCCTCACCGGAGGAAGCGAGCAATCGGCAGAGGTTCATCGCGAAGACAACGAGAGTGTGAATCTTATCTTCCTCATTCGCAGGCTTGATGAAGCGGGGACTTTTTTGCCGAAACACCAAAGATGCGCCCGTAACACAGCGATAAATCGTTCGTAAAGATCGAATCGACCAAGCGAAGGAACATTTTTCTGTATACCAGTAATCGCGGGCTCCATGTCCGCGATACTAACCGAATTACGAATAGTGATAATTCCGGAATGCCGAAGACTGTGTTATCGATGAAACAATAATTGTACACCTAATTCGTGGCATCCATACGGGATGAGCTTGTGACAAAGGTGCCAAATTTGTGCGGTGAAGACTACGTGTGTAGATGACGCTTGAAAGACATAACTATATGATATTACTGAAGAAGATAGTCAATATTCAAACTCTTTCCGATGATACGAAACTTCGCGACGAGGCGGAAATTACACGTAACTTCTTCCGGACAAAATATCCTCGATCCTTCGAGTGCACACGTCCCGAGCAAATCCCGTGCAGAAATTGTCATAGGGATCCGATTGGATTCCCATTCTTGGCCCTACTTCCCGATAGGGATCCAATGGGTCATCGCATTGTATGCCTATAGCGAAACGTCACCGATGTGAATCCAGTGTACGAATTCAATTCGAATCCTATGGGATTGCCACATTATCGAACAGAACCCGATACGATTTTCGATGCATCCAATCATATTCTGTACGTTGAATATTCTCAACAAAATAAAGGGTGCATCAAAATCACCTGATATTTTAATTTATTCATAAAACGGATTATTTATTCGAAAAGCGCGAATATTTTTATTTTAAGGCGTTACCCCCACTTGTAGCGCAAAAAAGGCCTTGTTCATGAATTTTTTAAAAGAAAACTACAAAACTTTTTTAATCGATCAATATACCATCTTAAAGAACACATCTTGAAGAACTTTCAGTAAATTTTTTATTGAAAAATATTACATTGTTTAGTGGCAAATGGCCGTCAATGAAATAATGTTTTTATATACACGGTTTGCGGTGACCAACATTGCGGCGAAGTGGATCATCTGAAAAAAAAATGCGGATGGATTTAGTCAAATATAAGTATAAACTAGTCTTTAATCGAAGGATTTTAAAAAATATTCATTTTTCACAAAATGGCGGACAGTCAAAGTTAATGGTTCGATTTTAACGAAAAAACGGCCGTTTTTGGCTATAAAACGGCCATTTTTTTCGAAAAAAAATCGGACGATTAAAGACTACATTTTTATGTATTAAATAAGCCTGCAAAATTTCAAGAAGATCGGTTCATTAGTGTTCGAGTAATCTTGGTCACCGACTTCAGAAATGCCATTTTGAGAAAAACGCGTTTAAAGTTTCAATTTCAATTTACACGAAGAAAATATTTTGTTTTGTACACTTACATAGAGTCATCTATTCCGGGCCCATACAAAAGTATGGGCCGGGATACTTATACTTCAAAAAAATGCAATAAAAAAAATCGATTTTTTCAAAATCACAAGTGGGGGTAACCCTTTAATATAAGGTACAAACGTGAAGGTAATGTGAGGAACATAATGTGATTGAAAATTTCGTCAAAAGAGTGAACGTTTTCAAACAGGGGCGAGGCGGCCATTTATCAGATACTGTGTTCCACACATAACCTCCATTTTTGTACCTTATATTAAAACAAAAATATTCGTACTTTTCGAATAAATAATACGTTTTATTAATAAATTAAAATGTCAGGTCACTTTGAGACACCCTATATAGATGTACAAAGTAAGTGGATACCAAAAATGTATACATCTTATCTAAAAAAGTATAAATCGCTTGAAAAAAGTAAATCTTAGAAATCGATTCGAATCGCCCCACAGAATTCACGTGAATTATCGTTTATTTATTTCACTGCACTTTGACATAATATCACCTCGCACGTACACGCTCACGGAGCGTGCAGGTTATGTTTCAACACGCCGAGTTTTTTATTCGAGCGTGGTGAGAATTCTCAAATCCGTTCATCGGGGAACAGTGCAGAATCCAATTGGATCCTAATGAGGACTCCCAATGTGCGGTGTCCCTAACAAATCACTATAGAGATCAGGCTGCATCTTGGAACCCTCCAACAAATTTTGTGCACGGGATTACGAAAGGATATTTGTTTGTGAGATCCAATAAATTCCGGTTTAGAATGTCAAATAAAAAATTCTCAAACGCGAATCGGGAAATAGCGCGTAATCCACTTGGATTGCTATGTGGACTCCCTACATGCGGGGTCCCTATCAAATCCCTATAGGAGTGTCATAGGGTCTGAGAACTCGCCAACAAATTTCTGCACGGGATCTTGGAGTGCACACAGAATCGAATTGACTATCGGGCACGTAAAATCTCGCGAAAAACTATATGTACACTTTTTTATACAAAATGAAGGCCAGTTTTTCGATGTCGTTATATTTAACTTTAAGGCCAAACGGTTGAATGTTCAAAAAACATATGTAATAATAAAAAAAACGCATTCGAAGAGGAAAAAAATGGCACGAAAATGTTGGATTTGTAATCGTCTGGAGTGCACTCGGAGAGTTAATGTCGAATTGTACAGTGAGATTTATAAATTCAAACACTGGTCGTTTTTAACGAAATTCCTAGTTATTATTGCTGGAATACATAGCTAGCCATTCTGTTAAATATTTTTACTTTTCTACGGTATTCATCATGCAGACGTCTCTTGCAGCCGGAGTAAACAAGAATGTTCCATATGCCTATACGGATTAATGCTAATTAACGGATCGCGCAAAAGCTCTTGCGGGGAGAAATTGGTAAATGCGTTGATTATATATATATGTATAAGGGTACGTGCGCAGTTTTTCGGAATTTCCGCAAAATCGTTTGCAAATTTTAATATGGTGATTTTTTCTGGACCCATTTGGCCATCTCTCTCTCTCTCTCTCTCTCTCTCTCGGAGTTTGCTCGCGTCTATAAGCGTAATCGCGTTTTTTGTCAAGGATGTAAATATGAGTAAAACCCTTGTACTATGCAGTATGTATAAGATAAAACGTACCTATAAATGATATAATCGTAGTAAGGCTAACTTGAGTAGAGTAAAAAATGCCAATGAGGGAACATTCGAGCTTCATGGTGATTTTACCGTCATTACGATATGCGCAAGTTGTAAATAAAGCTCAAATTTCATGTTTCATCGACAATGTAACAAAGGAACGCATTGACAACGAATATATTGGTCGGTTTCTCCTTTCCTCATCAGGCGGATGTCCATTTTTTGATTCAAACAAGGCGACAATTTCGACCATGTCTTGAAATGCCGAGGGAAAAACTGCTTATAAAACGATATTTTGAGTGCCAGAAATCGAACTTGATGTTCCGTATTCTGTTGGTTGGTTACGATCAATTTTAATATACGATACGGTTCGTTATACAGAAGCTCATTTGCAGAAAACACTTCATCCTAAGAGTACAATTATTGCAGGGAAGGAGTAACATTGAACCAAGCAAATGTGGAATTGTCGGAAATATTTTACAGCTAAGAGTGCAACACATTTCATGTTTATTGTTCGCTTTTGATACCATGTGATATCAAGGGATAGCAAGGATTTCGATCCGAGCTGCGGAATTCAAGGAATTGAAAGACTAACTCACATTGGAATCAGGGAAAGAGGAGAATGCCACTTTCTTCAGTTTAAGCTGAAAAACGATGGCGATTTGAAGTTCAACGAGCCCTCGAAGTTTGTGAAGTACCGAGTCCGAAGTGAAAAAAATTATAACGTAATAAAACGATGATTTATCCTCTAAAGTTTTGTTTTATTCTTCAGCAACGTGAATCTATCCTTTCCTGTTACCCAAGTTCCAATCTTATAAAATGACTGCACGTTTTTTTTTTTTAAATCCTCCGGGTTTCTCGTTTCGTTTACAAACGTTGCATTTTTTAGCTCGACGCTTTTATAGACCGTTCGATACGGCAACCAAGCGAGGAAATAAAATCCAAGTGATTTTATAGGCGGTTTGAACGATTGTGGCAAGGTGACGAGTATTGTAGCTGGATGATAGAGAAAAGGCGGGATATTTCATCACGAGAAGAAAGATATCCGGACGACTCAGTTTTTTTACCAGATATTAGCGTCTCGAAACGAGAACTTGACACATCACTGAAATGCAAATGAATTTGCCTGCAGGACATGTCCAAGGAACGAAAATGAGGTTTGGAGAGTTTATTTCACATATCTGTAGGTGCGCGAATCAATTGTTTATTTTCGAAAAACATACAAAATGACGGCCCATTCGCCGGTAGAAATAGAATGCCATTTCCGAGGCCCTTCACATGAAGCAACGCAGATGAAATTAACAAACATTTATTTTGTAATCTACGTGACTTTTGCGAGCGAAGTACACACGATTATTGCGAAACATTTATTTTTGCAAATTTGGCATCATTGAGAAAAAAAGGCGTATTTTCAACTACAAAAAGGACTTAATTTGGTCATAAAAACCGTAATTGTTGATTGATTGTAAACATCGCCAGTACATCGCTAAAAAATCGATCTAAAACGCTACAGTTGAAATTTGAAGTCGATAGGTTGAAAATTGTAGGAGCTATAGATCCGCGCGATTTTGAAAACACGATTTCAAGAGAAACGCGCTTATAGGTTAAAAACTGTTTTTCTTCGAACCACACCAGTCATGGCATGTGTATACATCATTTAAGCCAACGGAAAAAAAACGATCGATTTTTTTTCGAAGCTATATATTGCTTTAAATGGATCAGCAGTCAAATGACTTATTATGTCACATTCAAAAAATTGTTGATCCAAATGCCGAATGGTTTTTAAACGCGTTGAACTTTGCATGAGCAATTTGCGTGTTACAAACTTTGAATCTTCCGAAAGTCACCACATCGATTCGATCATCAAATCCATCCTTGATTATGACCCTTGAATTATTTTATTCGATGCATCATGGTTCACGCAAACATCGGAGAAAGTAATTTGCAGACTATTTTCACAAATCTGTCATAATCTTTTAAATCGTTGATATAACCAAAACATCGATATGAAATTTCGAACCAATAATTTTCGGCAAGACAATTCATCGTTTGCAAGAATTATGTGGTGTGAGTAGAAACGAGCTTACACCTTTCGGGATGATGTTTATTGTTACAGTGAGATTTTGGAGAAAAGCCAAGCCTGTGATACTGACTTTCCATGTTCACTTTCGCAGCTATGGACCGGTGGGGAATTAGTACGTGACGGTTTTCTTGCTTTAAGATACTCTCAGTCCTGACGCAGGTGGAAAGATCTTCATCCTCTGTATAAAATGTCGCCCGAATACCGTGCATTCTACAAACGAAAAATGGACTACTTGTTTATGAATATTATGGCAAGTTTCCTAAATTTCATGGAAAATTTATAAAATGTCCATTTATTTAGAATTTTGACTATTCCATTTCTGAATTCGTGTAAATAATATATTTCAATAATTCGTATGGAATAAAATCAATAGGGAGTGACCACCGTTTTTAGATATGGTGAAAATCTTCTAGTTCCCAGACGGACATTATTCGATGCTGAAGTTTATTTTTTGCTGGGCCAATTATTTATAGAATTGGACGGAAAATTAGTTTCTTTTTAATACCAATGGCCAAATACGCAGCCAAAAGAACGTTGAACATATTATATCGAAGTGGAGTAAAATATAAAATAACAGTGTTATTCATTCTTTGACGATTATGAGAGAAAAGGCAACGTAAGAAATGACGATCGATAGGTGAGTCGAGCGCATATTATCTTCTTGTCAGGAGCCAGAAAAACTTGGAGACGTTAATAGGTCTACTGATCGAGGCAATGAAAACATCGATTCGAATCACCAATTACGATGAAGTAAGCAATTCATTTTTTTCAAGTGCACGTATAAAAATATTTATAAAATAATAATTACAATAAAATGGATAATAAATAAAACGGCGTGAAATGGGTCTGCAAATGAATATTATCAGTCTGTCACTTATTCATTGGCCAATTGGCTTTATCCGTATCTCTAATTGCTTTTGTACAGAGTGGAACATTTCGTAAAATCATTTTTGCCTCGCTAACCTTATGCATACAGCATAGTTCCTAAGCAGGATCGCATTAAAGTACAAGGTATCATCAAACGCAACGTTTTTCGCAATTTTCTTAACATGATGGGTTCCCATAGCTGACTTCACCGCCTGTTCCCTTGGAGTGCAAATGATGTTCCGAGGAACTTTTACTAGCCGTTGCCGTAATCGTCTTAAGGATGTATGGCAGCTACTGCAGAGTCGTTACAGAACTGATTATGCAATTTGCAAAAATCGCATTTAAAGACTAAATAAAATAATTGTAGTATTCATTGAAGCTAAAAAGGAGATTTACCACAGCTCAAAGTAAAACATGCGGTACAGAAAGAAGAATTTTCAATTTTTAACTGCAAATTTAGTTGCTGATTTGATGTACGTTTTCCCTGACGTTGTCGTGGTTACGACATACGAGCTAAAGAAATACGAAAACGGTCCCATTTAACTCGCAATATCTCGCAAAATATATGGGCACATGTCGATTTTTTTTAACATATCATGCATATTACAGCGATACCGCACAAAAGTTTTTTTTACAAAAGAGTACTCCGGAAATACCTTTTTTGCCAATGTAAAGGGAATTTTGGACGTACAGTCCTATGTTCCCCGTGTTAAATGACCCAACTTTGAATTCGTTTATCTCAGCATTCACGTGGGCAAATTTTGTTTTTTTAATCTCAAAAAGTTCTCGATATTTTCCTTTACAATATCAGTGAGTTTCAATTCGAACAGTAGTAAATAACTTAGTTGCCATACATCCTTAAGATACCCATCGCATAAATGTCAACCTTATGGATCGTAACGCAACTTCAAAACGATTGCAGTTTGAATTCACGAAGAAGGTAAGTAGCAAAGGACATTTATATCAACGCGACAGGACACACCATTCCACTGGTGAAGAAATCTATGAAAGGTTTCTGGAATTTTCTCAAAAACGACTGGTCCGGAAAACTGAAAATATTCACAATCGACGCCCAATCACTGGGGGAAGGATCCATACCCCGCAGATATTCGCTATTTTGAGAAAAAAAATACATATTCACTTACCACGGAAAACTGTATCCGAAACAGGTTGGCAAATTATCTTTCGGTTGAGACAATCACGAATCAAAGGCAAGTTGCTCCTAACAATACTAGGAACCCCCATTTTGACATTTACGATTGTATCAAGTTCAACTGCAGATTTTTCGGTGTGGCATGAAAATTCGATTTCTCATTTCAAACCAGTGAAAAATAGACTCTATTTTTGTAAGCGACGAATATTTAATGTCAGAACAACTTCCACCCTTTTGCAGGCAAACCTTCTTACTTTGGACTGTGCCGTAAAGAATGTCCATGTTGATCAAATCTGTAAGCTCGTTTAGATGAAAAACTCATTTTTTCACAACGAAAAATTCGAATGCGAAACATATTGAAACATGAAATACATTTTATGTGTATGTATTTCATGGCAAACGTGTATATATACTTATGAAATCGCCATCTGGCTTTTGACGATAAAAAAAAGTTCTCGTTCCTTTCAGAAGAATCGTACTGCAGACTCCGTAGGCGTAATAAAAAGGCCTTATGAAAATCTCGGCGCCTCGGGAGTTTTTACGCGCCTGAGATTCGTGTTGAAATTTATGACGTCCAACAAAGCCTGTCGAGCCGAAAGCCTCATACGATCCTCGTTGAGTGTCCCATACTGTTCTTGAAATAATGAATTGTCCTTGCTGGCTGTCAGGGACGAGCAATGTGTCATCTTTATCCAACAAGGATGACTTACCGTGTGTATATTGAAGACTAGCGAAAAAAAGGGATGGAAAAGGATGACCGCTACGGACACTCGTATAGTCGCAGCAGGTATGAGACGAAGAACGAGACAATGCGATGCGTCTCGACTTTCATAGAAACGAGTAGGAGAAAGAACGAAAAAATATCGTCAGAGTGCGGGCTGAAAAGCTTTCAAAGGATTTTTGCACATTTACACGGTAGGATTGGAATTAAGTGGGATCGGGAAATTCAAACTTATTTCAATGCCCCGTACACTGAGAGAAAAAAATCATTGATCCAATATCATTGGTGTTATTGAATGAAACTTCGTTGATTCAATTGTAAAATTGGTGGTGTAAATAATCGGATTTATTAGTCCAAATAAGACGCTATTGACTTTAATAACATGATAAAATTGAAAGTTTTTTTTTTATTCAAAAGATATATTGTTAGCCGAGAACAATATATTATTGAAACTATCTAAAAAATTATCGTGAACAAATTACATAGTTTTGAATGCATTTTCTGCAACGAACAAATAAACCGTTTCAATTCATAACATAAATATTGTTCATTCGAGTACACAAGAAAAATTGAATTTCTCTCGTTTGATTCAGATACAATTTCTATTGAATAAATATGTTATTTAATTTTTTCACCCTATTCTATATTGATTTTCAAGTACATTATTCGTTGAAATATTAATATTTTATTTTAATTGAAACATATTAAGCAAATGACTGAATTGGTTAAGAAGTTATGCGAAAATAAAATTTGTTTCTTGCGCATTGGATTGAAAAAATTCAACCAAACCATGGCCGAGCGCCACCGAAATTATAGGTGTGAGGAAACCCGTAGTTCTCGGAGTAACCACTAGAAGCCGCACGCGCGCTCGTTTCTTGTTAGCGTAGCGCGAACCGAAAATCTACTTAAGACGGAATGACACCTCATCGCGGTCGGTATGGTAGAACAATTATAGATTCCCAAAAATCTCTGAAACGGCTCTTCAGATCCCGTCGAAACTTTGCCAAACGACGTCAAATAGATAGACGAACAGCTGTCTGCCCCTCAAATTTTCTGAATTTGAGAAAAAAATGTAGATTGGCTTATGATAACCCGATCTACGTTTTTTTTCTCAAATTCAGAAAATTTTAGGGGCAGACAGCTGTTCGTCTATCTATTTGACGTCGTTTGGCAAAGTTTCGACGGGATCTGAAGAGCCGTTTCAGAGATTTTTGGGTATCTACAATTGCTCTACCATACCGACCGCGATGAGGTGTCATTCCGTCTTAAACGCCGGAGAAACTCCAAAGAGCATCGTTCTTGGCCTGTGGCTAAGATCAAAGTGTAGTATCTGTTCTTATCAGTTGAATATCTGATATTCTCTCATGGATATTTCATTGGATACCTATCAGATATTCCCTCCAGTATTATCGTGGATGATCATTCTAATGCTCACTTCTTATTTAAGATTTAAAACGAATTGAAAAACTTACGTGTCATGGCATATTCGTTTCGATGTAGTAAAGAAATAATTCATTCTATTGATTATATTTTTGTACGAAATAAAAAATGTTGTAACAACCGTTTAATTCTTTCATCCATACATCTACGGATTGTATATAGAATGACTTCAATAGAATATAATTTTATTTGAAGGATAATGTAGATATTCAGAGCACAGAAGAGATTTTCAAACAAAATAATATGTTATTTGGATCGATAACATTTTCCAATATTTTATAGTATTGTAACAATCTCATATATCAGTGGCACTCCGCGATCAGACATTTATTTGAATCAACCAATATATTTTTTTGATTCAATTGGTTTTTGTTCTCAGTGTATAATTGTATCTCTATCACTTCATCTATTGCTCTATCATTATCTAATGTGTAATTAATGTCCGGCACATTAATTGTTCGATGTGCCACCCTTTGAAATTTCGTTTGAAGTGTGACTCGTTTTTCGGTGCTGTCGTAGATAATGACGCCAGCTCGGCGGGCGGTATACAACGAGTTAGCGTAAAAAAGGTTACATCAAACACGCATTGATGTACACGGAATTTGATTCGTGTGCGGCTACGTCCCCACGAAAAGAATCCAGAATCGATTACCATCGTCAAGTGGGTGGATAGTAAATAAATGGATTTTCAACGGCAAAAAAACAATTGAAATGAAAAAAAAAACTTGAAAAAAGTGTTCGGCGAGTTAACACGCTGCATACACATACTATGCACTTCATGATGGATAGATTTTGGCACGAACTCGACAAGTACTTCGAGGTACTTCTCGCTACTTCGAGGACCAGAACACTTGGCACGAAATTCTGCTGAGTCTCTCGACGATTATTCCCAATTAAAGACTTTTAAGTATTGGAATAGGGTTCATTTTTTGCGCTCAATGGTTATCTATCTATATGGAAAATGGAGTGTCATTATTGCGTGACTTTTTGTTACAATTTCCGTTCGTAGGCGGATACTTTTGCAAATTGAAGAGACTACGTAAAAGGTTTTCAAACACATCAAAATTGATCCTATAAAGGGAATATGAAAACAGATTGGAGTAGCGATGAGAGACCTTGACAAAACGAAAACAGGAATAACTAAATCGAAGAGTAACTAAAGCATTGGTGATGCAGCACGAACCAGGTTTTTTACACTACCCAACAACATTTGATTGCAATCATTGGAATGTGTGTGCGCGGTATATGAATAAATCTGTTTGAATAAATGTAAGTTTTCTCATTTCCACGGCATAAGGTAGTTGGCTCGATCTCGACCTACCAGACGGTCGCTTGATGTTCAGTGGACTTACCCATTGATCGCGACTAATGTACAATAGAAATAATTGCATTAGCAGTTCTGAAACTTTCATCCCTCAGACCATAATGTAGATGCAGATCTTATAGGCTCTTGAAAGAAGATTAGAACCAATTTCACTTATAAAACTAAAAGCCAGTGTCCATTATGTAGGAGGACAATGTGCAACAAGCACCGAATGTAGGTACTTATGCGTCGATTAATCTGCCGAAAGAGTCGATTTTTTCCATTTTTCGATAATCCGAAATTGCTCAAATTCAAACCTCCGAATAGGTTTACTTTTTAAAAAGGCGTCTTGTCTTTCTTTCGTATCTACAAACCTTCCTCTTTAAAAACGTCAAATAAGTTTTTAAATATTATTTTGAAAAAAAAAAAAGAAATTATGACCTCTTTCGTGCAAGTACGTATTTTTCAATGTATCTCCCACTTTAAGCAAATATTTGGGAACTTCATTTTATTTGTCTTCAAAAATAACTGTTGGGCCATAAAATAAGGATCATTCACTACAATAAACATGTCTCCAAAAAAAGCATATTTACCCAAATACAATCTAAAAAAACGTCTGGGGTCGGATCGACCCCATATGCAGTCAGAGGTTCGTGGCCGAAGTGTGCAGTCGAAGGGTTAAAAGGGAGCGAGGGATTGAAGCGCGAAGGAAGGAGACAGAGTGCGCATCGAGGGTAAGTGAAAAAAATATAATTGCTCATATGGGATGGAGAATTTCCATTAGGCGTTACATCTGCGTAGAAAAAAAAATTTCAACCATTTTTTTATTGGATTCAATGATGTATAAATACCACAAGAAAGGGTCCTGTAAAAATGTTAAAAATTCGATAGTCGCTTGAGGCAACTTAAATTAAAAAGGAACGTCCGGCGCATGGTGCAGGAATATCAGATTAAAGGTAAACTTATTATTACAACGATAGAACTGCAAGTAAAACTTTCAACGCGTTTTTCTCGAAACCATGTTCTTAAAAATGGTGTACACGATTTCTCGACATGCAATGAACGGATTGACTTGAAATTTGGTACACTTATTTAGTGTAATAGTGGTTTAGCGTTGACCGACGTTTTCTCCTTAAGATTCTTTTTCCATCCGTTATTAACAATAATGTCATTTTTCCTTGAAAATTCGGTTTTTTTTACGATTGAAACACGATAACAAATAAAAGCTCGATCAAGTCTTAGCCAATATTATCTATTTTACGAAAAAAAAAAACTCGATTTTTTGTTTAAGATCAATCGGCTGGCTAAAATCAAGTACACCGTTGAGCCCCTGACGTTTAAATCTCCTTTACGAGATTGTGTAGAACTTCATTATCTATTCGTAAGATTTTATGAAATTTGGTATACAACTTTGTCAATGCACATACAGTGGGTAGAAAAAGTATTTTGACACGTTGTCTTTTCCAAATTGTCCTACGAAAAAATGAAATGCTTTATTAAGTTTCTACGTTCGATAGCTTATCCTGAATATACATGATGTCTGTTTACAAAAATCTTGGAAAAACACGAACAAACAAATAAAGCCAAATTAACAACAGTTTCGTGTGAGATGTACAAATACGTTTTTTGCCCACTGTATAGAGATAAATGTCCAAACAATGTTTCAATCGTCTTACTTATTCCTTTAATATTAATTATTTTAAATAACCCTGATTTTCGGGACGTCACCGTAGCCTAACCCGTTAACGAAGCGCTTCCCAAGCGATTCGCATAGTGTGTGTGCGTGTTATATATATGCACAGGCATTATGGTAGAGATACTGAAGCAATAGTATGCGATTGAATAGGCAGCAGTAATTGTAAGCTACGCGGCAGTACTTTGCGTGTGTTTCCAGCGGAATTCCGGTTATCGGTACGATCAATGTTGCAGAAAACGTGGAAGACAGCGCCCTAAACTGGCTGCCAAAATTAGCAGAATGATTTTGATTGAATCATACAACTTGCCGGCTGACACGCCACTAGCCACGGCCCGATTAACTCATTCAAAGATTCGAATATTAAACTTTCATATATCATTGGATCATTGAACCTAAAAGCTTAAAGATGTATGGGAGATACAATCCTGGGCAAATTCCTGGGTGTAATTCATTCCTCCTATTTTAATATTGAAAATATTTTTAGGCTCGTCAGACTGATTTTTTCGTGTCACGAGACCATACGAGACAAAACAAACGACACGCAATAGAGGAAATGTTGTGAATTTTTAGCGTCACGAATTTTGTTGAAATAAGAAATAAGAATACTCGTGTATATGTATCGTATAACGTATAATAATCATTTCAAAATACATAGGGGAACTCGGGGCAAGTCGAATACGCGGGGTAAGATGAATCATAAGCCAAGCCACTAAGCAGTGTGTGCGAGCGCAGTGCTCCCGTTGCAGTTTGGAGGGGCGGCGGTGAGCGAATGAGTGTGAAAGTATCAACTGTGGCGCAAGCACACGTCTCGAGTGAGAAAACAATATCGATTTTTTGACAAAACGATGTAATTTTTGGTCAAGTTTAACATCGTTTCAGTTTATTTGAGTTGCTGATATTGATTAGAGACAGGTAGGTAAACACGATGAAAGTACTAATTATTAATACAATAAGAACGGTTTATCAGAAATTTTCAAGGTTACTGCGTGATTTTTTGTTAAGGGCTCTGTCTACTTTAAAACTTTCAAAAAAGCTAAATCGCAAGAAATTGTGTGGGAAAAGTTTTTCGTTCCTCTTCCTTTTGCGTCGACGGGACTCGGTCGGAGTTCGGCTTACGAGACTCTTGAGTGGGTCATAAACGCGAGGGCTGTTTATTCCGGAGCTAAGGGAGAAGCCAAGGGACGAAGGCCCAAGGGTCCTAGGCGAGGCGCCTAGGAATGGACAACGGAGGGGCATTCTGTCTCCAGACCTCGAAGTGACCAGTCGCGACAATCATCCCAAAGACTTTGCTATATTTGTTAAGCCGATTAATCGATCAATGTACAACAGTATTCCGACCAACCGGGAGGATTATATTAATTAAAACCGTCTCTGTTAAATCCTACAATTCGTCAACCAAATATTTTCCTACATATCAGAAGTGGGATACACTCAGCTCATCCTTTATTAAGGATATTACTGACTGCCGTATCGTAGACTCTAATTCATACTTCGCGCGTGTCGTGGATAAACTAAGTGAGTCAGTGAGAAACAAAAGGTGTGTGGACAAGTGTGGACAAACGAAAAAAAAGGGCAAGATGTCGTCGGGACAGTGGGCCGAGCAAACTGAAGGACACGGAAACGATAAGGACCGAAGGTCGCGAAAGCGCCACCGCGAAGTGTCTAGCGGCTCCGACACATCCACGGAACGTCAACGATCCGGATCGCGAATAAGCCTTAGCCCATTGCGTGCCCACAGCATCAGCCCGCACCGGAGCTCCACAAGTAAGCGCCGTGATTCGGACTTCGCCAGACTCACCGACGTCCTCGCAGGTATCGTAAAATCCAGTTCGAGGCCGTCAAACCATTTCGTAAATGAGAAGGTCTTACCCGAATTCGACCCAGCAGAAAAAGCTTTAACTGCCGCCGACTGGCTAGAAAAGGTTAACACGTGTAGCATATTATATGATTGGGACGATAAGACCAAACTCTATTTGGCGGTGTGTAGATTGCGGGGAAACGCGAAGATTTGGTATGATGGTTTGCAAGACGCGCATTTGTCATGGGAGGCGTTCAAGCGCGCCCTCGAAAGACAATTTCCAGAGGAAAAAAGTTTCGGTTACTTGCTAAAGGAAGCAGTAGATTATTCTAGCAAACCCAGTGACGACTTGCAGTCGTATTGTTTCGTTAAAATGGGCAAACTGAACCGTCTCAAATTAGGACTCCAAGAAGAACAGATTGTCGATTTCGTAGCTTGGGGAATACACGACGAGAATATCCGTAAAACAGTTTTAGCATCTCGATATAAAACAATTGCCGAATTAAACCATTGTTTGGGAGTCCTTTCTCCAACAACGTCCAAAACGAAGGAAGGGAGCCATACTATTGCCAGCGACAGTCAGTTAGGGGGAGCGAGGGCCCGCTGCCACTCTTGTGGCAAAATGGGGCACAAGAGACGAAACTGCCGCAAGCCCGAGTTCTCGCGCGGAGCGAGACCGCCTAAGACTTCTCGTCCGCAGGAAGATAGGCCGAAATGCAACTATTGCGGTAGAACAGGTCACACCGACGAAAAATGCTACCGTAAGGGAGCCGAAAGGAAGTCCACCCAATCTTGACTAGCCGGAGAAGGGTCGGAGAATGCTCCCCATATATGCACTATAGCAGAAGTACAGAAACCCCTTAAACTATGTAAGGTAAATGGGATAGCGCGCGAGTGCTTTATAGACTTGGGAAGCGATTGCTCCGTAATGAAGGAAAGCGTGGCGCGAGCGCTGAATTTAAAGTTATATCCAACAGACCAACCACTGTCCGCGTTCAACTCATCGATATCCGTAGCCATTGGTCGGGCGGAGGTGATTCTCACCATGGACGGGATGACGTTCGCGGTCGGCTTTTATGTCCTGCCTGATGATCAGATCTCTCGTGAAATATTGATCGGGCGAAACATTTTAGCCGACTCCAGCGTCAGAGCGATAGTTGGTGCGAGTGACCTGGCGCTCGTCAGGTCGACGGAAGACCGCGAGACCCGTGAAGCGCCTAGCATCAATGTAGTGAACGAAAGTAGGGGTGCCCGCGTAACCGAAAAGGACGTTGATTGCCCAGGACTCGATTCGAGACAACGTTCAAGTTTGATCGAGCTTCTCAACCGTTTCAGGGCGAACATATCCTTTAAGGTTGACGAGCTCGGGAGGGCAAATGTCGAAGAAATGAAAATCGAATTGTTGAAGGAAGAGCCGGTGTATCACCGACCCTACCACATGTCATTTCAAGAGCGTGACACAGTGAAGAGAATAGTAGCAGATTTAGAGGCTAATAATATCGTCCGCGAGAGCCGATCGCCTTATGCGAGCCCAGTCGTTTTAGTCCGAAAAAAGAACGGCGAGTCGCGTATGTGCGTAGATTTCCGGGCACTTAATAGAATCACCAAGCGCGATAAGTACCCCTTGCCATTAATCGAAGACCAGATCGATCAACTGGGAGGCAAGTCGCTTTTTACTTCATTAGACCTAATGTCTGGGTTTTACCAGATTCCCTTGCACCCGGAATCCGTGGAGAAAACTGCGTTCATTACGCCCGATGGGCATTATGAGTTTTTGCGCATGCCTTTCGGACTCGCAAATGCGCCCTCTGTATTCCAGAGGGCTATGAATAAAACGCTAGGTGACTTGAGGTTTGGCCGAGCTTTACTCTACATGGACGATATTCTTATCCCTACATCGAACGTAGAGGACGGCCTCAAACATTTAGAGTCAGTTTTAGAGGCCTTGAAAAAACATAATTTTACCTTGAACCTCTCCAAATGTAAATTTCTACAGCCAAAGATCGACTATCTCGGTAGAGAGATATCAAAGGAGGGGGTTCGACCCGGGGCACTAAAGGTAGCCGCGATAGTAAAAGCCCCTTATCCAAGCAATATAAAACAGGTGCGCCAATTTCTAGGACTCGCCGGTTATTTTCGAAGATTCGTTAGAGATTACGCCCGCACCGTCGTGCCTCTGACGAATTTGCTGCGCAAGGAGGCCCCATGGCGTTGGGCCGCTGAACAGTCGAAAGCCGTGGACACCATAAAACACATACTTTCCAATAGGCCTGTCTTAGCCATTTACGATCCTAGCCTAATGACAGAATTGCATACAGATGCCAGCTCAATAGGACTCGGCGCAATGCTTATACAAAAAACGGACACAGAAAAAAGGGTCGTAGCATACTATAGCCGTAAGACTTCAGTCGAGGAACAAAAGTATCATTCGTACGACTTAGAGACGTTAGCCATAGTCGAAGCTCTTAAGGCCTTTCGGGTATACTTATTGGGCATCAAATTCACCGTGGTGACGGACTGCAGCGCGGTAAGAGCGACCGCCACGAAAAAGGATATACAACCACGCGTAGCTAGGTGGTGGGTGTACATGCAGGACTTCGACTTTGAAATCGTGTATAGGCCGGGGGCACAAGTCGCACATGTCGACTACTTGAGTCGAGACCCCGTGGAGTGTCTGCTCGTAGACATAACGGACGTTGAATGGATAAAGGTTGCTCGAATACAGGACCCAAACGGAGACGTAATCCGTAAAATTTTAGAATCTGGAGACGTTCAGCCTGACACGAAACAATACTTCGAAAAGTACGATCTCAAGGGTGGCGTAGTGTTTCAGAGAACCGAAGTGGGTAATAAGTGGCTGGTGCCACGTGCGTCACATTTCAATATCGTAAAGATGTGTCATGACGACCAGGGAAGTTTTTCTGTGGAAGGAACCCTTGCGAAAGTCCGAGATAATGATTGGTTTGCAGGGATGCGTAAATTCATAACTAAATACGTATATGCTTGCCTTTACTGCCTATATTATAAATCCTCATCTGGTCGTAAACCGGGTCTACTACACCCCATTGAAGAGGTCTCTATCCCATTTCATACATTGCATCCGGACCACGTGGGTCAGTTTGTACGGAGCAAACGTAAAAACACGCGGATACTGACGATAGTAGACGGGTTCACGAAGTTCTGCGTACTCGAACCCGTACGAGACACAAAAACGAAACGGGTCATCAACGCTCACGACCAGTTATTTGCGTTGTTTGGGGTCCGAATGCTGATT
This sequence comes from Ophion slaviceki, assembly GCA_944452715.1. NCBI lineage: Eukaryota > Metazoa > Arthropoda > Insecta > Hymenoptera > Ichneumonidae > Ophion > Ophion slaviceki. Next base: position 14,433,717 of record OX101785.1, read on the forward strand.
GTGAGCGACAGAGGAAGCTGTTTCACTTCGCATCGTTTTGCTGCGTTCTGCAAGGAGTATGGAATCAAGCATGTCCTTAATGCGACGGCGACGCCACGGGCAAATGGTCAATGTGAGCGCATGAATCGCACTGTATTGAGCTCCCTTGCAGCCATGGGTGCTGGGGCGCCAGAGGACACGTGGGACGGCTTCTTGAAGAAGGTGCAGAGTGGAATCAATTCCTCCACAAACAGAACGACACATAGGAGCCCAGCACAGCTGTTGTATGGGTACAAACCTCGTAGCAGTGCAGATGCAGCGTTGCTCGGTGAGATTCAGTCGACACTCGATCGAATAGATCTCAAGGAACTGCGGAGGGAAGCTAAGCGTTCGACGGATGAAGAACAGCAACGCCAAAAGACGGCATTCGATGCGCGGAGGTCAAAGCCCCCACGGTATACGATCGGAGACGTCGTTATGGTGGCCACGAATCCTGCTGCAACAGGGCAGAGCAGGAAGTTGATGGCAAAGTTCAAGGGACCATTCAAAATCGCTGCTGTGCTGCCGAACGATCGGTACGAGGTCGAAGACCTGCGCGCGCTTCGGAAGGCGAAAGGTCAAAGGAGCGTCGTCCCTGTTGATGGCCTCCGGAAATGGGTCACCTTCGACGCCCTCGAGTAGCCTATGGGTAAGGCTCCAGTCTGCTAAAAGCGAATTGGAGCCTGCTAGCATGAGTGGTCTGCATCGCCTTGCCATCGAGGACGCTGGATGGCCTTTTGACGAGACTGTAACAGTGCGCCGCAGTTATCGGGCCTGTAGGCAGATACGTCTTGGATAACGGAGGTGTTGGTGTTGCCCAGTTGGGGGCAACGGCGACCACCCTCTGGTTTGCTATGGACCCGGATGTCTCCCCGTCGCCTCTTGGCCAGAGTGCGCGGGACGAGAGCCCGGGAGACGCCTTCTGGTTAGCTAGGTACCCGGCATGTCTCACCGGCGACTCCTGGCCAGGGCGCGCGGTACGAGAGCCTGGGAGACGCTATTTTCTTCGTTCTTCCTGTCACAGTAGAAGACGGTTTGTAACCGATTGTGGTTGTTATTGGTAAATCCAGGGAATTGGATGTGAAATTTGATGGGCAACTTGATGTCGTCAAGGGTGTCAGTTGGTCAGTGCTGTTTGACAACTTGAATTCACGTTTTTCTACTGTGACAACCTCTCCGCTTGCATGCTCTATACTATCGGACATTAAAAATTGAATGGTATGATTTTCTCTCTCTAAGCCTTACTGTCCTGTCTACTATCCTGTTGCACGCTCAACTAACATATGCCGCGAGTCCGGACTGTCCTAGCCATGGCTTACCGGTCGAGAGCTGATGTATAAGGAAGATCCGGGCAAGGCAGGAATTTGACCGGTACCAAGTCGAGTACTCAGCATGTTAAGCGAAACCTTGGTGGTCAGGTTCGTGTAATGGAGTTCCCTCGGCGGAGGTTCTGACCATGGTCGTGAGCCAGCGCTTCGCACAATGCCTCACGTGATCGGGTAGGTGTGCTAATTGGAGCCTGGTGTCGACCGCGATCACGTTAGACCAACATCCAGGCATCTGCAGGATATGGGGATCCTTCTATCAATACACTCCAAATGCAAAAAAAAAACGGAAAAGAAAACTATGCATGATAGTTCGGCATGAGAATCGCCTGTGGAAGTTAGACGAAATCGATTCGCACGAAAGGCACGTAGCATTGGAGTGTTTCAGGTGAGATCCTGTGGGGTAAAGTCCTGGTGCGGTCTTGGTTTCCCTACCTTAAAAACCTATCCAGCGGGGTAATAGTCGTGGTGCGGTTGGCTTTCTCGAGCGGAGCTGATCACTGCGCTTGAGAAGAGTTGCGATTGCATCCCGAGGAAGACCCATCCAAAAAAATTGGACGATGTGAAATCATTCTAATTTGGGGTACATGTGGTCGTGGCGACTTTATTCTTTTGTTCCGTACAGAAACGTTGTCGACGTTTAGATGTGTCTACAACGGTGAGCCGAGGGCGGCTCAATTGCAGGAAGGCCGAATGTGGGAAAAGTTTTTCGTTCCTCTTCCTTTTGCGTCGACGGGACTCGGTCGGAGTTCGGCTTACGAGACTCTTGAGTGGGTCATAAACGCGAGGGCTGTTTATTCCGGAGCTAAGGGAGAAGCCAAGGGACGAAGGCCCAAGGGTCCTAGGCGAGGCGCCTAGGAATGGACAACGGAGGGGCATTCTGTCTCCAGACCTCGAAGTGACCAGTCGCGACAATCATCCCAAAGACTTTGCTATATTTGTTAAGCCGATTAATCGATCAATGTACAACAGTATTCCGACCAACCGGGAGGATTATATTAATTAAAACCGTCTCTGTTAAATCCTACAATTCGTCAACCAAATATTTTCCTACAATTGAGTTACAGAAAGAGGCAGAAGGAATTATGTATGGTCCAGGCATTGCTGATTAAGTGTAAGTCAGATTTTTTTACGATTTTTCATATATTAAAACTTTAAACGCGTTTTTCTCGAAACAACGTTTACGGACCGCTTGTTGAAAGAATCTCAGAAACTACTGAACTGATCCTTATGAAATTTTAACCACATATTCTGTACACTTATCGCTATATCCCGTACCAGAATTATTGCAAAATTTTAAATTTTACTATTTTTTTGGCAAAAAACATGCAAAAAAACACGTTTTTTAATTATGTTTTTGTCCGTCAATTTGTTATTTTTGCATATAAATTAATATCAGAGGTACGGGATATAGTCACTGTCACACTAAACCTAAAACCATTCAATTTTTTTGTTTTAGATGGGCCGTTGTTCAGATTTTTTCAACAGCGCACACCTACCTACTTTTTGAGGACTCCAGTTTACCTGGCATTTTCACACTCAAAAAGTGGTTAAAATCAAAAAAATTTTTTTTTGTAATTTACGAATGTTTTTGTTAAGCCTAATAAGTTTTATATCAATAAACATAACAGTATTCTTTAAAAAAATTAATAAAAATAGCGTTTCTTTCATGCATCCAAAGTAGACAGAGCCCTTAATTCGTTAACCGCCTAATGGGGCAAGATGAATACAAGCTATCGCAAGCCCGGAATATTTTACAACGTACCACTATTTACGTTAGGAAGGGTGAAATGGAGCTAGTAAAGCATTTGCTCCCTCTTCAACCGGTGTTTCTACCAGGGGAAGAAAAAGAACTTAGAAATGATCAAAATGATATGAAAGCAACATTATTCGGAGTAATCCTACAGAACGTAGACGATTGGCTTATCAAATTGATGTTATTGAGAATGAAATCGCTTTTATATGTGAAACATGCCAATAATTCGTGTCTCATCGTTATCCCAGCGCTGTTTCATCTTGTCCCGCATACGAGGTAAGATGGGAAAATTGCAAGTTTAATAAAAAATATATATTGTATGGTACAAATTAGAAAGACTGATTTTTTTGCTTCCGAAATTATAACATTAATACATTTTGATGAGTTTGAAAAATAATTAAAGTTGACTGACTCATATATGTATTGTTTTATTTGAACATGACCTTAGCGTTATCATCTTGACCCGACTTCCCCTAATTATTTCCAATATCCCATTCTCATGCATGTGGCAAAAAGTGTGGATTTTTCAAAATTAAGCTGAACCACAAGAGTTATTGCTGCATTTCGTTTTATCGTACTTTCTCCGAGAAAAGTGAATTTTCTCGATTTTACACCATTACCAACTTCATTTGGTTTCGACGACGAAGTATTTCGTTTCTGTTTGTCACTAACATATGACATTTCATAAGAATTACGACCCTGATATGGGCTATCCTTGAACCGTAACGTGTCTCCTCTCGCCGTTTCACGGGAGAAATGAGACAGATTCTGCGACGGATGATATTACCCACGTAATTGGTAGCGCCGGTTTATATCGGGCCAGCATATTCGATGATTTACCAAACGGAACATTTCTTTTTAGGATTCATTTTTGAGCCCTCCGGGCAACTGAAATCCTTGGCGAATTCTGGCATATTCGAGAACGACCCGAGAATCCGGAACTCGGGGGGGCTGTGACTGCCCGTAAGGATGACACGCTTCAGAAGCTCCGGTTTGTATATCGAGCACCACGTGTTTGCGGCGCTTATCCAGAATAGCTGCTTTGGCGTCCTGCCGATTCCGGGCAGCTTCTGTTCTTCTCCATTCCTCGTAATCCAACTGCTGTATGCGCGATACGCCTCTTTGATGCCTCCGTTGTCAGCGATATTTTCGCCCTGCGTGTTGAAACCATCCAACTGCAAATAAGGCAAAACAAAAGAAAACCCGATCAGTCGTTATGCGTACTCGTGACGGCAGAGACAAATTAGCATCTTTGGCAATAATGGCAACAAGGTGATCATTTTATATGTGTAGAAGTATCAAAAAGTCGGACGCGAACACACCTCACGCACGGAATCGAACAGGGAAATATGGTTAAAAGTGTAGAAGAAACTGTCGCGTGTATTGACGCAGAAAATAGCTCACCTTGAGGTCGACTTCTTTGACGGTGTAATTGCTATACTGATCAATTATGCACTGTGCACGTTTGAGGAATTTTTCTTTTGTGCTCGATGCCCACCAGTCGACGGAATTGCCATTCTTGTCGAATTGCCTGCCCATATCGTCGAAACCGTGTGTTATTTCGTGACCAATAACAAATCCAATGGCACCGTAATTCATGTATTTCGGTCGATCATTGCTGAAGAACGTACCTTGTAGAATACCAGCGGGGAATTCTGTAACGTAATGTCAAATGTTCATTCAAACGCTGTTATTCGATAACTCCTGGAAGATGGACTACCGTATTCAATTACAAGTCGATTTACTCACGTATACTGTTCTCCACGAAATTATAAAACGCGTTTACCACAGCCGCCCCTCCATGCATCTCCCAGTCAGTTTTGTTCACGGGTGTTCGTAATATTCTGACCCCGCGTTCATGATCGAACAGCGTGTTATTCAAATGGTTCTCGAGATAATTGTCCTCGGAAAATTCAACGTTTTTGTACACCTCCTCAAGCTTGTCATCGTCGCGAAGCTCATCGGGGTAGGCGATATAACTGACCATCGCTTCGGCTTTCTCCAGTGCACTCCGCCTTGTTTTCTCGTCCATCCAATCGGTCTACATTGTTTTGTGCATTAAAAAAAACTGATAAAACGAAACCATCGTCCATGCATTCTACATAAGCGGTATTGATTGGTGTGCCTAATTGCTGTTGGTTCAAAAATATTAAGTACGTGAGAACAGAAGAATTGAAATCCGAAAAGTTCACCGGAACCAAAATAAATTCGTTCGTAACTATTCTGCCAAAAGTCACGTACTAAAAGTAAGTCATGTGACAGCGAAATTCAAAGGACCTCTAGATCTATATTTTCATCGTAACCAACAGCTAATTAAGTAATTAGACCCAAGAATCCACAAATAAATCTGGACGTACCGTTTCTAAAATTTTTCTGAACTCTTCTCTTATACCCATCGACATCTCGACAGCATCTTTCTTGGCATCCTCAGTAAAATATTTCTTCACGTACATAGAGCCGACCGCGACAGGAAGGGATTCGGAGACCTCGGTAATACATTCCTCCCATCTTGTCACACGCTCGGTGCGTCCATCCTGAACGGTCATGAACTCCAGTTCCTTTTTGCGTATGGCTTCGGTTAGATACGTCACAGATGCCTTCGCAGCACGCCACATTACGTAATTTGCCTGGGTTCGCTTTGACGTCTCGGACATTAATGTTGCTAACTTTTTGAAGTAACTCGGTGCCTCGACGATCACTTTCTCGTCTTCCGCGACGGTGGTCGTCGGTGACAATAACCTGCTGAAGTATTGTTTCCATGGTATGTCTGGACAGTTTTTCATCAATTCCGTGAGTGTCATTGGTTTGTCCAACTGTGTTCTGTCACGGAGCTGCTCTCTCGACAACGAAATCTGCCAAATTGCGACAAGGCATTGCTTACGTAAATTCGATCATCGAAATAGTTATTAATCATCTACATAACTGCAATAGCCGTTTCCTTGTGTTTGGAAAAAACGTTTCATAAGTGAACACCTTGCAGCTCGGTCAGGTGCGACATTTTAAATAAAAACTCAATTATTTTTCATTTCCTTAGTTGTTTAAACGTATATAATCCAATGATCCAATGTCGAGGTCTTTAAAGTATCATCATTATTTGGTTAAAATATGAAGAAAAATGCCGAAAATAGAAATTGTATTTGCAGCGTGAATGCACTATCTTCGAAAATTAGTAGAGGATCACACGAATTTAAATGTCAATTGATAAATAAAAATTCGAAATCACTAATATTCATTTTCAAAGGATAAGTAACTACTGCTTTTCAAAACTGTAATTCCATTTACTCACTTAACGTGGATACTCCATTCTTACGTATGCATTAAAGATAAGGATACGTACATTTGCCAGTTTCATTTCGAAAACCAATGACTCTTTGAGTTCTCTTTTGGCGCGATCTCTGTCAGCACCGAGAATTAAAGCGATTTCCACCATATAATTGTAATAAGCGAACACGATTTTATCGTCGAAGCCCTTGATCAGATATTCCCGAGAAAGTCCCAGATCGGCTTGTTCAAGCTATGAATCAAAAGTAAAAGTAGCGTTTCAAAATGTTCCATTATTTTTTAGATCTGTTGCATTACTTACGTGAAACATATGCGTACAGTAATGATGAAACGTTTATTGGTGCTTTTGAAATCCTTTATGATGCCAACACGGAAGAAATAATTGACAGAGTAGCCAGCATAATAAAATTTATAGATCGAGGGTATCCAGTCGAAGTCAGAGTCATCCCACGAGTCACCATCGATGACCGGCCATCCACCGAGCTTTCTCAAAATCGTATGGAGGGGTTTCAGCCCTCTAGCCTCGATTGCGCCTGTATGAATATTTTATTTATAAATAAAATGATTTATTTACGATTGCATATGGAGATATTTAAAGCGACACATATTGCAAACTCTTATATGAATGATAATTCTTGATCAGACTGATTATCGTACGAGTACTGGCATCCCGGGACGAGTCTCTAAAATAATAGTTTACCATAATTCGTATTTTACTCTGATTTCCTATCTCCACGGAATCACTTACCAAAATTTACCAAAGTGCTCTGAATACACCCGTTATTTTAATCGCTATTAGAATGGCTAACGGAAGACTTTAGTGTCGTGTTTTAATAGAATAAAAGCCGTCAAGACACCTTGAAACAGTAATCACAAACGACTATTGTGATTATCATTGAAACGCAGAAAACATTTTGACTCACTCGTATTCGTGCAAGATTTGTAGAGATGCTTCACTAGTCTGACGTGAATGCGTTCGTTAGGTTCACTCTCGGCCTCGATGATCGGTCGAAGTTGGTCTTTTATTTTGTCGTCAACGATGGTAAAGCTAGTTATTCCGATTTTGTCTTTCGGTAGTATGGTCGACTTCATAAAACCACCGCACGCATATCGGTAAAAATTGTCACACGGATCGACGGTAGAATCCATGTTCTTCAAGATCATTGACGCTAAAAATGAAGATATTCGCACAAATCTGTTTGCTTCATTTTTACCTCGCCGTTCATCACCGAAGTATGAGTAACCGACGGAAAGATCGTTTAATTTTTTTATGGTAATTTTGATTCATCTTCACCTACCCGCATGCCTACATCCAGCCGTGTAGCAAATATCACGTCGGGTTTTTTTCTTCGGGGTTTGACTGCGTACCGGTAGAGTTGCATCGGGCCGTTTAACATTGGTCATTACTGCGGTGCCAATCTTTTTACGTAGCTTCAGCCAAAAGGAAGGCAACAACAAAGCTTCGGCCTTCAGCGGTAACATCTCTGCTGCAGAAGCATTTATTTTATTGGCATTTCGTGTGGCCACAGGCGCGCAGGAGCAACATGATGATTTCTTTTTCCATAAACTCAAACGTACGAAACAAACTTATATACAGAAGCTGCGACACGACATAAACTGCTAGACAAATCAATGAAATTGCACAAAAAACACGCTTACAGTCAGAAACAATCAAGTCATTAAACTTACAATGGAACTATAAATATCATGATCTACGAGTAATGTGTAAGTGTGTGTTATTCGGTCATCACAACCGTAATATCGGTTGTGAGACATAAGAGGTCGATTTGCGAATAGATTTTTTTCCTTTGCATGTCGATCGATACCACCCAACTGGTAGGGGCACTGGGGGCAAGACGAATACGCGGCGTAAGAGGAATCATAAGCCTAGCCACTAAATAGTGTGTGCGAGCACATCGCTCCCGTTGGAGTTTGGAGGGGCGGCGATGAGGTGAATAAATGTGAAAGTATGAAATGTGGCGGAAGCACGCGTCTCAAGGGAGAAAATAGTATCGATATTTTGACAAAACGATGAAATTTTTGGTAAAGTTTAACATCGTTTCAGTTTATTTGAGTTGCTGATATTGATTAGAGACAGGTAGGTAAATACAATGAAATTACTAATTATTAATATAATGGGAACGTTTTGTCAGAAATTTTCAAGGTTATTGCGTGATTTTTTGTTAATTCGTCAACTGTTTAATGGGGCAAGGTGAGTACAAGCTATCGCAAATCCGGAATGTTTTACAACGGACCACTATTTACGTTAGAAAGGGTGAAATGGAACTAGTAACGCATTAGGTTCATCTTCAAGCGGTGTTCCTACCATTGGAAGAAAAAGAACTTACAAATTATAAAAATGATATGGAAATAACATTATTCGGACTAAGCCTACAGAACTTAGACGACTGGCTTATCAAATTGATGGTATTGAGAATGAAACCACTTTCATTTGCGAAAGATGCCAATAATTCGTGTCCCATCATTATCCCAGCGCTGTTTCAGCTTGCCCCGCATACGGGGTAAGATGGGAAAAATAAAGGTTTGATGAAAAATATATATTGTATGGTACAAATAAGAAAGATTGATTTTTTGCTTCCAAAATTAAAAGGTTAAGAAAAGTTGATTAGTTAAAAAAATAATTAAAGTAAACTGACTCATATATGTATTGTTTTATTTGAGCATGACTTTAGCGTTATCATCTTGCCCCGACTTTCCCTATGTGTATCTGTATCTTCCTTAGTGTAGCACATTGCCGGAATTATTTCGATTCAACCATTATCGCATACTATCCATTTACTATGACACAGAACTGTTCTTCCCTGTTTGAAATTCATTTTATTTCTGTGGACATTTTCCACTGGTAGGGAATCATTTAATTATTAGATTTCGCCAATGAAGGGTCGCACTAAATTTATTTCGTGCAATCGGCAAAGTACAGGAGATCTTCACAGCTTACAGAAAAAATTCGTTTATTCAACTAACCAAAACTGATTAATCAGCATACGAGCTTGTGTCTCCTTTTCTTAGATTTTTTCGATTTGAGATTTAAAGCCTTACCTTTTCGAACCAAAATACTCAAAGAACGGTCACGTTCAAAAATTTAATTAATATTGGATTCCTTAACCAATCAACAGGTAATAAAGCATGTATGAGGCATTCCACGTCACTTCAGCCAGTAAAAAAAATCCACAAACAATTTTGAAAAATTGAGTTCCTTTATTGGAAAATATTCACCGAGTGTCGACATTTTTTAAAAGTTTCTGACGCTTTTCTCGTTGATTACCATTTTTTAATATTTTTCCATTGAAATGGCTGTATCTTTGGCAGGATTTGACGTATTTACATTTGTGAAAAACGAAAATGTGCGTCTTTTTCTAGCCTTCCAGAAAAAAATTAAATTAGATTTTATTGAGCAAGTCGAACGGCCGTTTCAGGACAAAATATTCAAAAATATTTTTTTTCTCAAGGAAAGACACTCGTTATCTTATTTTTGAAAATTTCCCCGAATTGTGAATACGAAAAACGGATTTTTGGTATTTTTTATATTATAGGATTACTAAACACCGTGAGGTAACAGCTATTTTTATTAAAAAAAAATTTTTATTAATGTTTCAACAAAGAGTGTGGAGCACTTGCTGTATGTTTACCAGGTCTTTGAAATACACATGACATATATATCATATGTATCGGAGCCTTGGAATGCTCCACACTCTTCAATCGAATATTAAACAAAAAAAAATTTTTTAATAGAAATAGCTGTTACTTCACGGTGTTTAGGGATCCCATAATATAAAAAATACCAAAAATCCGTTTTTCGTATTCACTATTCGGGGAAATGTAAAAAAATAAATTAACGAGCGTCTTTCCTTGAAAAAAAAAATATTTTTGCATATTTTGCCCTGAAACGGACGTTCGACTTCCTCAAAAAAATATAAATTAATTTTTTTCTGGAAGGCTAGAAAAAGACGCACATTTTCGTTTTATACGAATGTAAATACGTCAAATCCTGCCAAAGATACAACCATTTCAATGGAAAAATGTTAAAAAATGGTAATCAACGAGAAAAAACGTCAGAAATGTTTAAAAAATTTCGACACTCGGTGAATATTTTTCAATAAAGTAACGCGATTTTTCAAAATTATTTGTGCATTTTTTTTCTGGCTGAAGTGACGTGGAATGCCTCATATCTACTCGAAATGTTCGTGCTGGAGTTGGCAGTAACGCATGCATGTATTCAATAAATTCGATAATATTTGGTGGATTCTGTATAAAACTCCGTGTGCTAGGAGTTTTTTGGAGGATATATCAGAGTCTGAGTTCGGGGACTATGAATTCTCAGCATCCTTTAGCTAATATGGAGCCCGGAAATGTTTAATTTCAACGGTTTTCGAGGAGGTAAGTCGGAGAACAGCTCGAAAGTGAAAAAATTTCCTCTTTGTTGCCCGGTAGCCAAGAAATGGCAACCCCCAAAGTGTGCCACGATTAAAGCTTACATTTTCATTTAAACGGTGTAATAAATAAACATTTTTTCATGTATTTCCGTTGTAAAGTAGTTCATGCGAAGGAAAAGCACCATCGGTTGGTGCTTTTAGATTACATTGGGTCTATAGAATCATCGTTGTGAGCGCAACAGATAGTGCGATATCCACGAGAAATCATTGAAAATTTTCATTCCCTCAATAGTGTGAAATAATTTTCAATGATAAAAATTGTTACAAAATTCGAAATTTTTTCGAAATTTTGAAAGACATGCGATTTGGTAAGTTGAGACTCGATCGGAATCAGGAATAATGCACGTCTTCAAGTGATAGTGTTGACGTTTTGCCTCCACACGAGTTCACCGACTGGTAAAGTTTCTGAACTTTAACGAGTGTTTAAAAAAAATAAGTTTTGAATACCGGAAACGCCTTAAGGGCTTACCAGTCAACTGATTAATGTTCCGAATCATAATCTAAATGAGCCCTACCGACAGAATATGAAGAATGACGAGATCAGAAAAACAATGGAAACTTGAATTGAGACGAAGGTTTTGAGCAACTTTACTTGTACGAACCTGGAGCGCAGGAGCCAGAATTGAATACCATCACCGCTATACCAGCTGTGAGGGCTACGCATAAAAGAATTGCGGCAAGCACGGAGACCACCAACCCGCGTTTCAGGGCTGAAAGTCGCTTCCACCATGACGATTTTCTGAAATAAAAATAAATGACGACAAATTGTTAAAATCGCTTAGAGCCGCATGTCGACAAAGGTGACTGAAATGCACAATGGATAGGAGTTTGGGGTTTCAACTCAGGCTTGGATACGTGATTTGCGGCGTATGTCTCAAAATTTTCAGAGGAAGATATTATTATGGATAACCTCGCAGATACCCATACAGCATCGCGTATCTCATTCCTTTAACACAATATCACGCCCCACGTGTAAGTTAATGAATTAAAAGATACGAATTAATACATTTAAGTGGTATTCTCAGTTTAGACGCTTAAAAAATGCTATTTTCGTGAATTTTTCTGGTAGTTTTATATTATGAATATTGATATAAAAGTTGTTGCACTTAATAAATACACTTTCGAAGTACATTTTAGAAAAATTATTCATTTAAGTCACTATTTATAGACGAAAATGGTAGTTCAAAAAATGTCCTAAAAATGGTAGGTCTGCGCTATTTATGAAATCTTGGAGATGGATCATCCGAAACATAAAAATCAAACGACTTTGGATTCAGTATGTTAATGGCTATGGCGCATATGATACGATTTTTTGTACATGCAAAAATAACAAAATGGCGGACATTTTTCGAAAACAAACAAAAAACGGGTTTTTTCACCGCTTTTGACAAAAAAAAATAGTTAATAGGAAAATTTAGAAAATCCTTGACATGCGCTGTAGCTATAGTTGTAAAGAATATATGGTTAAACTTTCATAAGGATCGATTCAGTATCTTCGAAGATTTTATCAACAAGCTGTCGAAAAACGTTGATTCGAGAAACACGCGTTTAAAGTTTGTTTACGGTACATAGACACGTTGAAAAAAAATTGACGTATTTCAAAAGTGGATTTATTAAGTTTAACAACTTGTATATCAATATCTATAATATAAACCTATCCCAAAAATTTATGAAAATATCATTTTTAACGTCTAAAGGGAGAAGGCCCCTTAAGTTAGAATTTAGTTCAACTTGTCGGACGCTATGGAGTAATCTTCCAACGTACGGACACAACGTAGACCTGGGCCATACTATGCGATTCTATGAGAGCGTTTTTAAGGGATGTATAGAGTGTGCATAGTCCGAGATTTATATTACACTATACATACCTCAAAAATGCTCGAGTAGAACTTAAATGGAATAAGGCAAAATTTAATCAAATCGAATTTTCGTCCGCGGAGGGAGCCAAAATAAATTCCACTAGTGTAACTTTTCGAGTTCTTAGCCAAATAACAACAAAAAAATCAAACGTAAAAAAGAATCTGCTTCTGTATAATCAATCGCCATACTGAAAAAGATACTCAATCTTTTAGACGAAGGAAAATGGTATCCGGATGATGGCCGGATGGAAATACTCACTTGACGATTGCCTGCTGCTGCATGCTCATGGTAATGGCGATATTACTAATTCCACTAATATTTTAGCCGAAGTGAATTGTTGAAATTTGCAAAAATCGTCTTTTTATCAACACACTTCGCACACGTGAAACACGGACCGAGCATCAGACTCCGTCCGTCAAAGTAAGGCTGGCAAAACGATTTACGTGGTTAAAACGAATTTATATTCACGAGTTCTACTTTTTCGTGTCTCTGTGATGTTGTTCTCATTGTTTGTGAATAATTTTTGGATCAGACTGAACCCGAGCTCTTCTTGCGCCGTACTTAGGCTCTTCCCACTCTCGCTTCGCAGGTAGTCATGTCCACAAGATTCGGCACGGAGGGGAGTGTTGCATTTCGAAAAGAGGTGCACCGCGATACATCTTGTTTAATCTTCATGATTATGGTTTTCGGCGGAAAGAACGTTCATCTCGTTGACACTATCGACATTCACCTCATTCTTGCAGCTGCGAACGTGAGTGTATGCATGAATATTGTTTTCGCCAAAGCCTGTGATGGGTGGTGCGGAACAAAGACATTTTTACAACGTAACATTATCAATTGGGCCAACCGGCGGATAACGTGGATAAAAAGTGCAGTCGTGCTCGGAACTCGGTTTTACAGGCACGAATGTGACACTTTAAAAAATAAAGTTCATGATTAATCCGATAAATATTCACACTGCTGTATTGAGGTCGAATGATACTTGCGTTTTCAACAAAACCTGTAATAATTTTTTTCAAAGGTGTTCGAGTTTTGGAGAAGAGCGTAAACGAGAGTTTCATATCACATCAATGTAGTCCGAGGAGGTACTTGATTATTATAATACCTGGTTGTTGAATCCTCTTTGTATGATACAGATGAAGGATGCAGGCACGTGTATACAACAATTTAAACAAGTTCACTTGCCTATTGCGACTGAATATATGAATACCAAGTTGACAGATTCAGCGGACTTTCTCATAGAACCGACCTTATCACATCGCTGTTTTTCGGTTTTATTCTCATTACACAATTGGATGAATATAGAAACGCGAAAGTCAACGCGTTCCCGGCATTTGAAGGCGCAAAATAATATTCGACAGAAGCGGCTCCACCGAGGGTTTAAATAGGAAATCGGTAGTCAATGGCAGCGATTATTCTGCGAGCATAGGCCCCACTTCGTAACAAAATAGTGACGTTATGAATTTTCGACGAAATCTGTAGAAAATCGTGCAAGAATTCGCAGATTCTGCGCCGATCGTGAAATAACAGCGACAAAGTTATGTCTAAATACACCTTACAGGTTGTGTGTAAATAAATAATTTAATAATTTCACGCACGACAAATTTTACTTCCCTACATTGCCATTTTTTCCTCATCGAAACAAGAATATTCCAACGATTTTTTTATCGGCGGAAAAACAGTTTTAAGGGATGGAACTAACCCTTATATTATAATAAATGCAGGTGATTTCGTGATGCTAGCAGTTCTCCTATTTCTTCCCGCTCTGCATGAAAGCTGCAATGAAAGTTCTCCTGCCAAAGCTCCAAGCCCTATCATAGGAACGGGCAAGGTGATTTGGTGATGAGCAAAAACTCTCAAACTTCTTCTCAAGAGGGACGGAAATGCCCCGAAACTAGACGAAAATAACTTCTGCGCGCCCAGGTGGAGGAAATGGCTCTTCTGCACTGATAAACACTATTTAATGCAATCAACTGAATGCGTTGATTTCATCCTTTTTTATGTGAATTAACAAGATTTTTCATAAAATCATTATTTAAAAAATTTCTTACTACTATTGCAGAGAATTATTTTAAATATATTGATTTATTTGAATCAACATCGTTTTGACACTGTTTAATTATAAAAAATGTATATGCTTCTAACAATTTTGGAATTCGGTATTATTTACTCAAAAGAAGGTTTAGTCGTATTGACTCGATGGGTCTATTTAGATTTTTTATTTCGATTTACTTGCATATTCATACACGTAACTATTAGTACGTTCTGTGGCTGGAGCGTGGCACAGTATCCGAGGCTTCTTCGGCCAGCCTGAGGGAGCATAAAACCGAGTCCATATAACGCACCACGAATTTCGGGCATTGTCGCTCGTCATTGTCCAAGTGTTTCGGTGGGAATTATTTATCTTGTGATACCCACGCAAGACGCACATCCTCCCATATATACCAAAATGGCGATGATACAAAATATTCATTATTATTTGTTATCATTGAGGGTTGTTAACAACACGCATAATATGTATTGTTTATGAAAGAAGGTGATTTTCCTGGTTGCAAATCAAAATACTTACTAGTCATTCAAATACAATCTTTATTCGTTCGAAATAACAATATATTTCCATTTAAGACACATTTACTGCATAGACATAAAAATATTTTTTATTCTCGCAAAATTTTTAAAAAAATTTTGCACAAATAGAATCGCACTTTTTTGTTAAAAGTGGAATTAAAAACGAGTAAATCCTCAAAGCTTTTCTGACTTGTTTGAGTCGAGGATTTCCTAAAACGATATGCAAAAATCCGCGCAGCTGGACTTTGCCTGTTCTCGTGCCCCAAGGTCGTAAACATTTCAAACATTTCGAATGTCTCCGTTTTCGTTTGGAATGCTAACTTTTGCTGAAAAACCTGAAAACGCGAAAAATAACCGCCGGCACTTTTTTCCGGTAAAACAGCAGTTTCAGCGGAATAGATGGGCAAATGTTCAATGCCGTGAACGAAAAGGAACGTATAGAGAGGATGGTTCACCCTCTGCGATAATCGTGTAATCGTTTCAAAACACTGTAAAAACAAACGCGTTCTTTCAAGACGTTTCACGTGCGTAATCCTGTCGCCGTTTTCAACACGGCAACTCATGTGTTGATGTCGTAACGACACATTTTACGCGTGTTCTGTCAATACGCTTCAAGCTTGTTTTAGCAAGTTCAAAGTGTGTTGTTTCGATACACTTTAGGCGTGTAAACGCTTGTCGCCAATTTCAACATGTTTAAAATGTGTTGATGGCTAAATCAACACACTTTTCGATGTGTACTTGTGGACGCTTGGGAATAACGTACAAGACATCACGTAGGCATACGTTTAAAAATAAATAAAAAAAAGGTTTCTCCGTTACTGGTGTTTTATTCCGATGGTTTACTACCATACTTGATGAGTTCCAGTCGTCCTGAAATCAATTCCTGAGAATACATTTTATTGTCCGTACCCGGTTTCGAACCTACCTAACCTAGTTACTTCTATACCTAATGTACGTACGCTAACCATTGTGCTATCGGATATACTTGCGGTTTTTCATCAAGAAACGGAATACATGGTACATTGAACGAGAAAAGTAATGAAGACATTTCACATTTTATGTATATATATATGTGTGTGTGTGTCTACACCCAACGCACATAAAATGTGAAATGCGAACAGAAATTTCTTTCACTCCGAACAGGCAATTTTCTTTGCACTGAACAGAAAAATTCGTCCGCAAAGAATAAAGAATTTTCTTTGCCCCGAACAAGAAATTTCTCTCACTTTCAACAGACAATTTTCTTTGCCCTCGACAGAAAAATTTGTCCGCACAGAAAAAAAACATTCCTTTGCCCCGTACAAGCACTTTTCTTCACTCCGAACAGAAAATTTTCTTAGCACTGGACAGAAAACTTGGTCCGCACAGAATAAAGAATTTACTTTGCCCCGTACAACCATTTTTCTTCACTCCGAACAGACCATTTTCTTCGCACTGGACAGAAAATTTGGTCCGCACAGAATAAAGAATTTTCTGTGCCTCGAAAAAGAAATTTCTCTCACTCCAACTGACAATTTTCTTTGCCCCGAACAAGCAATTTCTCTCACTCCGAACAGACAATTTTCTTTGCCCTCGACAGAAAAATTTGCACAGAAAACAAAAATTTTGTTTGCCCCGTACAAGCAATTTCCTCCACTCTGGACAGAAAACTTTCTTTGCACTAGATAGAAAAATTGGCCCGCACAGATTAAAAAATTTCGTTTGCCCCGAACAAGGAATTTCTTTTTCTCCGGATAGACAATTTTCCTTGCCCTAGACAGAAAAATTGGTCCGCACAAAATAAAGAGTTTTCTTTGCCCTGAACAAGAAATTTACTCCACGCCGGACAGAAAAGTTGGTCCGCAAAGAATTAAAAAGTTCATTTGCTCAGAACCAGGAATTTCTTTTACTCTGGACAGACAATTTTCTTTGCCCTGGACAGAAAAATTGGTCTGCACAAAATAAACAATTTCCTTAGCCCCGAACAAGAAATTTACTCCTCCGGACAGAAAGTTGCTCCGCACAGAATAAAAAATTTCCATTGCCCGGAACAACGAATTTCTTCCACTCCGCACAGAAAATTTTCTTCCCACTGAACAGAAAATTTGGTGCGCATAGAATTAAATTTGCCCCTAAGAAGCATCTTTCTTCACTCTGGTCAGAAACTTTTCTTAACAACGAACAAAATATTGATCCGCACAAAATAAAAAATTTTCTTCGCAGCCACACTCTACCAAAAAATTATTTTATATCTACGTCAATAAACTGAGTGTTGCACCTCAGCAATGGTTTCACCGAGCACATTATTTCTTCATTCATGTGGGTGTGCACGACGAGCAAAAACTTATGTGTTTCGCTTTTAAAATAATACAATTCGCAATTGAAAAACTCTTTCGCAAGTCCGTGCATAACGTAGCGAGGTTATAAAGCCGCCATATTGTCATATCAACTCACTGGACGCGTGTTGTTTGTGGTACACGCGTGCAAGTGAGTTGTTTCACGACGCTTTGTGTCGTTTGAGTCGCGCGTACCTACACTAAGTGCGTTGTTTGAAAGAAAATGGCTTGATTCGACACGCTTCATATGTGTTACATTAAGCGTGTTCTACAGCAACATATTTAAAACGTGTTGTTACCAAGAATGGTATAGAGCGTATTATTTCAACACGGTAAAATAAGTAAAACACGTTGTTTCAACGCGTTAACCAGGTCCTACACACGTTGTAGGGGTGTTGTGTGTTGCTTCAACACACCGACAACACGCTTATTTTTTACAGTGAACTCAAGAACATCAATTTGGAGCTTGTAGAAATATTGCAAATCAGCAGACAGACTTTAAACACAGAAACATCGACAGCGATCAGATAGGTCAAGCAAGGGGTGGTTCACTCCCTTGAGCTTACTATCCTGCATAAATACTCGTAAGCACGTAAACTTCAATTTTATAGCTTCTTCAAAGTGGTACCATTCAATGTTTAATTCACTGCAATGCACCCCTTTTGAACGTTGGATCAGCGACAGAAAAATCAAACGGTAGAACAACTCTTTTTTTTAATGAATCCATTGGGAATCCTCCCTCACCTTACATGAGAAGAATTTTAGTTTTTTTGTCACTCAAATCTGTTGACTGCTTGTGGGCGAAACTGCAAATTCACTCCTTGATATCTCCCACTCCAAGGGGTGGTTCACCCCTTAAAACCGTTTTCCCGCCGATAAGAAAAGTACTTTTCTAAAAGTTTCTAATGCCCTGCTACCACATACTTACATGAGTTTCACGAGGGCCTTCAATATTTGTACCGAAGACCGACAACAATTTCAACAATATATGCGAAGTGAGGCTTCGTTGTGGCGTACCCTCCACGTCGTACTAATGATCGCAAAATTCTAGTGTCCGCCTAACCATTCGCTTTCTCCAGCAGGAATTAAGGGTCTATACCAGTGTGACACTTTAAAAAAATCGATGTTCTTTGCCTTTTTCGACAGTTTATACTTTCAAGAAAATCCTGTAAGAATTTCAAGGCCGTATCTCTGATCATTTCATCTTGCAAAAATCGATAGTTAAATCTTTAAACGCGTTTTTCTCGAAATGAGATTTTTCAAATTTGCTAACATTGTAACTTAAAGAGCAATTATCCGATTGACTTGAAATTTGAACTAAGTACTCTTAAATATATTTACTCTACAATCACGTAGGATATTTTTGATTGGATGAAAATTGACGATTTGGCATAGAAAAAAAACGACCATTTTATAGGCAAGAAAACAGACTTTTTCATAACTACGCCATTCTGTTAGATTTTGATATTTTTCGAAAATGCTACGTCATTGTACAGGAAATACCTTCTAGTTTAACGACATTTTTTCCTTTTTCGGTTTCAGCTATGTCATGTCAGCTACAGCATGTCAGCAGTGGAGGAACTTTTTTTTGGCGCCTCCGAAGGCAGCGCATAAGTCGCTTGGATCTCAATATTTTTCTATGAAAAAATTATGTTATTCTCTATAAAAAAATGATGCAGGTCAAAGATAGCCAAATATATTCTTAATTTTCCGAAACATTTAATTGAGTACTTTTCTTCCAAAAAATTCCCGAAAATCACCCAAATTTTTAGCGTTCACACTGGTATAGTCCCTTAGGCAGCATTGTGCGCTGTCAGTACTTAGATGGATGACCGCTTGGGAACACGACGTGCCGTTGGCCTTCATTTTTACTTTTACGGATTTCTATCTCCTTTTTCAAATTATTTTTGTTCCGAAGAGATCTTTTTCCAATAGATGGGTTGTCAGTTCGGCTCATGTAGATTACTTGTAGTTAAGAGGGCTTCGGTTTTTTGTTTATGATTTGAATTCATAAACAATATTGGCTACCGCAGCCTACATAAGCATTTTTTTCGTTACCCTTCCGACTCCGATGTGAAAACTCAAAAATATTTACTACTGCTTATCGTAATATAACTGCACACTGTGGATAAGCCCGTCGAACAGAGGTATGCATAATCTTTTTACTTTGACTACGTCATATTTCTAACCGTGGGGATTTCATTTTTTCGGGAAATTTTAATCCAGAGTAAATCCTAAGTATTATAATATCAATCAACGACCATACCACGCTAAAAGCACCAGTTCTCGTCAAGCACCATTTCTAAATATGTTCCAGCCGTCAACGCATCTTCAACGGAACGACAACGCCGCACTGCAATGGACAACTGTCGCCGAGGAAATAAAAAAAAATGTACTCGAAGGTTTAGCCAGAGATTAATTTTATTAAGAACGAAGTGTCAAAAAATACAAAATTAGTTCACAAGATTTGTTTAGCCTTAAATTTGAATAGCGGGCACAACAACGGATAGAGCACCACGTAACATCAATTTAATATCGATCAACGTCAACTCTTTGACACAAAATCAGCGTAGAGATAATTTATTATACCTCATAAAAAACACAACCCCGACATAGTATTTGTAAAAGAAACAAAGCTCAGTGATCGTTACAAAATCAGTTTTCAAGAGTATAACTTAATAAGAAACGATCGCCCAAATAGCACACAAGGAGGAGGCACTGCTATATTAATTCAAAAAACCTTATAAAATTTACAAATATTGACTTACCACAGCTGAAAAAGTTAAGCTTAAACTACGCCTACCTCGAAACAATAATCTCTTCATGATAGCCGCATACGCACCTGGTAACAATAAAAGAGAATTTCACCATGAATGGCAACACATTTTTGACACTCTAAAACTAAGTAACCATGAAAATTACTACATCCTCGCTGGAGCCTTAAATGCTAAACACACAAATTGGAAAAATCAAATAAATGACCAGCAAGGAATATTCCTAGAGGCCTGGCTCGATGCAAATGAAATCGAATACAAAGCGAAACTGTACACTACGGACCTTCTGTCGTTTCGAAGCGGTAACTCTTACCTAGATATTTGCGTAGCCGACTGTCGTCTAGCGATAGTCACAATCGGCAACTCCAACGAGTTACTCTCCATCCCTTACGACAGCGACCACAATGCCACAAGCATAAAAGTCGCAAATACCACCGAAATGTCGGTCGAACTAGAACTCGCAGACATCGAACACCAGCTAATGCCCCACAAAACAGACTAGAACAAATTTCATAATTTATTAGACAATGATATCATTCCCAATATACCCAGCAACCTGAACAACACTGAAATTGAAAATTACCTAGAATCAATGAACGGATAAATAACAAATGCACTAAATCAATCAGCCCCAAAAAGAACGAACCTCAACTCTACGGAAACTTACAACAAAATAATCGAACAGCCACGTAAACGAAAAAGTATACTACTAACCCACATTCACCGATAACGTAGACAATGTGATTCAGATAATGTCGAGATATTAAGATCACTTTCCAGAATCCTGTACATAACCCGAGCGGCGTTGAAACAGGGATTCGCACTCTCCGCTAACAAATCCTGGAAAAGAAAAATATCAAATATACCGATTAATAACCCAGCAAAAACCTTCCTTAACCTCAATCAGATTTTCAGGCCCAAAAAAAACTTGAAATCCCGACGCTAATTGTCGCACCGTATCAGCGCGACATAATCGACGATGCAAACATCAATCCAAGACCACTAGATAGAGACGCGAGTAATAATTATTTGATATCCGCAGTCCAAGACTAATTGAACGTTATAGGGGCGCATTTCGCCAAAGTCTCAGCACAAAATTGCCACATGGGCAAAGCCTACTTGAACTGCATTGTACAAAACGTAGCAGACGACCTGAAGCGAGAATTCATTAGAGACTGCACCAATGCGACCACACTAACGACTTTCTCGGACACGAACCAGGCGGACCAATCCCTACAAGAAAATATCGTGAACTACTTCACGTTATACACCAAACTCCAATTAATATTGAAAAAATGATCAACAAAAAGTCAACAGGATTCGATAATATTCCTAACCTAGCACTAAAACATAAACCTCCGAAAATGATAAACTATACTATTTTATTTAATAATATTCTTAATAATAAGTTTTTTTCCCGAAAGTTGGAAGTCAGCAAAAGTCATAGCCCTAAAAAAGAAAGGCAAAAGCGACTCCGATCCCTCTAACTACAGACCAATAAGCCTTCTCCCGAATATGAGCAAAATCTTTGAAGTGGTTCTCAACCAAAGTATCAGCTCATTCTGCTCGACCAATAACCTAATTCCGGAAAGTCAATTTGGATTCCGGTACAAACACAGTACCAATCACGCTATCGCTAAACTCACTTCTGACGTTTGCTGGGTTCTAAACAACAAGGAATGCGTTGGAGCGTGCTTGATCGACCTGGAAAAAGCATTTGACAAGGTTTACACTGAAGGTCTCTTATATAAATTGATAAAAAAAAAGCATTTCCACGTTACCAAATAAAAATGATCTGGAGTATGATATCTGATAGACGTTTCACAGTAATAGACAATTCAGAAAAAACCATCCAACCATCCAGCAAGGCAGAGTAAACTCCCTATACTATTTAACATATTCAATAGCGACATTTTGAAACTCTGCGGATTTAATGATACTCCCCGCAAAAAGCAATAGCCTTCGCCGACCACCTTATAATATATTGTATTGATAAGAAGCCATCGCAAATAAATAGGACTCTCCAAGAGGGCTACGAGAAAATAAAATTTTACAGCGATTCTTGGAAACTTAAAATAAATGCGAACAAATGCGAGACCATTCTTTTCAAACCACGCTTAGTCGAAGCCAATAGAGACACTAAGAAACACTGGAAACAATTGAAAAAAACAGACACCGACTCAAACCACACAATAGAGCACAAGAATGTCGTTAGATACTTAAGGATTCATATCGACCAATTTTTAAATTACACAAATCACACGAAAGCCCAATTACAGAACGGAAAAAATTCCTTTTTCGCATGCAGCAGAGTCTTCTACAACGGACACCTGCACCCAAAGATAAAAGTCATGGCTTACCAAGCGTTGATTAAGCCGATTATAACGTACGGCTCGCCAATCTGGTTCAACATCAGCGCATCATCTGCAGAACGATTAAGAACCTTTGAAAGAAAATGTATCAGAACCTGCCTGAGAAAATACAGATCCTCGGAAACGAGACATATTTACTTTGTAAGCAACCGAAAACTCGACAACGAGGCGTAAATTACTAGGATAGATTCACACATATTGAAACTAACCAGAGATCACTTTGTGAATGCAAGAAAGGTGAGAAGCAACAGTCTGATCCACGGAATATCCTATCCAAACCCCATGTATCACTGCAAAACTCTACAGTTTGGATATATACCACCAGAAGCGTTTATATATTTAGATCAACATGGTTATATACAGGATTAGAGAAACGTACCAATAATATACCATGCATTCCGAAGGGCAGGTAACACGAAAATAACGTATGCTCCTAACTTAGACAGTGCAACTGAGAATCCGCTTTGGAGATACTCCATGGTTCTATCAGATCGAGATAAGAAAGACACACATCGCAAAAACAAAAAAATACTGGTGGCTGGGAATTCAGTAAAAGACTCCCACCCTCATCTCCATTCCCTTCCCTGTACATAATATAAAAAATAATTCGATGCCACCGATCTCGGCGCCACTGACCGACTGACGAACAGGCCGCGACTCTTTATACAGTAAGATGGGCTTTAACAGACGACGCTTTGACTTTGATTCGATATTACGCGAAAACGCAGCGACAAATCGAAAATTTAATGAGATTTGACCAATGAAATATGATTTTTTTTCTATCGATTTTGTTTGGGTCATTTTTCGATCCATCTACTGAATCATGAGATCTCATAATATTCGACCGAATGCCCTACATCGAATCGAATATGCCCCCCTTTCTCGTACCGCTGGGCAGTTGCGTGGATCGGAACCCCGGTGTTTTGTCGCATTAGATTGATTTACATCCTTCTTCTATAGTTGAAATTTCTCGGCGTCTCCGAAGAGCAACATTGACGAAAATTAATGAGTGAGTTTGCTTACGGTGAAAATGAACCTCGAAAAGTGTTATTTTTTTTGTTTTTGCCGACGATGATGTTAAGTGTCACTTCGATGCGACAACGGCGGCACGCGAAGTTCACGAATTTTTCAACATCGACGCAATTTTCCCGTACCCGCGATCATATGGATTTTATCGTGTATCCTCGAATTTTGATAGCACAATCGTATCGCTGGAATTTATGTCGACGTAAGAATAATAAATATGGCCTGTCTCATAACCTCAATTTACTTACTTTGTCATTGGCCATGATCTTCACTCGCATTGATTTCCCGCTCGCCGATGTGTCAAACAGCCAACGGCTCCGATGCAAGAAACTTAAGTTTATTTGCTCTTCGCAGGAATACCTCGGTATTTATTCGTAAAAAAATCGCAGATAGCATATTTTCCGATGATCCGTCACCATTATCATTACCCCTCAAAATCCTCGATTTCCTGAGCAGTGTGCGACGAAAATGAGGCACGAAAGTTCAACATCGTTTGCCTACGAACGCTAAACTCTCACGCCCATGTACGTATTGCAAACTGGCTTGGTATTGGCACTGTACTGGTGCCAGAGCTGCCAATACTGGCAGGCACCTGGTACTTGGACGAGGGCCAAGCCTTGCCCAAGTCGGAATGAGTATTGAGACAACGTTGGTTTGTTAACACCGGTCCAAGTTATGGCGGCGTGAATCGGCCCGACACTGTTTACGGGTATTGGCTCAGAATAAGTGCCCAGTTTTGGGCCAGATATCATTGCCAGTCTTGAGACAAATCCTAAATCAGTACTTTGCCGGTACATGCCCGTGTATAGACTGGGGACTTGGCTTAGTCTTGTCTCAGTACTGATGCCAGAGCTGCTAATACTGGCAGGCTCCTAAGGGCCAAGCCTTGCCCAAGTCGGAATCAGTATTGAGACAACATTGGTTTGTTAACACCGGTCCAAGTTATGGCGGCGTGAATCGGCCCGACACCGTTTACGGGTATTGGCTCAGAATAAGTGCCCAGTTTTGGGCCAGATATTGTAGCCAGTCTTGAGACAAACCGTAAATCAGTGCTTTGCCGGTATATGCCCATGTATAGACTGGAAACTTGGCTAAGTACTGACGGCAGTACTGGCCGGATACTGAATGCCAATATTGGGTCAGATCGTGTAAACAATACTGGCCCAATTCCGAAATGATAACACCGGTCCTCCGCTTGGCAAGCGTTGGCACAGTATTGGTGACTAGTACCGGCTGCCAATATTGGGCCAGAGTTGCGGCGTGTTCCCGGTCACCGGCATCAGATAAACATCGGCTGGTTGTCGAAAATATTTCCGCCGCAGTGGTTTTTTTTCCCGATCGTATCTAAAAAAATATCTGAAATGAAAACATTTTATTTGATTGCACCCAGTTCAAAAAATTATATTAGTAAAAATTTGCAAAATATTTACCATTCATACGTTTGTACGTTATTGTCGCACTGAAGGATTTTTTCGTTATACCGTTCGCGCCTGGTTTCCCCGTGGCCGAGTATTTTTCCTGCACCGCCTTCGATATCAGGCCAGCGATCACATTGCGGATAACACCTTTTCCGTCGGTCGGTGAACCCACCAAGGATCTCATCACCTCCATCTAAAAAGAATTGAAAAATATAGCCACTTCCAGAGTATTAAGTATGAATTAAGATGCTCTTCTGTAATTTTACTTCAGCATACATAATTTCGGTCAAAGTAAATAACATTGTATTTACCAAAGTGTTTTCTTTCCCCTTGTCCTCCGAGACTCCCTGATCAAATTGAACAAATTCTTCAAAACAAATTATAGAATAAGTAAAGAAAATATAAGAGAGACAGAGAGCGAGAGAGAGAGAGAGAGAGAGAGAGAGAGAGAGAGAGAGAGAGAGAGAGAGAGAGAGAGAGAGAGAGAGAGAGAGAGAGAGAGAGAGAGAGAGAGATAGCGCAGTCCCACAGCAAGTAAGGAACGGAGAGAAAATAAATGAATTATTTATTATGCCTTAACATGCAGTAGACAAAAAATACAAAATAAAATAAAAAAATAAGTATAAAGAAAAATTTTTTGTATATCTTACCTGGTTCACCTTATAGAACGTTCGAATTTTTATAGCACACATAGAGCACTCGAATTCGTTTTAGGACGAGAAAAATTAATTTATAATAATAAAAAAAGTGTACTGTATAAAAACGAATGGGAATAGATGAAAAGCACTTGGGGATTGAAACAAGTTCACACGTAGACGGCACGAGAAAGACTGATGCTCAACGCTGCCAAAGAAATCCTAATTCTTTGTTGACGCTGAGCGTGGATCAGCGTGTGGGTATATAGGTGCATATACCCACACGAAGTGTATACTTGCCGCGGAGGGACAGCATGCGGGAAGAAAACAATCTTCAACCGTGTGCGCCCGACGTAGCGAATGACCACTGACACACACGCATCGCGTCGAGGCATAACAATGTCTGCCTCGACGCAAGAAGGCACGAGAGCCCGTCGCGGCGTACGTTCAGAACGAACACGCGAAATATTGAAATAAAATGACATCGTCTACTTAGCCAATTTATGGATATCCGTAAGGATACAGAAGATTCCAGGGGAGTCTGTAATGGTTCGGGATTCTCTCCAAATTTTATAGCAACTTTACTTTTACAATACTTTGTGTAAAAAAATTACCACAGTATCTTGATATATGCAAAAATTAGAGCGGTTTGACATATTTCGAAAGTGTCCAAAATTCATAAAATTTAGACCATTCGACCGATCATTCCTAAATTCAATACCAGCCGTCCTTTCATGATACTCTATTTGTAAAAAAAAAATTTACAAAATTCTGAAATTTTTTGCAAATTAACGTGCACACAGACATTTTTTTATTAAAAAATGCCGTTAAATTTGTAATTTTTTAGTTCTCTCGACAAAATTTGCAGGGAATAAAGAGATTGTATAGATTAACATCTGAGCGACACAGGAGCCCTTCAACCCAAACCGTTCTCGAGTTACAGACGCTATAATTTTACAGTGCCAGAACGTAGATGCGCGCGCATACGCACACAGACGCACATGCATGTAGACATTGTTTCTGAATATGATTTTTCGAGGTTTTGGGACATTTTGAGGACGTTGATATCGAAAACTGAAAAAAAAATGTTTTGATCGTCGCAAAGTTTCTCTATAAGGAAGCAAAACTTACATTTTTCATTCAATCCATATTTTTTGGACTGGCACCGTACTGATAAAATTGTCTGTCAATACCGAGGCAGTACTAAACCGAAGACTCGTTAACCAAGACTGGAATGGTAATGTTGCCACTGCTGGGGCAGTACTTCCAGCCAAGACCCACCCAACCTTTGTTACCATGACTGACACTGTACTAATAAAATTGTTTACTAATACTGGGGCAGTACTTAACCGAAGACGCGGTAACTAAGGCTGGCATGGTACTGTTGCCAATGCCGGAGGACTACTTCCAGCCGAGACTCAACCAACCTTGCTTACTAAGACTGGCACTGTACTAATAAAATTGTTTATCAATACTGGGACAGTACTTAACCCAAGACTCGGTGACCAACACTGGCATGGTACTGTTGCCGATGCAGGGGGACTACTTCCAGCTGAGACTCAACCAACCTTACGTACTAAGACTGGCACTGTACTAATAAAATTGTTTATCAATACTGGGACAGTACTTAACCCAAGACTCGGTGACCAACACTGGCATGGTACTGTTGCCAATGCTGGGGCAGTACTTCCAGCCGAGGCTGAACCAACCTTGGTTACTAAGACTGGCACTGAACTAATAAAATTGTTTACCAATACCGGGGCGGTACTTAACCCAAGACTCGGTGATCAAGGCTGGCATGGTACTGTTGCCAATGCTGGGGCACCACTTCCAGCCGAGACTGAACCAACCTTGGTACCTAAGACTGGCACTGAACTAATAAAATTGTTTACCAATACCGGGGCGGTACTTAACCCAAGACTCGGTGACCAAGGCTGACATGGTACTGTTGCCAATGCTGAGGCAGCACTTCCAGCCGAGACTCAACCAACCTTGGTTCCTAAGACTGGCACTGAACTAATAAAATTGTTTACCAATACCGGGGCGGTACTTAACCCAAGACTCGGTGACCAAGGCTGACATGGTACTGTTGCCAATGCTGAGGCAGCACTTCCAGCCGAGACTCAACCAACCTTGATTGCCAAGACTGACACTGTACTAATAAAATTGTTTACCAATACTAGGACAGTACTTAACCCAAGAACCGATAACCGAGACCGGCACGATACTGATACTTTCAGTTGCCAGTGCTAGGGCAGTACATCCAACCAGCTATGGTTACCAGGACTGGCACCACACTGATGAAATTGCTTACCAATACTGGGACAGCACTTCACCCAAGACTGGGTAGCTAAGACGGGCACGGCACTGATACGTTCAGTTGCCAGTGCTGGCGTAGTACTTCCAGCCGAGACTCAACCATACTTGGTAACCAGGACTGGCACCGTACTGATAAAATAGTTTACTATTACTGGGCTAGTACTTCAGCCAAGACTCAGTAACCCAGACTGGGACGGTACTGATACGTTCGGTTTCCAATACTGGGGCAGTACTGCCAACTGAGAGTCGGTCGCCAGGACTTGCACAACTCTGGGCCGTATTGGTAACTCTGGCGCAATACCGGCATTCGCACATGGGCGTCTCAAACACGGATGATTTGTGGACCTGTGGCGATTCCTCGATAGCTTCACCCTGATGACCGAGCGTACTGTTGGTATGGCATACAGAGATTGTACCCTACGGTGAACCTGTACGGTAGTACACCGCTACACGCAAATGTACGTGTTACTAGTATGGTACCGGTCCACTGTACAATAGTAAAATATACCGTTTCTGTATCCTCACCATACTAATACCGGTACCGAAACCGTACGCACATACGTAGTAGGTACGGTACCTGGGCTATCGTGTAGGAACCAGAACCAATGTAGCGTCGGATTTACCATCTAGATAGACCATCGGATTTATCCAAGGCAGCAAGTGCGTACTGCCGAGGATGAGAAACCGCGTCAATCGTCGCGACCACAGTATACCGTCCCAGTTTCGCGAAGATATTACTGCTGTCTCCAATCTCTCCGAGAGCATCAGCGAGGCTGACCTCAAAACAAAGGCCGAGGATGCTAGGGCCTTCTTGCATCTCAATGGTTACGGCTACCATCATCTCATAGTCAGCGTCGACTGATCCAAATCTGCAGCCCAACAGAATTGAATGGTCAACGGTTGAAACGCGTTAAGGGATAACGTGCGCGCACTGTTGATTTCTATAGATTTTGTTCAAATTTTTCACCAGACATTGCATCATTATGCATGTTTCAGTAAAATTTCAGAACAGTCGTCTATTTATATTCGGAGTAATGGATTTTGAAATTGCAACTTTAACACTGTAGGATCTGCATTGAAATTTAGACAGAGTAATTGTCCGTAAAAAATATTTGTCCCCTATAAGAAGGCACATGGCAATAACATAAACAATGTCAAATTATTAATGTTTATAATAGAAATATATTTTTTTACGATAAAAGGTTTTAACTTTAGGAACGCGATAATTTTTTTTCTCGAAATATTGAACAATACTGTTCCGCGGTGTTGCATAATGTCTTCTTAGTGTAGGGGACAAATATTTTTTACCGAGAGTTATTCTGTTGTTACTGAAGGCTTTTAGCAAAACTGAATAGTGAAGACAATCGAAACTGTTTTCACTCGTTCCCTAACTAGTTTTCTATCTAAACATAATTTTTTTTTCAAAATTAATAAACCCAATAGAATGGTACGACGAATTAAGTGACCTGACTTTCGGTCAATGCAGACCCTGCAGTGTTAAAAGTTGCTATTTAAAAACCCATTATCTTCCAATCTAAATAGTCAACTGTTGTGAAACTTTCCTCAAACATGTATAATGATATGAACAACGTTTGGTTAAAATGTGAACAAAATCGATAGAAATCAAGAGCGCGCGCTCGTTTTACCTTAAGGGCTTACACCACTGTGAACGTCCAAAATTGAGTGATATATCGCGAAATTTTTTTGGTAAAAGAACAAATAAGAGAATACTAATATTCAAGGATATTATTAGTCATATCTTCAAGTGAACAAAAAGAAATTTATGTTTAAAAATTATCCCAAATGGTGACGCTGGAGCCATTCTGTTCGGAGCCATTGTTCGTCGCGTCTCTTGGAACGAGCCCCCCCTCCCCCCCCGCCTCTCTTGTTTTACGCAAGGTTAGTCCGCTCACTGCTGCTCAAAAAGAGGACAAGACAATGATTGCCAAAGGATGTAGTGGTTTTTATTCGAACCAAATAATCCTATTATTTTTTTTTGATCTACCTGCGATCATTCGGATGAACTTCCGAAATAGAAACGCGACATGTATTGCTAACTCATGTCGAAAATTATTTATAAAAGTAAAAAAACAACGCCAAGCAATAAAAAATTCTCTCGAAAATATCGCTTGTTTTACCATGTTAAAAAGTCTTATTTATCTTAGAATTTTTTTTATTTTCATTTAAACAATGGTTTGATTACATTTTTTCAATTTAAATGTACAAAAAAGTGAAGTAACTTTTTATAAAATAGCCAACCGTTGTACATGAAATTGGTGTCACCATTATAGATTGGGAGTACAAATAAGTCTCGGCCGTTTGACAAAAGATGGCCCCACCAGGAGATTATGGTTGAAATGGTCAGATCCAAAACGTCATATCGTAAGGTCATCTGGCAAGACCATAACCTTGAAATATTAGCGATTTTGTATCAGCGTAACATAATTTTTTTCGTCCGAAAATGTCGAGTTTTGAGCCGAATAAGCGTCATTTGCGGGAACTCTTGCGTTTGGCACGAATCTCCCTCCAATAATGCCTCTAATTCCGCGGCTTCGTGTACTTTCGGCCTTCCGCTATCTTCTTTGTCTTCGACGTCAACCTCAACGTTCTTAAATTTTTGAAACCACTCCCGACAACTTCTCTCGCTTAAAGCAGCCTCACCATATGCTTCTACAAGCAATCGATGCGCCGTAACTGCATATTTGATCCAATTTAAGAAGTAAATCAAAAGTTCCCGCAAATGACGCTTATTCGACCCAAAACTCGACATTTTCGCACAAAAAAAAATTATGTGATGCTGATACAAAATCGCTAATATTTCAAGATTATGGTCTTGCCAGATGTCCAATCTTACCATATGACGTTTAACATCTGACGATTTCAACCATAACCTCCTGGTGGGGCGATCTTTTGTCAAACGGCGGATACTTATTTGTACTTCCAATAAAAGTACAATGTAAGTACCCCACAAGTATACTGGAAATGCTGCGCAACGACTTAGCGTGCATGGTTAAGAAGAGAAGCTCAGCGAAGTTTGAATATACACGGAACAAGACGATTGGCGGTACTCGCCCGGCTCGTCATCGATTACGTTTGTTTATTAATTTACGTCGCAATACCACACTTCGGTAGATGAGTAACGGCCATTGAAAAGCGATATTTCGAGTTCTCAAATGAATTCTCAAGGATTTGGAATTGTTTGAGTTTTATTAAATGTTATTATATTATTTTTGGCATTTATGGTCGTACGTTATTATTTATTGTGGTTAGTTGTTTTGTTTGTATTATAATGGCGCCCTAATTTTAATCTCGTTTGCATGTAGGTACTATTTAGTTGGTGAATTCTTGCCTGGCTTTCGAAAATAATTTGTCGAATGGAATTTTTATCTCGAAATAAATCACTCGTTGGATTATCCAAAAATGTTCATAAAAAACTCCTCGTGATCGGTAATTTGCACATTTGATGAATTGAAGATCGACTGGGAGCTTTAAGAGTGCGACTTTTGTAGTTTTTTTCTGAGGTACACTATACTCTGGTATTGACATCGATATTCATTTATATACATCGTTTTTATACAGTTAGGATATAGTATATTCATCTTTATAGTTGAATCATAAAAATAATATCTCGAAATTCGTTGACTTTTGCATAAAACATTGTTAGGTTATTTGACAGCGGAAAATGACCTATAACCCTTTCAAGGGATCGTGACCAATAACCAGTAGCCGTGTGCATATATTTATTTGAAAAAGATATGAAATCCCCTTAAAAAACTTGAACAAGTAAAAAAACGCCAAGTGATAAAAAATGGCCTCGAAAAAATTCTAATTGACGTCGAAATACTTGTGATACTAATACTAAAGATGATAACGAGGTCGATTTCGAGTCAAGAAGATTAGAGAATGAAACAGAATACAGTTTAGCAGATTGGGCCTTCGATGACATAGTTGTCGCGGTTGGACAACCAGATATCGATTTATTTGCTTCACGCGTAAATACATAATGCAAGTGTTATATCCGTATCTCATTTTCTAAGTTCTTTTGTCTTAATTATATATATTTTATACCAAACTATTTCCTTTTTCACTCCGACGCGAACTCGGTTGAACCCTACGTTGCGAAATGACACATTCTTTCCAGCATGCGAAACCTCCATTGCAAAACCAACATTCATTCTGGCAATTTCAACTTCGATTTCTTCACAATGCTGAGTCTTGCAACTTGCGATGCGAATGACTCTCAACGAGGACACGGAAGAAGCCTCGGTCGTTCAGTCCTATACCCATTTCGAAAATTGTTGCTCAGCGATAATTAAAATCGCTGACTTACTTAAAAATCAAGAAGCAACCCACCATCGAGTTACAGCCAAATTAGTGGGTCTCTCGCGAATCTTAGGACTGAGCGGAGCTCGACAGAGGCCAAGGCACTCTGTCCTCTGAGTCTTTTTCCGTGCCCTTGGAAGTTAGTTCCGAGTACGCGTCTTCGATTCTTCGCGATCAAGCATCACTGCCCGAGGGTAAAGTGAGGCACTGAGGTGCAGCGTCTCATTACGCTTCGCAGGCCGATAAGAACTCATTAGTAGTGTGTAGAAACAATTATTCGTTCAACCAAACTCCAAACTACCAAAAATTCAACGTGTAATTTGCGTACGTGAGTGCCATACGATTGCACTGTCTTCGAGGAGACCCGAACGTCTAGCGTCAGCACGGTATCAAATTACAAGTTCATCCAACGTAAGTCCGATCTGCCCGTACTTTATGTAATCGTATTAAATTGTATCGAGTCATCAATCGAATTAATTTACGGAAGAAAACTGCGATAATAACCAAATTGTATCAAAATTGTAATCGTCATTGTCAATTTCTCAGATTTATTATAGCAATACATATATGTATTTTACTACTCATATCCATCAGGAGGATACTCTTTACCTTTATTTTATCCTCCCAATTCCTTTATTTTAACCCACTGGATAGGTGCGCCTAGCGCTTTAATAGCTAACCCGACAAAAATCTTTCGAGATAGATTAGAAGACTGAATATTTTTAAGTCGTTCAGGAAAATTAATGTCAACCCGCTCATTAACATTCCGGGCCTAACACAAGCGAAACGTGTCGTGGATTCGAGATACACAGAGCGAAGCAGTAGATGCTTTCACGATCGATTGGTCGCAGTTCTCCCTTTTCTATGCATTTCCTCCATTTGCCCTCATACTTCGAGTGTTGACGAAAGTGAAAGAGGAAGGAGCAAGGGGTATCATGGTCGTATCGGATTGGCCGGCCTAACCGTGGTATCCACAGTTTCGCTCTATTGTTAACGTTAAAATAATCAAGATTGGTCGCAAGGAATCACTACGCCGGTCTCTCAACAGGAATCCTTATCCAATGTGGGAACAGCTTACCCTGGTGGCCAGGGTTGTTTGCAAAAAGCGTGTGAAATAGGCAATATTCCAGAAGAAACTAGAGACATTATGATCAACTCGATACGAGAATCGTCGCTAAAGCAATATGATAGTGCCCTACGAAAATGGTGGAAATTCTGTATGAAAGAAAAGATCGATCCATGTAAGCCATCGACTACGGATGTTTTGAAGGCATTAGCAGAGGAATTCAGAGGAGCTGCCTACAGCAGCCTTAATACTCTTCGATCGGCCATATATTTGCTTGTCGGGCCGTATAATGGTCAGGACTACACAATTCGAAGGTTATTTAAAGGAATAGCTCAGACTCGTCCACCGAGACCTAATTATAATTGCACGTGGGAACCACACGTAGTGCAGAACTTTTTGAAGAGCCTGGGAAAGAACGAAGACATGCCTTGGAAAGATTGGCAATGAAGACCGTCACACTGCTTGCGTTGGTCACCGATCAGAAAATCCAAACATTGGCCTTGATCTATCTGGAAAATATAAAACGGCAAGGGGAGTCACTATGGATTGAGATTCCAGATAAAATTAAAACATCGGGACTAAATAAGAAACGACTCCTGTTGAAATTACCAGTACTCGAAGAAGGTAAATCCATTTGTCCAGTTACAACCGTACAGAGCTACATCGATCGAACTAAAGGAAATAGAGGAACTTGCCAATCACTTTTTATCGCGGCAAAAAGACCGTATAAACGTATTGGATTTCAAACTCTGAGTAGATGGGTAAAGAAGATGCTTGGTGGAAGTGGAATTCATACAGAGATCTTCGCGGCTCATAGCACCAGGCATGCATCCTCATCTACTGCTAAAGCAAAAGGAGTAAGCATTGATGTTACTAGGGAAACGGTTGGCTAGTCTCATTAATCAGAAACTTTTGCAAGATTTTACGATCGCCCTATAACACAAGATAACAATTCTTATGCAAGGGCAATCCTTGAAAATTGATGAAATTACGTTTATTTCCTAATTCATGTCTATGTCAAAACTGTTAAATAGGCACAGATAAAATAAAACGCCACAACAACTTTAAATAGCCATACGATGATATTGAGGAAGACGCGCCAAATACAATTGAACTATTAAACGAACTTACTTGTAACTGATGTTTAATCGTAGATGCATGTAGCGCCTCTTCCGAAAGATCAGAGTCCTTCCCGAATTATTTACAAGAAGCTTTTGTGCGTACCCATCTCCCTTCGGGTGATATCCCAGTGTGGTTGCGGCTACTTTAAAGAAATGAAGAAACAGAGGATGCGGAAGGGTTCATTGCCTACTAATAACAAACTAAAAAAAAACTTTGAACACGTGGGTACTCTGGCAACGAATAGGGGTACTACACGATGATCTTTCGGAAGACGCGCTACATACAATTACGATCAAACAGCACTGACAGGTAAGTTCGTTTAAACGTTCAAATCTATTCGGCCGTAGTGCGGCCCTCGAATGTGACTCCCCCCCCCCCTCCTGCTTTATAGGTGGACACTCAGCCACCATCCTACATCCTGCCAGTGTACTGAGGACAGCTGTCGAAGAAGATCCTGGGGTCGAATCGAACCTGTATATGCAGAAATGCGGTGATAGTGAAAACTTTTTTTTGTCACATTTTGTGTTTTATTACTACATGTAAGTGAGTTACGATATGCAATGCTCATAGATATTTTTTATTTTTCGCTACTATAGCAAATTATGTATTTAGAATGCCGCTCATAAAACTAAAAGCAAGTGTCCGTTATGCAGGAGGCCTATGTGTAACGAGCGCCGAATGTACTTGGGCGTCGATTGCGTCAAATGTGAATAATAATAATAATAATAATAATAATAATAATGGCGTGGGGAAGCTGGCGTGCCCATCGCCCGGGGGAGCACAACTCCTTCGCAATAGCCACCGACGTGCCAGGCTAACCACCTAGCACGCCGAAAACTAGGTTCCAACTAGACCTAGTCAGGCCCCCCACAACCGGTCCCTCTTGGATGGGGACCAAGGATCAGTTGGGAGGGGCACCCGTACAGGATCCACGGCAACGACCACGGCTCGAAATCGGCGCCTAGAGTGGACGGAGGAACTCAAGGAGGACCTCATCCGCTGCTGGAGGGATAGCCTGCCGTCGCGAAGGGGCTACATGGCGAGGTTGCAGACCCTGTGGAGCCAAGTGCACCCAGAGCTTGCATACCTCTCGCAACAACATCTGCGAGACCAGGCCGCCCGTTTGCGACGACAAGGCTACGATCTCTTGTTACTACCACCAGAGCTGTCCGGCAGGCGCTCTTCCGCGCGTTCAGTGCGGAGCTCTGCCGGACGGCCTCAAGATCGGTCCCCCCGGCAGTCGGAACCCCCCCGTTGGCGCGTCGATTTGACAGAGGACTGGGAAACAAGGAGGGAGAGAATCACTGGGAAATTTTCTCTTCAGCCTGGTTGCCTAGAAGCGGCAAATGAGTCCCTTGCGGCAGCAATCCCTGAAACTGCTGATCTCCTCAGCTTGAACTGGGCTGTGTATCACGCGGCTGTTGAGGCGAAACCTCGAACACGCAATGATAAGGCGGCGTTCGTGGTTAAGACTCGGCGGCGCGTTGCACAGCTCCAGAATAAGATCAATGAAGCGCGGAGGCAGGCATCCCGTGTTCAATGTGTGTTAGACTTCATTACGGCGGGGAGGGCGTTTACCCCTAAAATCCGAAAAATCAGCTCGGAACTGAAATGCCGTCACCACACATTGAACAAAGCTATCCTTCTTATTGTGAAGGAACGCTACGTGGAGAAGGTGCGGAACCTGGGGGTTGCGAAGCAATCCCTAGAGAGGCGGCTGGGTCGGGCGTTAGACAACGCCCTCTTCCGTTCTGACCCAGGCCGCTGGTTCCAACCACCTACGCCTGCCCCCGACACAGCGCCAACAGCTGTTCAGGTGGAGCGGTTTTGGGGAGAACTGTATAGCAGGGAGGGTCATTTTGATGAAAGCACTCCAGCCCTGGGGCGGTTCGACGCGTTTTGCCGGCAACAGCCGAGTCAACGTGGCGACTGTCTTCCAGTCACGCGGGGTGAGGTGGAGAAGGCGGTGAGTAGCATGAGGAACCACGCCGCTCCCGGACCAGATGGGATTAACATCTTCTGGTGGAAGAAATTCACGTGCACCCATACCCATCTGGCCCGCATCTTCTCGTCGTTCATCGATGGGACGGTGCCCATCCCTGCGTGGCTGACAGAGGGAAGGACGGTGCTACTCCCCAAAAAAGGGGATTTGTCGCATCCGGAGAACTACCCCCCGATAACGTGTCTGAATGCGCTCTGTAAGATCTTCACAAAGATTCTTTATGAGCGTGTTCTGCACGAGATCGAGCCTGCATGGCGGGAGATATACGAACAAAGGGGATCCAAGAGAGGACTGGGAGGTTGTAAGGAGAACCTGCTGGCGGACCGTTGCATTACGCAAGACGCGGTCCAGCACAAGCGTAACCTCTCGGTCGCTTGGATAGACTACCGTAAGGCGTTCGACACTGTCAGTCACAAACTGATTATACACCTACTCGAACGCCTTTCGGTGAGTCCCTACATAGTGAGATGCATTAAGCAGCTCATGCCGCTCTGGAAGACACGCTTCACAGTTAAGACTAGTGAAGGCAACGTGTCGACCGGAGTGGCGGGGTATAGGAGGGGGATTATCCAGGGAGATTCTCTCAGCCCCCTCCTGTTTTGCATCTCACTATTACCCTTATCAATCGCCTTGCGGGCTGCACGCGGGTACGAAGCGGGGCCCCCCGGGGAGCGTGGGCGAGGGATCACCCATTTATTTTATATGGATGACCTCAAGCTATACGCCCCCGGGGAGGCGGGGCTTAAGCTCCTCTTGAACATCGTAGCGACGTACACGCGGGCGGCGGGGATGGATTTCGGATTGGACAAATGCGCTGTTCTTCATCTCAGGAGAGGGAGAGCAGAGGGTGTCGCGGCTGATGTCCGGCTGGTGGACGGGAGCGTCTTCAAACACCTGGACGCCGGGGGGTCTTATCGGTACCTTGGCATCGATCAGCGCTCTCTTCAAGACGCTGAGGGTGTCAACCCTCCGCAGCGAGTATAGGCGGCGTCTCAGACGGATCTGGAAATCAGATCTGTCTGGGAAAAATAAGATCACTGCCACCAATATGCTCGCTGTCCCGGTCCTGCTCTACTCCTTTGGCGTCGTCAAATGGCGCAGAGACGAGCTTAAACAGCTGGACATCGGCACACGCAAAATAATGAACATCCAACGGAGTCTGCACCCTCGATCTTCCACCCCGCGCCTTTATATGCTGCGTCAGAGCGGCGGGCGTGGGCTCTTGGGATTGGAGTGTCTTCATGACCGCATGGTCCTCGGAATAGCAAGCGATGTGATAACAAGCTCGGACCCGCTCCTGGAGATTGTGCACCAGCATGAGCTTCATGGGGCGGGTGCTTTTCTTTATAAGGCGGCAGATCGTGCGGCAGAGACCCTCGGCTTGGAGTTCCGCCGGCGCCGGCGTGGCGCCTTGCCAATAGACTCCGTCGCTCGGTTGCCCAAGTCCCGACGCCGGCGGGCAATCAGGGCTGCCGAGCAGACTGTCCTGACTCGGCAGCACGTGGACAGACCCATGCACGGTGTGTTTTTTCACCACATCGAGGAACAGGGGCTGTCCACCCAGCTGACCTTTTCCTTCTTGCGGTCAGCTGGACTGATGTCCGAGACCGAAGGGTTTATCTGCGCCTGCCAAGACGGAGTCATCAA
This sequence comes from Ophion slaviceki, assembly GCA_944452715.1. Classification (NCBI taxonomy): domain Eukaryota; kingdom Metazoa; phylum Arthropoda; class Insecta; order Hymenoptera; family Ichneumonidae; genus Ophion; species Ophion slaviceki. Next base: position 14,471,999 of record OX101785.1, read on the forward strand.
CACCCTGGTCTATCGCAGCCGCGTTTTGGGTCAGCCTCTGCCGACCACTTTGTGTCGTGCATGCAAACAATCGCCGGAGACACTAATGCATCTACTGTCGGCTTGCCCAGTATATGCAGTCTCCGGCTATATCCATCGCCATAACGCGGCCCTAAGAGTGTTGTACTACCATCTACGGCACTCTTATGGGATAGACCGGGAGCCCGTGCCGCCTTATTTACCAGGAGATATTGAGTCCGTTGTCGTGGGCGAGAGGTGCAAGATTTATTGGAACTTCTCATTCGCGACCGCTACAAGCGACTAAGCCTGATGTTGTCCTCTTCGATTTCGACGACAAGACGATATACGTCATTGAGTTCTCGGCTCCGGCCGAAGTGAACGTGTCGCGAAAGGAAGAGGAGAAACGGCTCAAGTATCAGCCTCTCCTGGCCGAGCTACGTCGTTTGCACCGAGGATTCAGGGTAACTCTCGTTGTCCTCATCATCGGCGCGCTAGGGGGGATGAAGGAGTCATTTGTATCGGGCCTCGCTGGCATACCGGTTTGCAAACCCGGTGTCCGGTTGCTAGCAGGTCGGATGCAGAAGGCGGTCATACTTGGGTCCCTCCGTTTACTCAGGCAACACGATTGTGGACTGCGGTAGCCGCTAACCCTCTGGCTTGAGGGAGCGGCTATCGCAGAGCGATTCATTGGACTTTTCGCGCGTTTTTTTGACTGGGCGGCAGTCGAGGTGGTGTCGGAACCCTCGAGTGTCGCCCAGCGTTATTGTTCCGGTCTAGATTAAGACCGAGCCTAACCCCCGGGGGTAGGTGAATGTTTCCCAGTGCAAACTGAGGAAGTGCGTTGCCCGGAGCAATAAAGTCTAATATAAAAAAAAATATAATAATAATAAGCCATTGAAGTAAAAAAATGCGGAAAATATACGTTTTCAACAGTTAATCTGCCGAAAGAGTCGATTGTTTCCATTTCTCACTATCCCGAAAATGCTCAAAGTCAAACCTCCGGATAAGTATACTTTTTGTAAAGGCGATCGAAACTGTCATTTTTCGTATCTACAAACCTTTTTTTAAAAGTCAAAGGACTTTTAAAAAAATATTATTTAGAAAAAAAAAGAAATTGTGACCTTTTTCGTGCAAGTACGAATTTTTCTGCGCATCTCCCACTTTGAACCAATTTTTTGGCACTTGGTTTTGTTTGACTGCAGAAATAAATTTTGGGGCATAAAATAAGGATCATTGACAACAAAAAACGTCTCTACAAAAAAAAGCATATTTACCGAAATACAACGACTTGAAAAACGTCTGGGGTCGGATCGACCCCATGTGCAGTCAGAGGTTGGTGGCCGAAATGCGCAGTCGAAGGGTTAAAAGGGAATGAAGGAAGGAAGCGCGAAGGAAGGAGAGAGTGCGCATCGAGGGTAGGTAAAAAAATATAATTGCTCATATGGAATGGCGAAATTGCATTAGGCGTTACATCTGCGACGAATTTTTTTTTATTGGATTCAATGATGTATAAATACCACAAGAAAGAGTCCTCTAAAAATGTTAAAAATTCGATAGTCGCTTGAGGCAACTTACAATAAAAAGGAACGTCCGGCGTATGGTGCAGGAATATCAGATTAAAGGTAAACTTGTTGTTACAACGATATAACTGCAAATCAAACTTTCAACGTGTTTTCTCGAAAGTATGTTCTTCAAAATGGTGTACACGATTTCTCGACATGCAAGGAACGGATTGACTCATAATTTGGTACACTTATTTAGTGTAATAGTGGTTTAGCATTGACCGACGTTTTCTCCTTAACATTCTTTTTCCATCTGTTATTAACAATAATGTCATGTTTCCTTGAAAATTCGAATTTTCTTTCACAATTGAAAAACGATAACAAATAAAAGGTCGATCAAGTCTTAGCCAATATTATTTATTTTACGAAAAATATCTCGTTTTTTTGTTTAAGATCAACCGGCTGGCTAAAATCAGATACACCGTTGAGCCCCTGACGTTTAAATGTCCTTCACGAGATTGTGTAGAACTTCATTATCTATTCATAAGGTTTTATGAAATTTGGTACACAACTTTGTCAATGCACATACAGTGGGTAAAAAAAGTATTTGGACACGTCGTCTTTGTGAAATTATCCTATGAAAAAAATGAAATGCTTTATTAAGTTTCTATGTTTGATAGCTTATCCTGAATATGCATGGTGTTTATTTACAAAAATCTGGGGAAAACACGAACAAACAAATAAAGCCAAATTAACAACAGTTTCGTGTGAGATGTACAAATACGTTTTTTGCCCACTGTATACAGATAAATGTCCAAACAATGTTTCAATCATCTTACTTATTCCTTTAATATTAATTTTTTTTTAATAACCCTGCTTTTCGGGTCGTCACAGTAACACACCTAAGCCGTTAACGAAGCGCTTCCCAAGCGATTCGCATAGTGTGTGTGAGTGATATATATATATATGTGTGCACAATCATCGTGGTAGAGAGCCCGAAGCAATAGTATGCGATTAAATAGGCACCAGTATGCCTGGTGCCTATTTAATGTTGCAGAAAACGTGACAGACAGCGCCCTAAACTGGCTGCCAAAATTAGCAGAATGATTTTGATTGAATCATACAACTTGCCGGCTGACGCGCCACTAGCCACAGCCCGATAAACTCATTCAACGTTTCGAACATTAACGGGGTCCTCTAGTTTCTCGGGTCGAAAAAATCGATTTTTTTTTTTCATAAATCACATCTACAACATGTGTAGAAAATGTGTGCCAAAGGATTTTTCGATATTCGAAGTGGTTCACAAGTATAAATCACATGCGCAAACTTTCAAACGCGTTTTTCTCCAAACACCATTTTTCGAAACGGTGACCACGATATTTCAGAAACTAGTGCACCGATCTTCTTCAAATTTATACAGCATCTTTAATATGTTATAAGCCAGCGATTGAACTAGGATTATCATGATTGCTTCGATAGTTTTTTTTTTGTACGAGCGAAAAACTTAAGAAAAAATGAGTAAAAAATAGAATATAATTTTCAAAAGTGTATAAAAAAGTCAATTTTCCGCAATCTTGGTCACCGTCAAGCACCTCTTTTACTTGATGTCTTCCTGTCGGCCACTATAACGTTTATTCTATTATATATTTTGACTTCAAAAAATTTGTAAAGCTTATTTAAATGTTAATAAAGATTATGCAAAAACAATGAGATTGATTATTTCGATGCTTTGCCCGTAAAAAATTATTGAAAAAGCCGTAAAAAAACAGCCGAGAAACTAGAGGACACCATTAAACTTTCATTTATCATTCGATCATTCAACCTAAAAGCTTAAAGATGTATGGGAGATACAATCATATGCAAATTCCTGGGTGTAATTCATTCATCGCATTTTAATGTTGAAAATATTTTTAGGCTCGTCAAACGGATTTTTCGTGTCACGAGACGAGACAAGTCGAAACGAACGACACGTAATAGGAGAATTGTTGTGAACTTCAAGCGTCGCGAATTTTGTTGAAATAAGAAATGAGAATACTCATGTATCTGTATCGTATAACGTATAATAATCATTTAAAAATACATCATTATTTCCAATATCCCATTCTCTTGCATGCCGCAAAAAGAGTAAATTTTTCAAGATTAAGCTGAACCACAAGAGTTATTGCTGCATTTCGCTTTATCGTACTTTATTCGATAAACGTGAATTTTCTCGATTTTACAGCATTACCAACTTGATTTAGTTTCGACGAGGAAGCATTCCGTTTCTGTTCATCATTAACTAACATATAATTGATATTTCATAAGAATTACGATGACCTTGATATCCCCCGGCTATTCTTGAATCGTAACGTGGCTCCCCTCGCCGTTTCACAGGAGAAATTAGATAGATTCCCCGGGAGATTATATTATCTTCATAATTGGTAGCGCCGGTTTAGATCGGACAAGCACATACAATGATTTACCAAACGGAACATTTCTTTTTAGGATTCATTTTTGAGCCCTCCGGGCAACTGAAATCCTTGGCGAATTCTGGCATATTCGATAACGGCCCGAGAATTCGGAACTCGCCGGGGCTGTGAACGCCCGTAAGGATGATACGCTTCAGAGCTTCAGGTCTGTATACCGAGCACCACGTGTTTGCGGCGCTTATCCAGAATAGCTGCTTTGGCGTCCGGCCGATTCCGGGCAGCTTCTTTTCTTCTCCATTTCTCGTAATCCATCTGTTGTATGCGCGGTACGCCTCTTTGATGCCTCCGTTGTCAGCGATATTTTCGCCCTGCGTGTTGAAACCATCCAACTGCAAATAAGGCAAAACGAAAAAAAAACCCGATCATTCGTTATGCGTGCTAGTGACGGCTGAGACAAACCCAGGTAGTAATTGACGATGAAAAAAGGGCTCGCCAAGCTCTGAAACAAGGCTCACATTTTTTAATTCAGGCTGAGCACGTCTGATTTCAGGCCTAGCTGAACCTCTGAATGATTACGCGGTTTCAGGCTCTTGCACACAGGCTTGACCAAAGGCTGGTAGAAAAGCCTGTACTAAGCCTGAAACGACGAAACAACAAGGCTCAAAACGAGCCTTAATGAAGCCTTCACGAGCATTTATGACCAGGCTTTTCCCAAACTCTTCCCGAGGCTAAATGAGGCTTGTTTTTAGTTTTCTATATTCTACATTGGGGTAAATTTAATAAATCTGTAAAGAATTCATTTGATTTATTATATATATATTTATTATTTGTTATATTATTTGTTACAAAATATATATAAAAAATATTTTAAAAAACAATACTTTATTTTATTGCATACTTTTATTTTCGTATACACATTTCGTATATACATTTTAAATGTTCTGAGCTGCCTCCTTCGCTTTCGTTTTTCGTGCCGTCGCACCCGACAAATTTATTGCTAAATTTTTTTTTTATAAAAGTACAGAAAAAATATTATTTTAAACTTATTTTATTTTATCACAACCTGAAACAAGCCGGCATTCAGCCTTGATTTTCCAGCCTCAAAATTCACCGGCTGAATAAAGCTTGAAATAACCCTGAGTTTAGGCTAAGCAGCCAGTCTTGGTTCCAGGCTGCTCCAAACGATGCAATGAAACCTGGGCCAGGTCTGTCTCACTCAGGCTCGATGAAACAAGGCTCGCACAAGCTTGTTTCCATCGTCAGCCTTTTAATTTCCTACCTGGGAATTAGCTTCTTTGGCGACAATGGCAATAAGGTCATCATTTCATATGTATAACAGTGTAAAAAAGCCGGGCGCGAACATACCTCACGCACGGAATTGGAGCAGGGAAATATGGTTAAAAGTATGAAAGAAACTGTCGCGTGTATTGACGCAGAAAAGAACTCACCTTAAGACCGACTTCTTTGACGGTGTAATTGCTATACTGATCAATTATGCACTGTGCACGTTCGAGGAATTTTTTTTTTGTGCTTGGTTCCCACCAGTCGACGAGATTGCCATTCTTGTCGTATTGCCTGCCCTGATCGTCGAAGCCGTGTGTTATTTCGTGACCAATAACAAATCCAATGGCACCGTAATTCATGGATTTCGGTCGATCATTGCTGAAGAACGTACCTTGCAGAATACCAGTGGGGAATTCTGTAACGTAATGACGAATGTTCATTGAAACGCTGTTATTCGATACCTCCTGGAAGATGGACTACCGTATTGAATTACAAGTCGATTTACTCACGTAGGCTGTTCTCAATAGGTGAATAAAACGCGTTCACTACAGCCGCATGTCCATGGTTCGTCCAGTCAGTTTTGTTCACGGGTTTTCGTAGTTTTCCGACGCGTTCTTCATGAACGATCAGCATGACTTTCAAATGGTTCTCGAGATAATTGTCCTCGGAAAATTCAATGTTTTTGTGCGCCTCCGCAAGCTTGTCATCGTCACGAAGCTCATCGGGGTAGGCGATATAGCTGGTCATCGCTTCGGCTTTCTCCAGTGCACTCCGCCTCGTTTTCTCGTCCATCCAATCGACCTACATTGTTTTGTGCAATAAAAAAATCAAATGAAAACGAAACCATGGCCCATGCATTCTACATAAGCGGTATTGATTGGTGTGCCTAATTGCTGTTGGTTCAAAAGTATTAAGTACGCAAGAACAGAAGAACTGAAATCAGAAAAGTTCACCGGAACCAAAATTAATTCGTTCGTAACTATTGTACCGTAAAGTCACGTACTAAAAGTAAGTCATGTGACAGCGAAATTCAAAGGACCTCTAGATCTATGTTTTCATCGTAACCAACAGCTAATTAGGTAATTAGACCGAAGAATCCACAAATAAATCTGGACGTACCGTTTCTAACATTTTTCTGAACTCTTCTCTTATACCCGTCGACAACTCGACCGCATTTTTCTTGGCATCTTCAGTAAAATATTTCTTCACGTACATAGAGCCGACAGCGACTGAAAGCGTATTGGAGACTCTGGTAACGCATTCCTCCCATCTTGCCACACGCTCGGTGCGCCCATCCAAAACGGTTGTGAACTCCAGTGCCTTTTTACGCACGGCTTCGGTCAGACACGTCACAGATGCCCCCGCAGCACGCCACATTACGTAATTTGCCTGGATTCGCTTTGACGTCTCGGACATTAATGTTGCTAACTTTTTGAAGTAACTTGGTGCGTGGACGATCACTTTCTCGTCTTCCGCGACGGTGACGTTCGATGGCAATAACGTGCTGAAGTATTGTTTCCATGGTATGTGTGGATAGTTTTTTATCAGATCTGTGAGTGTCATTGGATTGTCCAACAGTGTTGGGTCACGACGCTGCTTTCTCGACAACGAAATCTACCAAATTGCGACAAGGCATTGTTTACGTCAATACGATCGTCAAAATATTTATTAATCATTTACAAAACTGTAATAACCGTTTGCTTCTGTTTGGAAGAACATTTCATAAGTGAACACTTTGCAGCTCGGTCAGGTGCGATGTTTCAAATAAAAACTCAATTATTCCTCATTTTCTCAGTTGTTTAAACGTATATAATTCAATGATGCAATGTCGAGGTCTTTAAAGTATCATCGTAATTTGGTTAAAATATGAAGAGAAATGTCGAAAATTGAAATTGTATTTGCAGCGCGATTGCACTATCGTCGAAAATTAGTAGAACATCACACGAATTTAAAGGTCAATTGGTAAATAAACACTCGTGATCACTATTATTTATTTTCAAACGATAAGTAGCTTGTGTAAGCTGGTATAGGACTACGCAGGCGATAAGTGTACGCAGTTACGCTACTGACGAAACGGTTTGCTAATGGAAGCTAACTTCTGATGTGTTTAGACCGCCTAACAAGGTAAGGGTTTCTGACCAAAAAAAATCTTGAGTTGAATAAAACAGAGTGACCAGGTAAGTTTGAAGTTTTGGTTGGAATTGCTTATTTACTTTTGACATTTTCAAAGCATTACAAGTACGAAACACAATTTACTTTCTTCAAAAATAACTATTAATTTCGTACGCCGGTTTACTAACGTTATTGTTCGAAACGAAAGTAATTTCGCATCTCATTAATAAATGGCAGTAACAGTCATGTTTGTTTAAAATGTGCAGGTGGTATAAGAGTACCCACTGCTTAGGTGTGTAGGATTACGCACGTACTCATATACGACTGAAGTTTAATTTTTTTTACAAATTTACTAAGTATACATAAAGTATATATTGATATATATATGTATATTTTATACACAGAGTGAGGCACATAAAGTGTTACAGAGCAACAGCACTCAAACTATTGATCATATCCAAAAATGTTTCAGACAAAAGTTTCAGTGTTCGAAAAGGCTGTCATACTGGACCATCCAATTTTTTTATCGGTGGAGGCGCTGAAGCTCCATCAAGGTCAACTCCACTTTTTTTAAATGGAATGGTACATTTTTTCTTCAACCATCTTGTGGAGCACCTCAAGCCGCATAAAAAACATTAGGGGGTCAAAGTCGTTCAAGGTCATCCAAGGTCATTCAAGGTCACCTATTAAAATGAAATACAAAACTAAATATCTCGGATCACTACCAAATATTTGTTAGTGATCCGAGATATTTAGATTTGTATAATCGATACTGACCTTGAATGACCTTGAACGACTTTGACCCCCTAATGTTTTTCATGCGGCTTGAGGTACTCCACAAGATGCTTGAAGAAAAAATATACCATTCCATTTAAAAAAGTGGAGTTGGCCTCGACGTAGCTTCAGCGCTTCCACCAATAAAAAAAATAGGGTGATCCAGTATCACGGCCTCCTCGAACACTGGAACTTTTGTCTGAAACATTTTTGGATATGATCAATAGTTTGAGTGGCATTTCACGCCATTTCACCTCACCCGTGACCCAGACCATTTATGGTTTACCTGATATTTTTTGTAAGATTGTACCCCACGAAAGGAATATCCACACCAATTTTTAGGTTTTTATCTCTCCTCTTTTAGGAGTTATAATTTTCCAAAAAATTTCGTATTTCCGAAAAATGATTTTTTATTCAGAATAATTTGTTTTTTATTGATTTCGAAAAATATGATCAATTTGAGAAAAGAATAGAAGAAAAAATGGGCTCAGTCTTAATAATCATAGTCACTCTATTTTAGAGAATTTTTTGAAAAAAATAAAAAGAGGCAATCATTTTTTTTAATAGTTTTCACTTTAGAAGCAAAACAAATATGACATTGATAATTTTGTCATATTTTCCAACGAAAGTGTGCTTCAAAATGAAAAATAATGATATAGTGACATTTGTCGATATTTCAATTAGTTCAGGAGTTATCAACGTTTAAACGTTTTCGAAGCATCCGAAATCGACATTTTTGAAAAATTATGAGTCCTAAAATAGAAGAGATAATAATCTAAAAATTGGTCGGAATATTCCTTTCATGGGGTACAATGTTACTAAAACAATCAGGAAAACCAAAAATCATTAGGGTCACAGGCTAGGTGAAATGGCGTGGAATGCCCTATATATATATACACATTTTTTATACAGGGTGTCCCTCTTGTCTCTGCCACCCAAAATAACGCCGTAATTATCGACGTCACAAAAAAATGGTCCACTCAAAAGTTGTACGGTGTGAAGGGGGTCATCAAGTGCGGCCAATTTTTTTTAGTTCGGTGGAGGCGCTGACGCACAGTGAAGGTCGCCTCCACTTTTTTTAATGGAATGGTACATTTTTTTCAACCAACGACACGAGGGGGTCAAAGTCGTTCAAGGTCATTCAAGGTCAGTATCGATGATACATCTAATATATATCTAATCTAAATATATCTAAATATATTTAGATTTGTATTTCATTTTAATAGGTGACATTGAATGACCTTGAACGACTTTGACCCCCTCATAATTTTATGCGGCTTGAATTGCTCCACAAGTTTGTTGAAAAAATGTACCATTCCATTTTAAAAAGTGGAGGTGACCCTCACTGTGCGTCACCGCCTCCACCGAAATGAAAAAATTGGTCGCATTTGATGACCCCCTTCACATCGTACAACTTTTGTCTGGAACATTTTTTTGTGACGTCAATAATTACCGAGTTATTTCGGGTGGGAGAGATAAAAGGAACACCCTGTATGTAGTATGTAGTGTGTATATAAGGGATATAAAGTGGAATATGGTAGGGAATGTATCAAGGGGGAAGGACCCTGTACAGATGGACGCTCAAAAAAATAGTGTGTTATATATTGTGACGGACGATATTTCTCTAACCACGAGAACGAGAACTGCAATCGGGATCTGGTGCGGGAAACCGTCACCTTCGGCCGTTCCTCCCGTGTGCGTGCATCCGCAGTACCCGGGGCGCCAGAGAATTTTGTATCGTCGGATTTCTCAACCGGACTAAACTGGGGTCGGGGTGATCAAACCCGACCCGCCAGGCGGAGACTGGAGCTCTCCTTGATTTTTGGTATCCCGGAATCCTAACCGGGTTCGGAGTCTGGAGACCTCCTCGATTTTTTTGTCGCCGGAATCGTATAACCGGACTAATCTGGATGCACTGGCACAGGGGAGAACGGTTGCGGTACTGCACGGCCGCTCAGGCTGTGGGTTGTGGTAGAGGGGTCGGGATTCACCAGGGAGTAGCGTGAACGAGCGCGGGATCTGTCACTTTCGCGACGGCGGTAACGTCACTATAAAATAAAATTAGTTTTTATTTTGTAGTGCGGGAGCCGGTGGATTACCCACCCGAGAACTGTCCACGTAGACGAAACTTAACGCGAACGCGAACTGCACGCGAAACGTCATACGCACGGGAACGAGAGAGCACGACGACGTGCCTCTTACGCGAGACCGAGAGCGCGACGACACGGGCGCGAGAGAGACGCGGCACGTCTCTCCATCGCGACGTCTGATCGACAACTCTTTCGATATCCGGAAAATCGGGAGCGATCGCGATTTTGGAGACAACCGTCTCACGCGAAGGTTCGGTAGCAACTCTTTCACGATATCTCGAAAATCGGGAGCGATCGCGGTTTAGGAGACAACCGTCTCACGCGAAGATTCGGTAGCAACTCTGTACCTCGCGCGACCAAGGCCGGCGTGCGAGGGATTATGCGAGAGCGAGACAGAGCGCGTTGACAGAAAAAATGTCAACACGCTCGCGGGATCGGACCATGCGAAATCGCTGGTTCAAGCGAGAACTTTATCTCGTATAATATCGAGAGCTGAAATATTATTTCGGGAACTGGAATATTCTCATAGAATATTCCTTTCGGAATCTATGTTTTCTGCCCGAGTTACCCCGAAAACGGAACGGTAACAAATCGGGACCTTTTCTCATCGGTAACATGGAGGTTCTCGGAAATCGCATCCCCGGGTCACCGTGCGAAAGCGGGCAAAGCTTCTGTCCAGAAGCGCGGCGCGGAGATCTCCAGCCTCCGCCCGTAACCCAAACGGCCCGCTCTCCAGCACGATGCACCACTACAGTGGGGCGCCGGCCTTTCAGCCGGGCGTGCACCGATTCCCCGAGAAGCCTCACTGGGTGCATCCCTCGGTCGGGATTGCTCGGTACCTTGAGCCACACGCCGCTCGACCGAGTTCCGCACGCCAACCTAACCAAAACGAAAACACAATCCAAAACCTCAAACGTAACGAGACAAACATTCTAGAGAAAAGACCCTTAACACAAACGGATGGGTCGCAACCCGGGCATCGAGAGCATATCTTGATCATCGGTAGCATTTTTGTGACGTGGCTCAAAAAATCACGTCACAATATATAAATATATTTGGGGGATATGGAAGAGAGCGGGAAGACATATGATAGAGGAGAGACTCTATTTATTAGAAACTATAGTAAAAGCAGGAGCCATGTACGGTGTAGAGATTTGGGGAATAGGGGAAATTGGGGTGTTCGAAAGAATACAGAGCAGATACTGCAAAATGGCGCTAGGAGTAAGTAAAACAACCCCGAATTACATTTGGAGAAGGGAGCTGGGTGTGCCAACAATGGGCTATTTGATAAGGGAAAGAGTGATTAGGTACATAAGAGAGGTGCTGAGAATGGAAGATTCAAGATGGCCAAAAATCTGTTTGATGGAGGAGGTAAGGGCAATTGCCAATGGAAAGCCATCAAAGTGGGGAAAGAATTTAGACAAAGTGTTGAAGGATATGGGGCTAGAGGACGTAATAACAATGATAAGAGAAAAAAGGGAAGAGGGTAAAATAGATGAAAAGATGAAAGAAGGTTTAGAATGGCCAAAAAAGAAAATTTTGGACGAGGGGGAGGAAAGAATCGGAAAATCGTCATATAATAGTAACTATAAATATATCATGGAAAATGACGAAAGGCCATGGAAGTATTGGGCGGAAGAGGGTGTGAAGGGTAGGGATAAAGAAATATGGGCAAGATTAAGATGCGGAAATACATAGAGGGCGGGGAAGAAGAGGGAAAAGGACTGGAGATGCAGAATCTGCGAGAAAGGAAATGAAACAATGGAGCACCTGCTAATATGTGAAAAAGGATGGAAAATTGTAACGACGAAAGCGAAAAAGGAAGCTAAGGAGTGGGTGCAAGGAGTGGATAAGGTGGCGATAAAGGGGGAAATGATAAACATGTTGAGTGGAAACATAAATATAGGGATATGCCAGTATTTCAGAAAAATAGAGGAACTATGTAAAAAAATGCGCAAGGAGGAAGAGGGAGTTGAAAGCGAGGGAGATGAGGAGTAAAGTGACAAAAGGAGAGCAAAGATATGCGGGGTAGAACATAGAATTAAGGTAGACGTAAGAAAAATGTGTTTGAACAAAGCGAAAACTTTTTGTAAAAAACTTGTAAAGCAAGTTGTGCAAATAAAACTCGATTATTATTATATAAATATATAACATATTTTCTAGATATAGTATACATAATATTTTGTATATATATAGTACATATTTTTTTACATGTATACAAAGTATACAAAGAATCAATATGTGAGGACTTGATCGAGTGTTTGAAGTGGAAAGCTTGGTGGCATGAGAAATACACCGCTCATACAAATGTGGGCAACTTTATTTTCAATTTCTGTGTCGATTGATTCTTGCGTACTCTCATCGATCCCCGTGCGTATTCTTAAACGCCCGTATGTCTAAGAGTTCGCAAATCCCATTTCGTAATTTTTTGTTTGTTATTTAAAAAAAATAATATTCTCAATTGTCGCTCATAATTTAAATAGAATACTAGACGTTCTTTCAATTAAAACAAAAACTGATTCGTAAAATGCATTTATTTGTTTTTTTTCACCGCTTTGAAGCTTAGGCGCGTACTCCTATGCCAGCTTACCATACTGCTTTTCAAAACTGTCGTTCCATTCACTCAATTAACGTGGATACTCTATTTTTACGTATGTATTAAATATAAGGTTACGCACATTTGCCAGTTTCATTTCGAAAACCAATGACTCTTTGAGTTCTCTTTTGGCGCGATCTCTCTCAGCACCGAGAATGGAAGCGATTTCCACCATGTAATTGTAATAAGCGAACACGATTTTATCGTCGAAGCCCTTGATCAGATATTCCCGAGAAAGTCCCAGATTGGCTTCATCAAGCTATGAATCAAAAGTAAAAGTAGCGTTTCAAGATGTTCTATTATTTTTTCGATCTGTTGGATTACTTACAATTAGTTTACGTAAAACATATACGTACAACAATGACATGTTTAGTGGTGTTTTTGGAATCCGCTGAGATTCCAAAAGAGAAGAAATTATGGACAGAGTAGCCAACATAGCGAAATTTATAGATCGAACGAATCCAGTCGAAGTCAGAGCCATCCCACGAGTCACCATCGATGACCGGCCATCCACCGAGCTTTCTCAAAATCGTATGGAGGGGTTTCAGTCCTCTAGCCTCTATTGCGCCTGTATGAATATTTTATTTATCAATCAAATGATTTATTTGCAGTTGCATACGGAGATATTTAAAGCGGTACATGTTGCAAAGTCTCATATGAATAATAATTCTCGCTCAGACTGCATAAAAAAGCTGATTATTGTACGAGCACTGGCATCCCGGGACGAATCTCTAAAACAATATATTACCATAATTCGTATTTTACTCTGATTTCCTACCTCCACGGACAAGTGCCTGAACATACTTATTGGCATGAAGAACAATTCATCCGAACGTCCCTGCAAACATCTCCTTTAATAGAAATCCTCGGAAATTTCGCAAGTTTTTCGGGAAGGGTCTCACTTGCACAATGTTTATCTCTACAACGCTGCAAGTCCTTTTTTCAACTGTACAATGACTTATCTCTCATCTGTGCAAACTCGGCAATCCACCAACTGTTCAAGAGTCTCAAGTTTGCAATATTGAATCTCTACAACGATCTAGCCTTATGATCATCCCTACAACGTATTTATTCGGATTTGTATCAACTGCACAACGAGGCATTTGCAATATGCTTTAATTCTACAATGTATCAACTCTTCAAGAACTTTGAGTACTCAACGTTCAACTGGGCAATATTGTCAACTCTACCACAGCTGGTATATCAGGTGTATCAATTGAAGAAGAGATATATATGAGCCTATTAACGCCCAAGCGACTATGGTTGAACACTTGAGAGAAAAAGGTATTATGGCCGATTTATGGTATTAACTTTGACTCTTGACCCTTCCTAAGGGACGAAAAAGGAGTTTTAACTTGAAAATCTCAAGTGTTCACACATAGTCGCTTGGGCGTTAATAGGCTAATATATATCTCTTCTTCAATTGATACACCTGATATACCAGCTGTTGTAGAGTTGACCATATTGCCCAGTTGAACGTTGAGTATTCAAAGTTCTTGTAGAGTTGATACATTGTAGAATTGAAGCATATTGCAAATGCCTCGTTGTGCAGTTGATACAAATCCGAATAAATACGCTGTAGGGATGATCATAAGGCTAGATCGTTGTAGAGATTCAATATTGCAAACTTGAGACTCTTGTACAGTTGGTGGATTGCCGAGTTTGCACAGATGAGAGATGAGTCATTGTACAGTTGAAAAAAGGACTTGCAGCGTTGTACAGATAAACATTGTGCAAGTGAGACCCTTCCGTTTTTCGCTCTAAATATCGTGAACTTTATATGCTATATTCATTGCGTGAAGTTGTCCAAGGTTAGCAAAATACTCTGAATAATCTCGTTATTTTAATCGCTGTTAGAATGGATAACGGAAGACTTTAGTGTCATGTTTCAATATAATAAAAGCCATCAAGACACCTTGAAACAGTAATCATAAACGACTATTGTCATTATCATTTTGACTTACTCGCAGAAAACATTTTAACTTACTCGTATTCATGCAAGATTTATAGAGATTCTTCACTAGTCTGGTGTGCATGCGTTCGTTGGGTTCACTCTCGGCCTCGATGATCGGTCGAAGTTGGTATTTTATTTTGTCTCGAATGATGGAAAAGCTATTTATCAAGCTTTTGTCTTTCGGTAGTATGGTCGACTTTATAAAACCACCGCACGCATATCGGTAAAAATTGTCACACGGGTCGACGGTAGAATCCATGTTCTTCAAGATCATTGACGCTAAAAATGAAGATATTCGCATGAATCTGTTTGCTTCATTTTTACCTCGCCGTTCCTCACCGAAGTATGAGTAACCAACGGAAAGATAGTTTAATTTTTTTATGGTAATTTTGATTCATCTTCACCTACCCGCATGCCTGCATCCAGCCGTGTAGCAAATATCACGTCGGGTTTTTTTCTTCGGGGTTTGAGTGCGTACCAGTAGAGTTGCATCGGGCCGTTTAACATTGGTCATTACTGCGGTGCCAATCTTTTTACGTAGCTTTAGCCAAAAGGACGGCAACAACAAAGCTTCGGCCTTGAGCGGTAACATCTCCGCTGCAGAAGCATTTATTTTATTGGCATTTCATTTGGCCACAAGCGCGCAGGAGTAACATGATGATTTCTTTTTCCATAAACTCAAATACGACACAAACTTATATACAGAAGCTGCGACACGATATAAACTGCTAGACAAATCAATGAAATTGCACAAAAACCACGCTTACAGTCAGAAAAAATCCAGTAATTAAACTTACAATGGAACTGTAAATATCATGATCTACGAGTAACCATTCATTTGTAAGTGTATGTTATACGGTCATCACAGCCGATTTTACAGACACAAGTGGTTAATGTGTGAATAGATTTTTTTCTTCTATGCAATGTCGATCGATACCACCCAATTAATATATCTCCTTTTCTTTGATTTTTTTCGAAGATTTGAGATTTAAAGCCTTACTTTTTCGAACCAAAATACTCAAAGAACGGTCACGTTAAAAAATTGAATTAATATTGGCTTCCTTAACCAATTAACAGGTAATGAAGCATATGTCTGCTTGAAATGTTCGTGCTGGAGTTGGCAGTAACGCATACATGCATCTATTCAATAAATCGAATAATATTTGGTGGATTCTGTAAAAAAAAACTCCGTATACTAAAAGTTTTCCGGAGGATATATGAGAGTTTGAGGTCAGGGACTATGAATTCAGCATCCTTTAGCTAATATGGAGCCGGGAAATGTTTACTTTCAACGGTTTTCGAGGAGGTAAGCCGGAGAACAGCTCGAAAGTGAAAAAATATCCTCTTTGTTGCCTGGTAACCAGGAAATCGCAACCCCCAAAGTGTGCCACGATTAAAGCTTACATTTTCATTTGAACAATGTAATAAACAAACATTTTTTCATGTATTTCCGTTGTAAAGTAGTTCATGCGAAGGAAAAGCACCATCGGTTGGTGCTTTTAGATCACATTGGGTCTATAGAATGATCGTTGTGAGCCCAACAGCTAATGCGATATCCACGAAAAATCATTCAAAATTTTCGTTCCCTCAATAGTGTGAAATAATTTTCAATGATAAAAATTGTTACGAAATTCGGAAATTTTTCGAAATTTTGAAAGACATGCGTTTTGGTAAGACGAGACTCGATCGGAATCAGGAATAATGCACGTCTTCAAATGATAGTGTTGACGTTTTGCCTCCACACGAGTTCACCGACTGGTAAAGTTTCTGAACTTTAACGAGTGTTTAAAAAAAATAAGAAACTGCCTAGATATATGGCTTACGGATGTGGCATATAAAAGATACGGCGACGGATTTGAAATCAGCAACCTAGAAACCGTTTTAATACCGGATTTTTGATGCAGTTTGTCTCACCAGTTTTGAACACCGGAAACGCCTTAAGGGCTTACCAGTCAACTGATTAATGTTCCGAATCATAATCTAAATGAGCCCTACCGACAGAATATGAAGAATGACGTGTACGAGATCAGAAGAACAAAGGAAACCTGAATTGAGACCAAGGTTTTGAGCAACTTTACTTGTACGAACCTGGGGCGCCGGAGCCAGAATTGGATACCATCACCGCTATGCCAGCTGTGAGGGCTACGCATAAAAGAATTGCGGCAAGCACGAAGACCGCCAACCCGCGTTTCAGGGCTGAAAATCGCTTCCACCATGACGATTTTCTGAAATAAAAATAAATGACCACAAATTGTTAAAATCGCTTAGAGCCGCATGTCGACAAAGGTGACTGAAATGCACAATGGATAGGAGTTTGGGGTTTCAACTCAGGCTTGGATACGTGATTTGTGGCGTATGTCTCAAAATTTTCAGAGGAAGATATTATTATGGATAACCTCGCAGATACCCATACAGCATCGCGTATCTCATTCCTTTAACACAATATCACGCCCCACGTGTAAGTTAATGAATTAAAAGGTACGAATTAATACATTTAAGTGGTATTCTCAGTTTAGACGCTTAAAAAATGCTATTTTCGTGAATTTTTCTGGTAGTTTTATATTATGAATATTGATATAAAAGTTGTTAAACTTAATAAATACACTTTCAAAGTACATTTAAAAAAAATATATTCATTTAAGACACTATTTATAGACGAAAATGAGAGTTCAAAAAATGTCCTAAAAATTGTAGGTCTGCGCTATTTATGAAATCTTGGAGATGGATCATCCGAAACATAAAAATCGAACGACTTTAGATTGAGTATGTTAATGGCTATAGCGCATATGATACGATTTTTTATACATGCAAAAATAACAAAATGGCGGACATTTTTTGAAAACAAACAAAAAACGGGATTTTTCACCGCTTTTGACAAAAAAAAATAGTTAATAGGAAAATTTAGAAAATCTTTGACATGCGCTGTAGCTATAGTTGTAAAGAATATGTGGTTAAAAGTTCATAAGGATCGATTCAGTATCTTCGAAGATTTTATCAAGGAGCCGTCGAAAAACGTTGATTCGAGAAACACGGGTTTAAAGTTTGTTTACGTTACATAGATACATTGCAAAAAACTTGACGTATTTCAAAAGTGGATTTATTAAGTTTAACAACTTGTATATCAATATCTATAATATAAACCTGTCTCAAAAATTTATGAAAACAGCATTTTTTAGCGTCTAAAGGGAGAAGGCCCCTTAAGTTAGATTTTGGTTCAACTTGTCGGACGCTATGGAGTAATCTTCCAACGTACGTACACAACTTAGGCCTGGGCCATACTATGCGATTCTATCAGAGCGTTTTTAAGGGATGTATAGAGTGTGCATAGTCCGAGATTTATATTACACTATATATACCTCAAAAATGCTGGAGTAGAACTTAAATGGAATAACGCAAAATTTAATCAAATCGAATTTCCGTCCGCGGAGGGAGCCAAAATAAATTCCACTAGTATAACTTTTCGAGTTCTTAGCCAAATAACAACAAAAAAATCAAACGTAAAAAAGAATCTGCTTCTGTATAATCAATCGCCATACTGAAAAAGATACTCAATCCTTTAGACGGAGGAAAATGGTAACCGCATCATGACCGGATAGAAATACTCACTTGACGATTGCCTGCTGCTGCATGCTCATGGTCATGGCGATATTACTAATTCCACTAATATTTTAGCCGTAGTGAATTATTGAAATTTTAAAAAATCGTTTTTTTTATCAATACACTTCGCACATGTGAAACACTGATCGAGCATTAGACTCCGTCCGTCAAAGTAAGGCTGGCAAAACGATTTACGTTGTTAAAACGAATTTATATTCACGAGTTCTACTTTTTCGTGTCTCTGTGATGTTCTCACTGTTTGTGAACAATTTTTGGATCAGACTGAATCCGAGCTCTTCTTGCCGCGTACTTAAGCTCTTCCCACTCTCGCTTCGCAGGTAGTCATGTCCACAAGATTCGGCACGGAGCGAAGTGTTGCATTTCGAAAAGAGGTGCACCGCGATACATCTTGTTTAATCTTCATGATTATGATTTTCGGCGGAAAGAACGTTCATCTCGTTGACACTATCGACATTCACCTCATTCTTGCAGCTGCGAACGTGAGTGTATGCATGAATATTGTTTTCGCCAAAGCCCGTGATGGTTGGTGTTCCGCACCAACCATCAAGACATTTTTACAACATAACATTATCAATTGGGCCAACCGGCGGATAACGTGGATAAAAAGTGCAGTCGTGCTCGGAACTCGGTTTTGCAGGCACGAATGTGACACTTTAAAAAATAAAGTTCATGATTAAGCCGATAAATAATTATTCACACTGCTGTATTGAGGTCGAAAGATACTTGCGTTTTCAACAAAACCTGTAATCATTTTTTTCAAAGGTGTTCGAGTTTTGGAGAAGAGTGTAAACGAGAGTTTCATATCACATCAAAGTACTCCGAGCAGGTACTTGATTATTATAATACCTGGTTGTTGAATCCTCTTTGTATGATGCAGATGAAGGATGCAGGCACGTGTATCCAACAATTTAAACAAGTTCACTTACCTATTGCGACTGAATAAATGAATACAAAGTTGACAGATTCAGCGGACCTTCTCATAGAACCGACCTTATCACCTCGCTATTCTGCGGTTTTATTCCAATTCCAGAATTGGATGAATATAGAAACGAGAAAGTCAACGCGATCCCGACATTTGGGGGCGCAAAATACTATTCGACAAAAGCGGCTCCATCGAGGGTTTAAATAGGAAATCGGTAGTCAATGGCAGCGATTATTCTGCTAGCATAGGGCCCACTTCGTAGCAAAATAGTGACGTTATGAATTTGCGACGAAAGCTGTGGAAAATCGTGCGAGAATTCGCAGATTCTACGCCGATCGTGAAATAACAGCAACGAAGTTATGTCTAAATACATCTTACAGGTTACGTGTAAATAAATAATTTAATAATTTCCATTTTTATATAATTTCCATTTAATAGTTACCATTTTTCCGTTATCGAAACAAGGATATTCGAACGATTTTTTCAGTTCGCCGATGCAATCACGAACTACGTTACTTTTTGTTTTGTTTTGGTCAACAGATATGACCGTACACGTGTGACAAGCGACAAGAGAGCTCGCTATTTTAATTTTCCACCGAAACGAAAAAAAAAAATTTGAGACGTTCCCAAAACTCTTACCATTTTTTTTATCGCTCTCCACACGCCACGGAGCACGTCCTGTTCTATTAGACTATAACTATTGTGTGCGCTCGCCTTGTTTGTTGCGTTATAACCATGTATTATACCAAATGCACGTGATTTCGTGTCGCGAGCCGTTCTCCTATTTCTTCCCACTCTGCATGAGAGCTGCAATGAAAGTTCTCCGGCCAAAGCTCCGAGCCCTATCATAGAAACGGGCAAGGTGATTTGGTGATGAGCAAAAATATTTAACTTTTGTCTTCTCAAAAGGGACCGAAATGCCCCGAAACTAGACGAAAGTAACTTCTGCGCGCCCAGGTAAATAAAATGGCTATTCTCCACTGATAAACAGTATTTAAGGGGTGAGGCCACAGTAGAATTTTTAAAAAATCGTTTTTTTTCCCGCTAAAACAGTGCTTTACCATCATAAGAATAAGTTACTATTCGATTTATAGCAAAAACATTTTTTTTCACCAACTTTGAGCGTATAATGTAATCCCACCTCGGGCATGGCTATAGAGTACCTAAAACTTTAAACGCGTTTTTCTCGAAACAGCTTTTTTCAATTAGCGTCACAAATAACTTCAACAATTTTCACTCGATTTACTTCAATTTTAAAAGCTATGTTCCTAATTGCATTTCGCAGATAAGTACGTACGGAATTTCTGATTAATCGAAAACTTTTCATTTTATGAGCAGTTTTAAACGAAATTTTTCACCAAAAATTCATTCAAATACTTACAACTTTTGAATAAAACAATATTTTTTTAATTCCGCACGTACTTCTCTAGGTATTCTAATGTAGATTGACGGAAATTTTTGTTTTTTTGTTCTAGGTAAAAAATTCCAGATGCTAAATGCCACGCGTCGGAGCGCCTAAAAAGAAGATAACAAACGAAAATATTAATAGTCGGCCATTTTGTACATCGAAAAAAATATATATATATATTTTCTAACAGCTTGATATTCATACTTAATAGATGTGTAATTAATTTTATGGGTGAAACACTTGTTCATACGAAAAAAATGGTTAAATTCGCACATGATTTTATACCCGTTACTGTGACCTAACCCCTTAATGCAATCAACTGAATGCGTTGACTTCGTCCTTTTTTATGGGAATTAACAAGATTTTTCATAAAATCATTATTTTTAATTTCTTTCTACTATTCTAGAGAATTCTTTTAAATATATTGATTTATTTAAATCAACATCGGTTTGACACTGTTTGGTTATAAAAAATGTATATGCTCCTAACAATTTTAGTATTCGGTATTATTTACTCAAAAAAGGTTTAATCGCATAAACCTGATGGGCCTATTTAGATTTCTTATTTCAATTAACTTGCATATTCATACATGTAAATATTAGTACGTTCTGTGGCCGGAGCGTGGCACAGCGCCCGAGGCTTCTTCGACCAGCCATTCGTACACTAAGGGAGCATATAACCGAGTCCATGAAACGCATTACGAATTTCGGGCATTGTCGCTCGTCGTTGGCCAAGTATATTCGGAGGAATCATTCATTTTGTGATACTCACGCAAGAGGCACATCCTCTCATATATACCAAAATGGCGATAATACAAAATATTCATTATTATTTGTTATCATTGAGGGTTGTTAACAACACGCATAATATGTATTGTTTATGAAAGAAGATGGTGATTTTCTTGGTTGCAAATCAAAATACTAGTCATTCAAATACAATCTTTATTCGTTCGAAATAACAATATATTTCAATTTAAGACACATTCACTGCTAGACATGAAAATATTTTTTATTGAAATATATCTCTGATGTGTTTAAATCAAGGAATGCTCGAAATAATTTTTTTTTTAATTTCGTACAAATAGAATCGTGCTTTTTTGTTAAAAGTGAAATTAAAAAGGAGTAAATCCTCAAAGCTTTTCTGACCTTTTTGAGTCGAGGACTTGCTAAAACGATATGCAAAAATCCACGCACCTGGACTTTGCCTGTGCTCGTGCCCCAAGGTCGTAAACATTTCGAACATTTCGAATCTCTCCGTTTTCGTTCGGAATGCTATCTTTTGCTGAAAAACATGAAAATGCGAAAAGTAGGGTAGGCGTACCAGTTTTGACCACTTTAAGCATTTTCGGGCTTTTGATTACGTATAATGTTTAGATTATTGCAAATATAGAACTGAAAAAGTGACCAACATAACTTAGAAGGTACATGGAATCGAATTATTATCGATGAAAACCGTCTGTAAATCAAATTATGCAAGAACATAAATAAAATATTTTACAACTACCATTTTCACCAGTTGTTGCCATCAACTGCTTTTCGTCCGCTGAAGTGCCAGTTGTGGCCACTGGGCACAGAAGCGGGACGTAATTAGGTTAAAAACGATAGATAGGGGTATCAACAATTAATAAAAGTAGTTTCAAGTAGCAACGGTTATTTCTTACACGAATAAATGTAAAATTGTATCAATCTTAACAGGGTTTTTAATATAAAAGGCTTAAAGTTAGGTAACTTGAATTCCTGTCGGCTTAAATATTTAGCGAGGTACAGAACTCAAGGGGTTAATCACTTTTGAAATTTGGTGTACACTTATCTGCAAATCTTTTGAAATCTTTTGCAAACTTCTAAATCTTCGGAAATCTTTTTAAATCTTTTAAATTTTTATGAGCTACTCGTGGCTGGCATCGCAAAAACCCCTCAAACTATTTCCGTCCGGGAAGGTTGTTTTTTAATACATTCGGAAATTTGTCTGCTTCGACAAGTTGTTTAACTGAGTAGATCGGGCAATCTTTGTTGATAGGAAATCCCATGCGGCATGTTTTCTAATTTTCCTTCGGTAGCATGACCAAGTATACATTCTGGCCCACATCTGCCGGACGTCTCAGGCGCTTTACCTTTGAGCTTATTCCGCAAAGTTGTGCAAGGGATTTTGTACTGTTAACTGGCTTTGAGAATTGACATTCCATTGCGAATCATAGCCAAAGCTTCTTTAACATCATTTTCCGTGTAATTTGAAAACAAATTCAGCTTCACTTTCTTTTATGTTTTCGTTTTTAGTTTTGTTTATAGATTTTTTGTTTATTCGGCCCACTACCTGCAAATTTAAACACAGTTCAAAAAATATACCTAATTTTTAGCGAAGCACAAGAAGGCCTGGTTTCATCGCACTCATTGAATCTGGTCTGTAGTCACAGCACATGGCCACAAATGGTATCAGCATGCTCCAGTTGTGGCCATGTGATGGCCAAAAATAGTGCATTCACACTTTGAATGCACTATATTCAGTCATCAAATCTGAAACATAACCTAAAATACCCGAAATAAACGTGCTGGCCAAAAATAGTGCATTCACACTTTGAATGCAGTAGTTTTGGCCAGAACGTTTATTTCGGGTATTTTAGGTTATGTTTCGGATTTGATGACCCCAACCCCGAAAGCAATATATATGGGATAAAAAAAGTGTATGATGTATCATAATGACTCAGGTTACAAGAAATTATACTTTACTTACCACAGAATCCTGAGTACCTTCGCTAAGAAATCGGACAAACGGCTCAGTGTCAACACATTTCGATTCACAAGCTTGAGAAAAAAAGTTACACAATCGAAAAAACAATCGATGGGGGTCTCAAAACCGTTTCTGTATCGCAATATAACAATCGATACAGTAAACACGACCTCAAAACCTCATGAGAGTCGAGAATCGAGATTCGAAATGAGAGACGCGAAGTGGCCACAAATGGTACAGTGGCCAAAACTGGTGCGCCTACCCTACCGCCGGTACTTTTTTCCAGTGAAACAGCAGTTTCAACGGAATTTATGGGCAAATTTTCAATGCCGTGAACGAAACGGAACCTATAAAGGGGTTGGTTCACCCTCTACGATAATCGTGTAACAGTTTCAAAACTCGAGATAACATCAATTTGGAGCTTGTAGAAATATAGCAAACCAGCAGACAAATTTTAAACACAGAAACAACGACTGCGATGAGAAAGGTCACGCAAGGGGTGGTTCACTTCCTTGAGCTTGCTATCCTGCATAAATGGTCGTAAGCACATAAACTTCAATTTTATAGCTTCTTCAAAGTGGTATCATTCAATGTTTCATTCATTGCAGTGCATCCCATTTGAACGTTGGATCAGAGACAGAAAAATCAAAGGGTAGATCAACCCTCTTTTTTTAATGAATCCATTGTGAATCCTCTATCACCTTACATGAGAAGAATTGTAGTTTTTTTGTCACTCAAATCTGTGGAATCCTTGTGGGCGAAACTGCAAATTCACTCCTTGACATCTCCCACTCCAAGGGGTGGTTCACCCCTTAAAACCGTTTTCCCGCCGATGAGAAAAGTACTTTTCTAAAAGTTTCCAATGCCCTGCTACCACATACCTACATGAGTTTCACGAGGGCCTTCAATATTTTAACCGAAGACCGATAACAATTTCAACAATACATGCGAAGTGAGGCTTCATTGGGGCGTACCCTCCATGTCGTACTAATGATCACAGAATTCTAGTGTCTGCCAGACCATTCGCTTTCTCCAGCTGAAATTAAGGGGCTATATCAGTGTGACTCTTTCGAACAATCTATGTTTTTTTGCCTTTTCGACAGTTTATACTTTCAAGAATATCCTGTAAAAAATTCAAGGCCGTATCTCTAATAATTTTGTCTTGCAATAATCGATGGTTAAATCTTTAAAGGCGTTTTTCTCGAAATGAGATTTTTCAAATTTGCTAATATTGCAACTCAAAGAGCAATTATCCGATTGACTTGAAATTTGAACGAAGTACTCTTGAATATATTTACTCTACGATGACGTAGGATATATTTGATTGGATGAAAATTGACGATTTGGCATTGAAAAAAAACGACCATTTTATGGGCAAGAAAACCGACTTTTTTTCGTAACTACGCCATTTTGTTAGATTTCGATATTTTTAAAAACTCCATACGTCATTGTACAGGAAATACCTTCCAGTTTAACGACATTTTTTCTTTTCTCGGTTTCAGATACTCAATTGGCCGGAATCATGTCAGCAGTGGAGGAACTTTTTTTTTGACGCCTCCGAAGACGGCGCATAAGTCGCTTGGATCTCAATATTTTTCTGTGAAAAAATTATGTAATATAGGTCAAATATAGCCAAGTATATTCTTAATTTTCCGAAACATTTAATTCAGTACTTTTCTTCCGAAAAATTCCCGAAAATCGCGCAAATTTTCAGCGTTCTCACTGGTATGGCCCCTTAAGCAGCATTGGGTGCGGTCAGTACTTGGATGGGTGACCGCTTGCGAACACCGCGTGCCGCTGGCATCCATTTTTACTTTTACGGATTTCTATCTCCTTTTTCCATTATTTTTGTTCCGAAGAGAACTTTTTCCAATAGATCGGTTACCAGTTCGGCTTTTGTAGGTTACTTGTAGTTAATAGGTCTTCGTTTTTGTGTTTATGATTTGAATTTATAATCAATATTGGCTACCAAGTCATAAGCAGAGTTGGGCGTAATTCTATTTATAAATACGAATACGAATTTATTCACATCCTGATTTTCATGTGAATATAAATACAAATTTATTCATACTTCACTTATTTGTATTCACATGCATGCAGACAAATACAATTGTATTCACAAATATTCTGAACATACAAATAAATTCACAGAAAAAATTGTGAATATTTACAAAAAAACCTGTCTATTAAAAAAAATTCTCATCAAAATCTGTGAATGCAAATGTATTCACAGAAAATTGTAAATACAAAAAAATTCACAAAATAAATTGTGAATTTTTTCGTATTTAAGATAAATTAAAATCAAATTCACAATGATTAGATTAAAATTTGCACCATGAGTGAGTTCGTACGTATTTTGAGAGAAAACATTGCCTCAAGGCAAAGAAATTTTTGCACAAAACTTTTTGTGCAAAAATTTTTTGCCACACCACAATGTTTTCTCTCAAAATACGTAGGAACTCACTTGTGGTGTAAATTTTAATATAATTGTCGTGGATTCGATTTTAATTTTCTTCAACTTGAGGAAATTCACAACTCATTCTGTGAATTTTTTCATATTTATAATGTAATATTTGAAACTCACAACTTTTTTTTTGCAAAAATTTATTTGCCTTGACGCAATGTTTTCTCTCAAAATACGTAAGAACTCACGGTCGGTGTAAATTTAAACTAATCATTGTGAATTTGATTTTATTTTGTCTTAAATACGAAAAAAATCACAACTTATTTTGTGAATTTTTTTGTATTTACAATTTTGTGAATACATCTGCATTCACAGATTTTTATGTGAATTTTTTTTAATTCGCAGGATTTCTTGTAAATATTTACATTTTTTGTGAATCTTCACATTTTTTTCTGTGAATTTATTTGTATGATCAGAATATTTGTGAATACAATTGTATTTGTATTTGTATTTACAATACGTGAAGTATGAATAAATTTGTATTTATATTCACATGAAAATCACGATGTGAATAAATTCGTATTCGTATTTATAAATAGAATTACGCCCAACTCTGGTCATAAGCATTTTTTCGTTAAACTTTCGGCTCTGATATGAGTACTCCAAAATATTTACTACTGCTTATCGTAATATAACTGCACACTGTGGATAAGCCCGTCGGACAGAGGTATGGATAATCTTTTTATTTTGACTACGTCATATTTTTAACCGTGGGGATTTCATCCTTTCCGGAAATTTTAATTCGGAGTAATCCTAAATTTTATAACATCAGCCAACAACCACACCACGCTCGAAGCACCAGTTCTCGTCCGATCGCTGAAGTTAAGCAGCATTGGGCGCGGTTGATACTTGGATGGGTGACCGCTTGGGAGCACCGCGTGCCGTTGGCATTCATTTTTACTTTTACGAATTTCTATCTCCTTTTTCAATTATTTTTGTTCCGAAGAGATTTTGTTCCAATATATGGGTGGTCAGTTCGGCTTATGTAGATTACTTGTAGTTAATAGGTCTTCGTTTTTGTGTTTATGATTTGAATTTATAACCAATATTGGCTACCAAGTCAACATAAGCATTTTTTTTTCGTTACCCTTCCGACTCCGATATGAGAACTCAAAAATATTTACTACTGCTTATCGTGATATGACTGCACATTGGGGATTAGCCCGTCGAATAGAGGTATGGATAATCTTTTTACTTGGCTACGTCATATTTCTAACCATCAGGATTTCATTTTTTCCGGAAGTTTTAATCCGGCGTAAATCCTAAGTATTATAATATCAGCCAACGACCATACTACTCTAAAAGCACCAGTTCTCGTCCGATCACTGAACTTAAGGGGCTATACCAGTGTGACACTTTCAAAAAATCGTTTTTTTCGTACCTTTTTCGGCAATTTATACTTTCAAGAATATCATTTATATCTACAGCATATTATCTAGCAAAAATCGATAATTAAATCTTTAAACGCGTTTTTCACGAAATGAGATTTTTCAAATTTGCTGACATTGTAACTCAAAGAGCAATTATCCGATTGACTTGAAATTTGAACTGAGTACTCTTGAACATATTTACTCTACAATGACGTAGGATATTTTTGATTGGATGAAAATTGACGATTTGGCATTGAAAATACGACCATTTTATGGGCAAGAAAACAGATTTTTTTCATAATTACGCTATTTTGTTAATTTTTGATATTTTTCGGAAATCCTACGTCATTGTACAGGAAATACCTTCCAGTTTAACGACATTTTTTCCTTTTTCGGTTTTAACTACTCAATCGGCCGGGATCGTGTCAGCAGTGGGGGAACTTTTTTTAGCACCTACGAAGGCAGCGCATAAGTCGCTTGAATCTCAATATTTTTTTATGAAAAAATTATGTCATATAGGTCAAATATAGCCAAGTATATTCTTAATTTTCCGAAACATTTAATTGAGTACTTTTCTTCCAAAAAATTCCCGAAAATCACCCAAATTTTCAGCGTTCACACTGGTATAGCCCCTCAAGCTAGTAAGGTTAAAATACGATACTCAGACGATATTGACAAATTAAAAAAATTTCATGAGTCTGTATGTATGTTTGAACGGAGTTGGTGTGAGAACGACCAACGTTTTCTTACTGGCCCAAAGTGTGTAAAAATAAACGTTTTTAAGAGTTCCCTGCAATTTGTTTCATTTATATCTGCCAAGCAGAACCTAAGACAGTGCGATTTTCTTCAGCACTTATGAGTCAACTCATCAGTAAATACTCAACCTAAAACTGTTTTATCAGCTTTGCTTATCATCTAACTCAATTTGTAATGCTTTTTCTCTGAGGATGTGATCATAAAAATATATTAAAGTATTTAGAAAACGCGTTCTTCTTTTAATTTATAAGAAATATGTTTCTCATAATAACATTCGGTATAAACCCGTTAATCCTAAAATCCACTCCCAACATACACATGTACCAAATTTCCGACACACACGCAAGCGAAGCCACAGGCGAAAGCTAGAATTCTATTTGGACCCTCTCAATACATGTGAAAAAAGCTCGTCGTTTCGAGAATGTTTTTGACTTCGACGTCTCGAAGATATGCAGCATCAAACATTTGCAGATAAAAAAATTCCAAAAAATGAGGCATGTATAAAGTTTGAGAATTTATTAGCCCAAACAAAAATTGACCATGACTAGCAAGTTATCGAAGTACTCTCTCTTTAGCTCTTGCCTTTTACTTTGCACGAAATGTTGTGTGCATGCGTACAGGAATTGGTGAAGTACCAAAAGTCATGGAGTTTTCAGAGTGCAAAACTGACTATTTTTTTTCTTTTGCGGTGATTACAGTTGCACACGATGGCGAAAGGGGAAGGGATGGTATAGCTGAGAGATGAAGAATTCCGGCCACACGTTGTTAGAGTGATCTCGGAAGTGGAATCTTTTGGGCTCTTTGGCGAAGATCCAGGAAGCAGCCGACCCTACATCGCGGTAAGCATAGGCTGGACCATATCGAGAGTTCCTGCAGTTTTTTTTTCGAGCTGCAATCGCACGAATCCCTCGTATCCACACGTTTTATTCCCTCTCTTTTTCCTCCTCGTCCTCGCTCTATACCCGCACGTAATTTATCGTCCCTCTGCGCGGTTAGACTCGTATATCTCTGCGTGCTCGGAGGAGAAAATTCGAACGATAGTATAAACGACGTGCTCCGAACATCACTGGGGCGAGTAATGTGGGCCAGAGTTGGCAACGATCAATATAGAAACTGATAGATCGACAAATGACGATACGAGAGCACACGCTACGTCGATCAAGCGTACTTGGAATTTGTGAATGATTCCACACGATTCGTACATATCCGATAACGGCTCGAAGGGCCTCGAAATTGTGTTCACGGGTTATGCCTAGTCCTAATAGTCAAAAACAGCGCATTTTTGGGAATTTTTTTTTTAATCGTGATGACAGATTTCTACAAAAATTAGGTATTCGAAAAAAATATCATGTGAAAAACACCTTGTAATTATTTTGTATTAAAATATTGAATTATTCGATTTACAGCCAATGCCTGGCACGCACCTCTCGAAAACGTTTTTGCAATGAGCAATGCCCTTCTGAACCAAGTTATGCAATATTTAAAAAATCGAACATATTTCGTTAATATGTTAGTTTATCTATTTCAGGAGGAATTTATGAAATTTCAAATTTTCCAAAATGAACGAAAATTTCTTTTTTCGTTCATCAAATCAACACCCTACACCTGAAAACAAATCCTTCGATCAAATAGTATATTTAGTACATCTATAAAAGGTATCTATAAACATCTATAAAAAGCCCTAAACGTTTCAGGAAGATCAATGCAATGGTTTTTGAGATATTTTGCCCACCGAATTGGAAACGCACTTTTGAGGAAAAAAGCGTTTAAACAGCCTATAAATCTGTCAATTTTGATCCGATCACCTCGAAATTTTCAGGGAACATTTATAAGATGATATACAGAGATGGACATACTACTCGAATACTTTTAGTATTCGAGCAGGAAAATAATACCGAATACATGTCAGCTGGATATTCATTTTTTTCGATAATGAATCCACCTCGATTCAGTATTCGTTTTGAGAATAAATAATGAATCCAGTTGGATTCAGTATTCGTTCCGAAAATGGATGATGAATCCTACTGGACTCGGTATTCATTTCAAAATGAATAATGAATCCAGTTGGATTCAGTATTCATTCCAAAATGAATAATGAATCCAACTGAATTCAGTATTTATTTCAACATAAGTAATGAATCCAATTTAATTCAGTATTCATTCCGTATTCAGATATCATCACATTGAATAATCTTGAAAAATTGACAGAAAATATGTTTTTTCTATTGCAACATTTTCGTCCGATTACATTATATTTACCCAAAGGAAATCTCGTTCTTAGTATCTAGTAACTGAAGGAATGGGGGTAGAAATGGGACATTAAATTTGTCCCATTTCCATTGGCCATTTTTCCAGATTATTCAATTTGATGATATCCGAATACGGAATAAATACTGAATCAAGTTGGATTCATTACTTATGTTGAAATGAATACTGAATTCAGTTGGATTCATTATTCATTTTGAAATGCATAATGAATCCAGTAGGATTGATTATTCATTTTCGGAACGAATTTTGAATAAGTTTTTTTATTATTCATGAATTTAAAAAAATTCGAATATGCCCAACCCTGATGATATTTACTGTCAAAATATATTGGTTTTGAAAAACATGATTTTTCGACTTTTAGAACGAGGCATTACCCCTTAAAGTCGTGGTGTGCTGAAAAAAAAATGTTTTTCCTGAAAAAAAAAACACTTCCCTAAAAAGACTTATAAATCATGATTTTCTAGATTCACACTGATAAATTCGAAGGTAAATATAACGGATTTTTATGGAGGAAATCTGCTTTGTAAGTAAGATATGTATGCGAACAAAACAATTATCGGTAGATTGGAAAATTCTCAAAAAAGTCATCTTGAGACCTGAATATTTTTCTTTTTTTAAGATTATTAAACAAAATTCATCGTTCAATCCTTCGGATTTTTCGGTCGAATTTTTGGAAATCGAATGTGGAACAATGCATGTATAAAACGAGCGAAATCTCATAGTCCTCTATGGTGCAGCATTGTCTAGTATATGCTATTAATCCCGGCGACTACACTGAACACCGCATCCATTTATTTTTACCAAGTAATTCGATAATCCTTAAGGTATGGTAATGCGATTACTCGACACGGGAAGTGGACTGAATACCCCCTAACAATGTGTGCAGATAGTTTCTCACAAAGCGGACCGTATACGTGATAACGTACGACGCGGAGGATACGAAAACTCTCGTGACCGTCGTGAATACGAAATCGTACCAGTTTTCTCGTTTCTCCTCCGTCTCCCACATGCGTTATCCCGGCTTGAAAACCTACAGGTACTCCGCGAAGAACTAGTTTTACCATTAAAAAAAAAACTATATATTACCTTACTTTCCTTCGACGTGTTTACTCGAAGGAAAAGGCCTCGTCGTCAAGTATTCTCCAACATGTACTTTCAAAAATGCAACTCAGTAGCAAAATCGTTTTTTTTTTAGAAATTCGTGCATGTTTGCTCTATTCGTCGAAACTATTCTTTCATTTTTCGGACAAGGATTTTATTCGTACCCTAAAAATAAAATGATTCGAAAAAATTAATGTACTTGACTTAAGGTTGTTATGGGGTTAACATGTTACCACCGAGCTGAATTTTTTTCTGGACCTTTATAAAGTCTTTGCTGATCACCCTTCGCAGTTTGAATACGATCCGCAGTACCGTTTTTTCGCGAAAAAATCGGCAACTTGACGTATTTCGTGAGCTAATTACATTACGCTTATGGAAAACTCCCGATCATTTTTCAGTACATTATTAATATCTGCTAAGTGAATGTTACCACGGAGCTGAAAAAATAGGTGCGATCCGACTAATTATCGGACCCTTGGTATCGTGAAAATGAGGATTCACAGTACCGTTATAAAATTATTAATGTTTTTGATAGCCAATTTGTTTGGGCAATCATGGCAACGTCGTAGATGGCACAAATGCTACCTAGCTTATCGTTTTTCGGTAATTATGCCCGGGAACCTCAAACTACCCCCATGGAAATTTATATACGCTAAAATATAGTGCAAATTTATTTTATTAATAATTGTAATATATGTGAAATGTATGCCATATATTGAAAATGTATGTTGCATATATGTGCCAAATTCTAATTTTCGTAACGTTTTTATATATGAGATGTATATGCGTGATATTACTGTATATCAATGTATCATATATCAATGATATATGTAGCATTTACCCTGCATATATACCACATATATTTAGCATATATGTTGCATACACACTGCATACATGCCACATATATACAAATATGCGTAGCATATTTGTATATAGTGTTTACATGTAATAGTGTACTTTAACTGTAAGTTAAGTTTTTTTAAGTTTAAGTTTTAAGTTTTATGAAGTTTAACTGTAATAGTATTTATACACAGCATATATTTCTTGTCAGGAATATGTATCAAAAATGTATGCGTCGTATATGTCTCATATATTTGGTGCATATATACTGAATATATACGTATTATTCTATTTTTCGTCACTATATATGCGACCGATATATATATATATATATATATATATATATATATATATATATATATATATATATATATATATATATTTACATACATAAATTTCCATGGGGGTACACGGTCAAGATAATTAACAACGAATATTATTGGTACTTTTTCTCTTAATTATCAATAACTACTTAATATTAATATGATAACTATGTTTTAAAAATATACATTTCTAGACATTTTTTAGCAAAGACAAAATAACGCGGATTTTTTTTCGTACATGCTTTTTTTTAGAATATCGGAAAATCATTAAGGGAAGGATAGGGATTTCAGCGTGAAAAAAAAAACACTTTTTTGCGGATTTTTTCCATCTATATAGATAGAGTAAATTTATTGTAACCTTCTGTAGATTGTTAAGTGTCATTTCAAGAACATTCGGTGAAATTTGTATGCGAAAATATCCACAAACAAGCCGGTGACAAAGCTTTTCCAAGAACGCTTTTGGAAAAACACGATTTGCGGTTTTCACTGTATCTCAGCTAGAAATTATCTGGAATCAAGTACCATTAAAATTTAGTCAAAGTATCATCAAATCCTCCCCCCAACGGTCTTTGATCATTTTTTTTTTTTCATTTCTAAATTTTTGGTGGTCATATAAAGCGAAAAGTGCTATTTTTCACGAAAAATTCCGCCATTTTGGGGGTGGAAGACCCTCTCAATGTAAAAAAAATTCAAACTAACCGTTGGGGGGAGGTATTTTATATGTAGAAAGTGTGTACCAAGTTTGAAATAAATCGGTCATGTAGTTTTCAAATGGCAGTGAACACGGACTTTGAAAAAGTGGTTTCGAGAAAAAACGCGGCACCGGCTTGTTTGTGGATATTTTCGCGTACAAATTTCACGGAATATTCTTGAAATGACACTCAACAATGTACAAAAGGTTTCAATAAATTTACTCTATCCACATAGATGAAAAAAATTCCCAAAAAAGTGTTGTTTTTCACGCTGAAACCCCTACCCTCCCCTTAAAGTTTTTGATTTCTTCGAGATTATAGACAGCTTTAGTACACACTTTTTCTTTCCAGTGGATTTTTTTTACTCGGACCGATATTTTTTTTGCCAGCTCCTTGGGCCG
This sequence comes from Ophion slaviceki, assembly GCA_944452715.1. NCBI lineage: Eukaryota > Metazoa > Arthropoda > Insecta > Hymenoptera > Ichneumonidae > Ophion > Ophion slaviceki. Next base: position 14,505,606 of record OX101785.1, read on the forward strand.
ATATTGAGGTTACGAACGGGGCGCATGTGTTTCTAACTTCGCGACACTTATGCCAACCTAGGCATTATGATATACCACGATTTACGATGTTGCCAATTCGTTTCGCGTTAATTGAGCGAGAAAAAGTTACAGAAAAAAATTATACAAAGTAATGAAAACACTTGATGTAATCACCGAATGTTCAAAAATGCAGATTTTTACAAATAGATTTAAAAACAGTTCGAAAACGCACGTTTAATATGACGATTATTTGAAAGCTAAAAGTTGGTAACAGTCAATAGGCTCTATGTACAAGCATAGGGCGTTCCCCTCGTACTTCACCCCTAACGGCTAAACCCATAACAACCTTAACGGACTACATCTACCTAAGTGAGTAAAAAACTTGCATTTTCCAAAAAAATTATTCAATAGTATCACCTTTTAGCAATATTTCCCGAAAAATTCATTGGAATATTCTTAAAATTAAATGAGCTACAGCTTCTGACAGTTGGCTGGGCGATCGGTAGCAGCGCCATACTTCAAACTTTAAACGCGTTTTTCTCGCAACACTGTTTTGAAAGTCGGTGGCCATGATATCTCGACAACCACTCGATGGATTATTTCCAAATTTACAGGAGATACGATAAAAAACATTTAAAGGTCGTTGACGATCTCACTTTTTTAACATCGATCTCCATTTTGTAGTAGTTACCTCAAAATGGCGACTTGTTCATAGATTTTCTGTGTGCAAGTTTCAATTTGTCGCCACGTTGTCAAAAAATATTATTTTCAAAATCAACGGTTGTCAACGCCTCGTATTCATTGTTAACTTGAGTAGCCCGTTTGGTTATCAGATTTCGGATGAGCCGTCTAAGCTGGAGAGTGTCAAACGTCGCGGAAAAGAAATGTCATCGTCTGCCGGCGGCCATGTTTTTGTTGTTTTTCTGTATTAAAAAAAACTCATTATACGTCCCTTCGAGTTAAAAAATGTGTTTTTTTTTTCACCAACCGTTTCCCAGGAAAAAAATCGAAATTTGGCTATTTTTTCGGGCCTCCAGGTAGATCCTCCAGGTAGACCCAGGCAGACCCAGGGCCTCAAGGTTGACCCTCAACGGAGAAAACGTAGTCAGAAAATGACATATTAAAAATCTTTACGATGAACGAGTCCGTGGTGGTTTATTCACGAGTAAATCCGATGCGTCGGCAACGTTTTTCTGATCAAACCGATAGGAGGCGGACAAAAAGGAACTTTGACCGGCTGCAACCGTTTGTGAAGTATTGATCGAGAATATCCAGTTTGCACAGAATCGGCGCTTGCTTTGTTTCGATTAACGAGTAACGAGCCGAGTTTGCCAGGGGCAATCATCGGACTACGTATATACACGTACATATCTTTGTTATTAATCTCGATCGGCTCTCAACTTACTTGTCAGAGAAGACAGGACGTATATGTCAGAGAATCGGCGCTTTCCAGCCAGCCAGGACCATACGAGGCAAACAATATCTTATCGAATTTTTGTCATTTTATCCATCGCGGAAAGAGCGAGAGAGGCAAAACTGGCACGTGCTATGACATATAGCGTCCTAGGGGTCCCGAGGTCGCGCTGGGTGAACCAGTTTCATTCGGCTTAATCCTTTTCTTCGTTACTGGTATCGCTGTGACTCTATCACAACTTCGATGATACACTTCGACCCTCACTTACACGAATCTTCATTGCGCCGACTCAATGATGGGCCGGTCATGCCCGCACGCAGCCGATTTCACTGGACCTCTTTACGCGGGCGAGATTATTCCCGCTTTTTGATTAGGCTTTCCTGATGACGCGCGCGGTGACGTAAAAAAATACATGGCTAGCCAGTCTTGGCAAATCCGTTTATTTTTAAAGCACACTTTAAATCACTTGTTTTTCTCAGACAGTGATTTAAAAAATGAATGTTTCTGTGTAAAAAAATTAACGATGATAAGAATGTGAATTCGTTTTTGAAGGACATCGTTGGTACCCGACGGCGTCTTCAAATTTTCTTGTGTTGAAATTTTGATTGCTCACTCTTGGCTAATTCGGGACAAACTTTACGGAAAGTACCGGAGAAGTTAACAACGCAATTTGAATGTTCGTACTAAAAAAGCCTGAAGCACGTAAACATTTTATCCCGAGCAACCTCCCGGGCAGATATTTTTTGGGCGATTCCCAGATCCTACCACATCCCCATAGGAATTTGATAGGGACGTCGCATGTTGGGAGTCCACGTTGGAATCCAAGTGGATTCCGTGCTTTTTACTGATTGACGTCGTTTGAGAATTTTCTATTGGAAATTGTCGACTGGAACGTGTTGGATCGCTCAAAAAAAGATATCCTTTCGTGATTCCGTTCACAAATTTGTTGGGAAATCCCAAGATACACCCACATCGCTATCGGGATCCAATTGGATTCTTCACTGTTCCCCGATGAACGCCGCTTGAGGGGTTAGGCCACTCAAGTCTTTTTGGGGATATTTTAGGCAAATTTTTCGCTTTAGAAAAATTTGCCTAAAAAATCTTTAGATAATTGTTAATAACAAATGAACTATGCAATTTAAAAACAAAATCCTGCGTACTTCCACAGACAATGTATTTTTCAAGATATATTCAACATTTCAAGTGAATCGGTTGAAAATTGTCTGAGTTATGTTTCCGGCCAACTTAAAAAATGCAGTTTTGATATAAACGCTGCACAGCCGCCATTTTGAAATTAATCGCTTCAAAAAAAATATTGTATACAGTCACTGATATGTATGATAAGCACCCTTTTTTGTAATCTCGATTTATTTTGTAGTTTTTCTGAAGAAAAAAAATCCCAAAAAAGCCTATTTTTTCGGCCTCCAGAGTCGCCTAAGGCCTTAAGCATTTCTTACCACGTTCGAATAAAAAAATATGTGAAGCGTCACGAGAGAAAACTTGGCTCGTTGAAACGCAACCTGTATGCTTTGTGAGCGTGTGCGTGTGTGGCGATACTATGTCAAAGTGTAGTAAAATAAATAACAAACGGTAATTACAGTAGATTTTCAGTGATCCGATTCAAATTGATACTTTTTCAAGATCCACTCATTTTGTATAGGGTCAAAGTGGGAACAGTGGCAACAGTGGGTACACTGAACCTTTTCTGTCTCTCAGGAATGGATATGTATATATGTGCGTTTTTTTTCACATTAGCACCGCCCTCGGATGCCAATAGGTTTGAACCTGTCTGTAAGTCGCTCCCGCGCAATTCGGTTGTGAGAGGTGATTTTATATTATTTTTGGTGTCAAAAGTTGAAAAACCAGCTGAGTTAGCATGGTTTTTGCTTCTTTACCTATCGCAGTTATGTTCGAAGTCATTGTTCTCCCGCAATATAGGGGAGACCGGGGCAAAATGGTATAGCGGGGCAAAACGGTACCGGGGCAAAACGGCACTGGGGCATAATGGGATCGGGGCATAATGGGATAGCAAAAAATGAAGTTTCTTGGTGCTTGATTTGGGGCAAAATGGGATAGGGACAAAATGGGACACACAAAAATGAAGCGTCGCAGCCCACTGAATTTGGGGCAAAATGGGATGACAGGAAAATTCATGCTTCGGCTCTATGAAAGAGCTGTTGAAACATAATCTAATCTAAATGGTGCTTGTGGTTCGTTTCAGTCCACATATACGCAGATAATACGGACTGACCGATTTATTTGTCGACACATATCCGTCGATTTCATGGGGAGCGGCGGTCCTAGTTTCATAAAACAATTTACGTAAAAATTGACAAGAGTTAGATTTTCATCAATGGCTTGAAAATCAGTATCAGTAACGTGCAGTTGGCAGAAAATAAATTAAAAAAAAAAACAAAGAAAGATAAAAACAAAAAAAAACTATAAATTGCACGCGTCAGATTACAAAAATTACTTGATTATTTAAATAATTAATAACGACAAAGAAATTGTACCAATCGAGTAAGAAGGCTCAAATAACAATTTACGTCAAGTTTGGTACAGTTCTGACCGCAGAATCAAAAGTAATTGTTTAACAAACTTTAATGACAAATGAGCCCACTATTCATGTGCCCATGCTGACGATAACTTAATCGAGTCCGTTTGCGACAATTGTGCCGATAAAAATTAGCTTAGTTAAACAAGCAATAAAAATTAAACATTGCCACCGTTAAATTATAGTATCGTAAGTAGAGTGTGACCCAAATATCGTGAAACATTCAATAAAACCTGTTTTCACTCATTTATTACCCCTCATTTTTTACCCCTGCATTTCTTTCGTTTCTGCATCGAATTATCCCACTGTCCCATTTTGCCCCAACCGCCTCTTTCTGAGGAGCCTGATTTTCTCCGGCCCATTTTGCCCCAGTCCTGTTTTGCCCCAATGACGTATTTTCCAGCACCCGTGCGGAAATTGAGTTGGGGCTGTGATCGGGCCCCAATAATATTCCCCTAACTTTATTCGGGCCCTAATCTGGAAGCCACATGAGGGCCGCTAGCGGCCGGTCACACTTTGTCAACAAGGGCCCTTAAAGGCGCAACGACCGGGGCCTTATAAGTTGCCTCAATGGCGCCTCATCAAGACCATTTTAGCGCCCTGAAAATGCCTCAACGGCGCCTCATCATGCCCATTTCAGCGCCATAAAACATCCGTGTCAGTGGATATACGTGTATGTTAAATGCGTCAGGGTATATCTGTATTTGTTTTTATGTAATTGTTCATGTGCATAGGTGTGGGCGTGAGTACATGTGTATGTATATGTGCGCCCGTAGAAATGTGATTGCGTATTTGCATGTGAGCCTTTATGACAAACTGTCGTGACAAAATTAATACAAAAAATAATCCATTCTAAAGAATGGATGTGTAGTAGAAATAAAAAAAATATATGGGTCTGCTGAATCACTAGAATCTATTTCCATTGAGGGAAAGATCTGGAAAACAAAGACCAATTTATTTATTTATCCTACATAGTCAGATAAAGTTTATGAATGGAAAATATCAGCGAAGTCTTCAGAAGAAATAATTTTCCCTATGATGAGTATTGAGCGGAAATTAGTTGCTATAAAAATGTCGAGAAAATCGGTTGGGACTGTGAACACTTATGCGCTAGCATTACTCCATGTATGAGTGAAACCATGAGTAATTGTTTGTATCTATGTAAAAGGTTTCTTTAATTTGATGAATAAATACTGTCTGATGTTTGTCTGCATATTTGTGTTCATCGTTGATTTTTTATTTGCTAATGCCCTTACGCTTTTTCACAATTTGCGTTCGATAATATTATTCGATCGATGTATATAATCGATTTGAATAATTGAAATACCATCAACCATGTAGCCTAAGCTATTTATACTGGTTGATCGCTATAATAGTCAGATCTGGGCCTATTGTGGAGATCTCTACTTGTTTATCCCTATACTGGCCAAGTCTGGGCCTATTGTGGAAATCCCTACAGGTTTATCCCTATAATGGCCAAGTCCGATCTTTTTGTGGAAATCCCTACAGGTTTATCCCCATAATGGCCAAGTCGGGGCCTATTGTGGACATCCTTACAAGTTTATCCCGATAATGGCCAAGTCTGGGCCCATTGTGGAAATCCCTACTAGGGAAAGCACTAGGAAAGCCCTGAAAGGCCCTTATTTTTATTAGGGATGCCCTATCAGTTTTCCGCACGGGCACTGTTGATTTTCACTATTCCATTTTGCCCCAAACCCGTTTTGCCCCGGTCCCATTTTGCCCCGGTCCCATTTTGCCCCGGTCCCATTATGCCCCGCTATACCATTTTGCCCCGGTCTCCCCTACAGTTGTATTGCGGTATTTGAGCATTGTGTTTGTTAACCTAACAAAAATAGAAACTTGTCAGTACTCGCTTTAAGGAGGTACACCAGCTTCATACAATGTTGCCATGCTAAACCATGGTCAAATTTCAAAATGGTGATAGATCAATAAAATATGGTGAGTATATTCTTTAGTATTATATATGTCAATACAATTTTTTTCAGATTTTTTCATTGTGCCGTTATCGAATAATTGAACATTGAAGTTCACGTGTATAAGCATAGGGTTTTTATAGATATAGGTATATATTCCGGGTATAAGAATAAACGCTTGTGAATTATTTGTAACAAAACGGCACAACCAAAAAATCTGAAAAAATTTGTATCTACATGAATAATACTAAAGAATATATTCACCAAATTTTATTGATCTATCACCATTTTGCTGAAGCTAGTGTACCTCCTTAAAAAAAGGGAGGGTCGGTACACAATTTTTCGAGGTACACAGAGGTAAGTCATAAGATGAATATTTTCGCGTTGTGATTTAGATAGGTACTGTTACCACCTCATTAGGTAGGTACTCATTGTTGATTAATATTCAATAAATGATTGTGATTGATCTCATAATATGCTGTCTTTTTTTAAATTAATTTTTCAATAGTTTAATGTACAATACTCCCCATTGCTTAGAGAAAAACACTCCATTACCTACAAGTGTCCAGTGGATCAGGGTAATTTTCTTCAAATTCTGCTTGATTTTGAAATTTTGATTGACTGTGAAATTAGGCATGTTTCACTGTGTGCAACCTCAAGTACACAATGGATCAAATCCCATTTTTAAAAATGGATATTATCTCAATATCTAATGGGTAAGGCCTTTCAGTGTCTTTTAACATAATGAAGCCATTGAACACACCTCACGTTTAGTCAAGGCTTCATTGAGATTGTGTGAACGGTTAGGCAGCTATAGACCTCTGAAAAAAGAGCCACTGATCCCACTCTAACCCTACATTCCTATATTTTTTTAGAAAATGCAATGCGCGGAATGCGATGGGATCCATCAAAAATCGTATCGGATTCTGTTCGGTAATGTGGGAGTTCTTTAGGACTCAAATTGCGTTTGTACATTGGATTCCAATGGGGAATCCCGATTCGAATCCAATGTACGAGAGTGACGCTTTGGTGTAGGGATCCAATGCGATGACCCCCTTCATCCTTATCAGGAAGTAGGGACAAGTATGGAAATCCAATTAGATCCCCACGACAATTTCTGCACGGAGTTCGGGCCATTCATCGAGTACGAAGCACAATACCTGCCAGCTCACGCGAAACGAAAAATACAGGATTCGTCTTGCCGAACGTATCGCTGCACGTATGGTTCTTGATTATTGAGTTTTGGCATAGTCTTTTTAACATCTCTTACCTCATGTATTTCTCCGAAACAGGACAATGATGCTTTGGATCAATCATTCAGTTCCCATAAGTATATGCATACTTAAATAAGAAATAAATTGATATCGGATATGTCAAGTGAACGGATTTTTCATTGAATTTTACATTCATAAGAATACGTCTATGATTCTAATAAAATGATAAATTTGAATATTTACGACAGCTGACATTGGTAACCGTTTGACGATTGCACGATGGCACACTGTTGTGGTCTTTTCAATATTGGTGCAATACAAATGTTAAGCCACATTTAGTAGAAGGGGAAAAAATTTGACACCCAATCACCTGCAAGGTGCTTTCGAATACGGCAAGTCTATCAACAAAAATGATTGATTCTATTGTTTTAATATGACGATTTATTGGGACGTTCAACTAGTTTTTCCGAATTTATAGCATTATCAGAGCAGTACATCGTGATTTCATGCTCGCAGACTCTCTGGTCTCATCAACTACAGAGTCCTAATCGGAACACTGGGTAACTACAATTTCTATGAATTTCATGTTAATCCTGGAATGCTCCGGAAAATGTTACGCTCTTTGTACCTGAATGCACATTATTTCGGGATGCAAATAAAGCAGAACAAAAGCGCAGTGATACAGATGAAGCTAAACAAAGGCGAGGCTTTTCGATACGAAACCATCTTAAATCTACGGAATTTGGATTTAGTTATGTAGCGTAATAAGCTGACAACCTATCCTGAGTTCTTATGCGCCTCTCTGCAACGCTTGTAGAATAGAAAAAGAATCCAGCGGTGACATAATAATCAAGCCTAAATCAATTAAAGGGTCTGTATGAGCTTGAAATTTTGATACGATTTTTAGTACAGAGTTTTACAGTCACGGATCTTGACTGCAGTTTGCAACAGAGATTTTGTAAAAATTCGAAAAATTGGCCGAGCTGTCACGATTTTTGTGAAGGGTCATTCGACGACTGCGCTAAGCCGAAATACTGTTTTTTTTTGCGTTTTTCTCGAAACTATGTTTTATGAAACGGTGTAAGTCTCATCTCAAAATCATGTGTTTCAATTTGCTTCAAATTCGGACAGAGCATAGTTTATAACAGTTTCCATTGTATGACAAGATCATTTTTTGATAGGTTCATCCATATGATAATAAACAAATGATTAAAGTTGTTTTTTTCTTGGAAGGCGAACCTTCTATTCTACAGCTTGCTGTTTTCGTAATTTGTAAAATTTCAAAAAAGTATCTGGTCATACGTAAGTTTTGTTATCAGACTACCACTACATTCCTTCATTTTTCGTTTCAGATTATCGTAGTTTCCGGAACCGCCTACATTGGCCATGTTTGTTTAAATTATTATAACTTCAGTGTTTATCAATATTTTTTCAATAAGGAACTCAAATTTGGCAAGACTATGGGTTAATGGTGTGTAAAGGCTCTCATCAGAGAAAAATATTTAAAATGAATCTGTTCGTTGGGCTCCAAGCTTATCCGTTAAGTGGAGGTACCTGAGTAAACGGCGAGAAAAACAGGTAAACTTCGGGAATTTTTATCTCAAAAAACTAATGTTTCGATTGAACCCGGGTTTTTTTTATTGGGAAATATGTACATTGAGGTATGTTTAGGAATTTTTTAGAATATATTCGTTGACTGAAAGCGATTCAAACGCGATTATCTCGAAACATAGTTTTCAAAGTCGGCGACAGATTTATCTCGAAAACAGCTTGTCCGATTTTGTCCAAATTTGGATATAATATACTTCGATAGTTTTTCTCGTCCGCCACGTAGGATTTTTTTTTAATTTTCATTTTTGACGGAATTGCGACCGTTTTAATTTAACATTCGTTTTTCGTTCGCAATTTCCGACGATTTTGGATTGCATACACATTGCATAAAAAAGCAATGGTTCAATCAAATGAAAACGCCCTACGTGGCGAACGAGAAAAACTATCGAAGAAGATTGTATCCAAATTTGGACGAAATCCGACAAGCCGTTTTCGAGATACATCTGGCACCGACTTTGAAAACTATGTTTCGAGATAATCGCGTTTGAATCGCTTCCAGTCAACAAATTTATTTTTTTTTTAATCCTAAACATACCTCAATGTACATATTTTCCAATTAAAAAAAACCCGGATCCAATCGGAACATTAGTTTTTGAGATAAAAATTCCCGAAGTTTACCTGTTTTTCTCGCCGTTTACTCAGGTACCTCCTCTTAAGAACTGTATATTGTCATACTTTCAGTGAGACTAATTTCATACTGTTTGGTACGTGGGTAGTTAGTATTGGATGTTGCAATGGCCTATTGTCATTTCATTTTTTTCATATTGTGCCTACTTGAAAGCAAAATACGGAAGACAGAAATAATGGAATGAACTGATAGTTAGAAAAACAGAGAATCTCGTCCGTATCTTTCCAGAAACTAATCAATTGTCGCCGACACCTTTTCTCTTTAGTCTCGTTTCGATTTCCTCTTCAAAGTTAATTTAGGCCGGATACCAATGTGACGGGTGAAAAATATTTTTTTTTGCATTTTCTCAATGTATGTACGTTCGAGAATATGTTAAAAAAATGTTCAAGTCAAAATATTAAAAATTAACCAAGTTACAGACGATTTAGTCAGAACAGGTAGGACAACGATTTACGTGAACTAACACTTTCAATCGCCTTTTTCTCGAAAGAACATTCCCGACCTGGCCGGAATCATAGTTCAGCAATAATTGTCCGATGTTCATCTTCTAAAAACCAAAATTGCAGTAGCTATCGATGTACGTAGTCGTTTTTTTATAATTTATTATTCTTCAAGCCTCCGAATTTAAGTAAAAAATTTGCTTATGTTACTCTTTTTTTAATACCCACAATTTAGTGAATTTTTTTCTCGAAAAAACGACCGCGCCCAACGAGAACTAGATTTATTTAGATTATAAAACTTTTTTATTTCGATTTTTCACACCGACCATTGTCAAGTTATCGATCCGACTGTCGGTCGACATTTTTTACAAGCTTTATTTATTCATACAGAGGCTCTATTACATCACAATAACGTTAATAATTTTTTTTATCGAATTTCACACGAAATGAGCTCAACGTATGCTTAATAACATACCTTTTTCCAAAGCCCACATAAATAATCTAGCAGACAACAAAATCGGACATAACGACCCTTTTTCGGCCCGTCACAGTGGTGTCCTCCCTTAACGGGAGATATACACCTAGATGGTCGACCGTAGAAGACCTACACTATGGGCCTGGTATCGATGATTTCATGTAAGTTGACAAATTTCATGATTTATTCATTCCCAAATTTTCAAACGCATTTTTCTCAAAACCACGTTTTTAAAATCAGTACCCAAAATTTCTCGAAAACCCATGAACCGATTGCCTTGAGGTTTTTTGTGGTTATTCTATACACCATTATCTAGTACTTGTCATAGGATTTTTTTTCCGTTATTTAGTTTTTGTTTTATAGGCAAAATAATAACTAATTTTTGGCCCAAAAATCACTATTTATGTTCAATCGTCCGCCATTTTGTCATAAATCGATATTTTCAAAATCGGCTATGACAAGTACTAGATTATAGTATCTAATTTAATAATCTTTTTGGTTTTTTTTCAGATGATTTTTGAAGAAACGCCAGTAGGTACCGTATACGCAGATTTTTTTACGACGCTCCAAGGATCTAACAATATCCTTGTATGTTTTTGATATTTTTAAATAAAGAAAATTAAACATATTTTTGAATGTATATACTTTTAGATAATTAAAACCCCAATCCGAAATTTCAAATAGTTTTCCTTGAAAAAATTCACAAAAATGACCTTTTTTCCGGCTCCTAGTTGTATATCTCTCCTTAAAGGATGTGAACGTGTACTGAAGAATAATTTTCAAATGCTCGGATAAATTCCGACCGTGACCTACGATGAACGTGATAATTTTATCGGTGGATCGAAGTGAAGAAAAGAGTGCGTAGAAGTTCTTTGCTACTCTCTGCTGCTATCTGCTTTTTTTAATATTCGTGAACTTTCCAAGCCGCTGGTGGTCGAGTGATAACGAGCATACGTTGTCGTGACGTAATGTCACACCCGCGAGAAACGGCAGAAACCCGCCTCGTAACTTTGTTATCGTCAAGATGTTTTACGATAAAAAGCTTACCAAACAGAGGCAGAAAACAGTACACGAATATTTGACTGCATATTGGAATAGTGGCTGGACAACGAAAAAATATGGCATTTTCCCTAAGTTCGTGAAAATCTTGTCTGAACTGAATTATTTTTTATTTTGTATTCAGTTGAGAAAATCACGAATAGCGATCGAACGCGATGAAAATGCGGCCACTGGTTTTTTCACTGTTACATCAAAATGAAATTAAAAAATTGATATTTTCAAGGAAATGAAATAATGAAATGGTCTTGATAATTTCGGGATTTTTTTTAATATCTTCAAATCTTACATTGTGTAAAAATCCAGTGTTTTGAGTTTGATTAAGGGGGTATCCCTCTCTGGAAACTTCAAAAAATCGTTTTCTCTGCATATTGTTATAGTGTGAACTTTCAAGAACATTTTAAGTCCAATCGGCCACTGAAATTCTAAAAATTGACGAAGTTACACCTATTTCAGTGGAACAGTGTACGTCGGGTTCACCGCGATCCGTCGAGTTTGAACGCGATTATCTCGAAACTACATATCTTGACATGGCGGGATTGATATCTTCAGTAACTTTTACACTATCGACTTGAATTTGCACAGTTAGCGTTCAAACAGTATTCATTTTCGGTTTACTATCGCATTTTTTAATTGGACGAACCATTTTTTATTGACAAAGACTTCAGCATGCTGTTTTTCAAGAGAAAAATGCGGTTTTTTTAGAAAACCTGTTATTTTTCATATTTTTCGAAATCTCTAAAAGTGGACCGTGAACCCATAGCCAGTTGGATATATTTGAAGATTTTTTTTGTTTTCGTTTCAGATTACATTTGAGCCTGGTAGAAAACCCGCCGTTTTGAGCCTCGCCGCTGGAGAACTGTATGCAACGCCAACTGCAGCACCACAAACACTTTGAAAGATTTTCTTCCGAAAAAATTACACTATAACCACAAACATGTGTAAACCATACTGGAAAAAATTTAGTGTACTCCAGCCAATGGGTTACTAGAAAAAAATTAGTTGATACTAGCCAATGTGTTTCCAGAAAAAAATTCATTATCCTGACCCTGCCAATTGGGCGTCCAGAGAGGGATACCCCGTTGAGGGAGGACACCGCTGTGACGGGCCCAAAAAGCGTCGTTATTTCCGAATTTTGTTTTGTCTACTAGATTTTCATACGGGATTTGAAAAATCGGTATGTTATTAAATATATGTACATTAAACCCATTTGAGATAAATGTTTATTTAAAAAATATATAAATGAACAACGTTCATTCATAAGTCGAACGGCTCGATCGATAACTTGACAATGGGTGGTCTGAAAAATAAAAATAAAACGGTTTTATAATCTATATAAACGCCGTCCTCGTCATACGTAACCGTTTTTCGAACAAACAAAATTTATAAAATGGTGGATGTTCAAAAAAAGGTGTAATTTTGGCGAAATTTTCATTTATGTTCGGCGACTTAAAATAAATACTGAAATACAAAATTGAGAAAAAAGACGGCTCCGTACGATAGTTACGACAATTACGGAAATTGTGGTTTTTAAAATTGAAAATCGGACAATTATACCTAAAGTTAGAGATTCCGGCCAGGTCGAGAAAAGTCCTTCGAGAAAAACGCAATTGAACATTTTAAGATACGTAAATCGTTGTGCTAACTGGTATCACTAAATCATCTGTAACTTGGTGAATTTTCACTATTTTTACTTGAATTTTTCTTTCACATATTCTTGACTATGTATACTTCGAGAAAATGCAAAAAAATCGATTTTTCTGACCCGTCACAGTATTGTGCCGCCTTAAATAAAAACCGTTTTGATCATGCCTTTCCTACCGAATACCCAACATCGAAGTCACTCGACATAAAGATACCAATGAACGAAAAGAATGGAACGCCAAAAACTTTATTCAGAACTCCCTTATCAATGATCGCCAAATTTACTATCAAATAACCTTGACCTTTAGCCGATTCGTGTACGAAATTTCGGTCCAACGATCGGAAATTTCCAAGAGTTCAAACGACCACCAGCATTTTTTTCTTACGATATCACGAATTGGTAAATTTGGTAAAATCAAATTATATAATTTTGCAAAATATGTACGAACGATATCTTCTGTAGATAGGATTTTACCGGTATTTAAAACATGGTTAGTTGTACGGAATGAACATTTCAAGTACATTTACTTAAGGGGTGAGACGCAGACAGAATTTTCAAAAAATCGATTTTTTAAACATTTTCTTGATGTATGATGTTTCGAAAATATTCCCTGAAAATTTCAAGTCAATCCGATAAATAGTTTCCGGGATATCCCACAATTAGTGAAGGGGCGTCGGGTCCCCATGGCAGGTAGCGACTGACAAACGCGCAAACGATAATACCCGAGAAAGCAGAATGCTTCGAAAGCAACAACAAATTGATATTTTGGAAGCTTCCACATCGGCAGAAACCCTATTGTATGGGCCAGGAATTGAGGATTCGATGTAAGTAATTTTTTAATTAGTATTTCTATACATAAATCAAGTGTAAAATTGGAAAACTCTTTCAGAAATTTTCAAAAGTTTATTACTCAAAAACTATGAACTTTAGCAAAATTTTATAAAGAATACTTTCGTTTTACAATTGTCCAAAATGTTAAAAACAAAATTCATCCCGGAAAACTTTAATTTTTTGAAAAATTGTTTCAACCAGTGGCTATAAACAATTGAATGCTAGACTTTTCGGCAAAAAATTGTCATATTCGGATTCAGCGGATTAAAATAGATAAAAAAGTATGTATTTTGATCCGCTTCATCCATCGAGCTCAACATTATACGAACATATAATACCGTATCCACATCGAAAAACTTTAAACGCGTTGGTCTCGCAACTATGTTTTTCAAGTCGGTGACGACTATAATTCAAAAACCACTAGATGGATTTTGATGAAATTTGGTGTGCTTATTGATAGCTTAAAAACTAGTCTTTAATCCAAGGATTTTTTTTTTGTTGAAAATTTCTATTTTTTTTACCAATAAACGAGCGATTTTTTGGTCGAAAATCGAAAGTTATCGATCGGAAGCCGCCATTTTGTTAATTTTTGAAAAAAAAAGCTTCGATTAAGGACTAGATTTATTATTGAACTAATAATTTTTTTTTGGTTTTTTTTTATTTCAGATGATCCAGTAAAATTTTATGATGGTGACCGTAAAGCACTACATGCCGAAGGGGGTCCCGACTAAGATGGCGATATTGAGATAAATAATTTTAATTTTTCTTTGAAAATTTGTACAAGTCAAGTTGAAATATAACATAAAAAGTCTGTGTAGCCACTTTTTTAAAACAAACTTAATTACTATTAAAAAAAAATTATTGAAAATGCTCGTTTTTTTTCACGCCTCTGACTGCATCTCACTCCTCAAGGCGGGACGTACATTTACAACGATAAAAAATCGATTTCTTTTTTTTTTCTTCAAACGATAGAATCATATATGTAGAATATTTTCCCAAAGTTTCCAAGCGAAATTCGGAAAACTTCAAACGTTACAGCCCGTTGACGCTGTGCCTCACCGCTCGAATTCGGAGCGCGCGTGAACTTCAAACGCGTTTTTCTCAAAACCGCATTATCGAAATTGGCGTGCAGGATTAGTCAAAAACTATTAAGCCGAATTAGTTGAAACTTGGGAGAAATATTGATAATATTGGTACCTTCTACTTGACGAGAATAGTTTTTGAAAAATTGGAAAAAAAATACTTTTTTAATCCACATTTTATAGAAATGTTGCGTGAAATGTTGATTTTTTTTTGTAAATGCGTGCCATTTTCTTCATTTTAATTACTGTTACATAGAAACTATACATGTTCTAACTGAAAAAATGTTTGAACTTTTTTGCAAATCAAAGTCTACGGGAAGCTAGACTGCACGCCGATTCGCAACTCCCGCGGCGACCTTGGTGTAACACTCTGCCACAGCTCCGACATTTTGATAATGAATTCATTTTAAAAAATTGTTTTGTATACCTAAATATACTATTAAACCATACCTAAAGTTTGATGATTTTAGAATAATTATTTTTTTGTTTAAAAAATCCCTCAATATTACTTATTTTTTGCCTCTCTAAATTTATATCCCGCCTTAAGGGGGAAGCCTGCTTTAGAGGCTTCAAAAAATCGATTTTTTCGAGGATTTTTTTGGGAAGGAAAGAAATATTCGATTGAAACGAAACTTTCAGGTTTTATTTTTATATATTTCAACAGTCTTCTCAATTTTTTTCATTAAAATATATGTCATATTATGCCTGGTACAAGCATTTCGCCGAGGCGTCTCGAGTGTGCATGTGTCGTGCGGCGGGAAAGATGCAGGTCGCAATTTCCATCTGAAACAAAAAACCCAAAAAAATTTTTATTTTCAATAGTATAGCTTCTAGTTAAACCAAGAAAATTCAACAAAAAGTGAGAAATTCAACAATTTTTCGCAAATTAAAAAAAAATTCACTTTAGATTGTTTAAAAAGTGGGTTAATCATAACTTTCTTAAGGTTTTTTAGGTTCAACTAGAAGAGAATTTAATCCCGAATACAATGAATTTTGTCTCGTTTCGATAGGACATTTAATTTTTTCCCTATCTTTCCCGCCAATTAGGAAAAATCGTAAAAATGAAAAACCGAGAAATCGCGCGTCAAAGTTTTCGTATATAAAAAATCGTAATTTTCTTGAACTTACCGCAATTTGAATTTGCTTTTGAAATTTTAGGAACACATTCTTGGATAGTTTGGGAAGACATTTATGCAAAAAAAGAATCGATTTTTAGAAGCCTCTAAAGCAGGCTTCCCCCTTAATCGAAGTTGAATTACGATGCAATGAGATATTTATAACATTGATCACACAATTATATCGAATGCTTAATTTTTCAGTTATTTTTATTCAATTTCCATGCAAAGTTCGATCACATCATATGCTTTCGACGTTTTTTCCCCCTACGACGTTCCCCGTTCCATTTTTATTTCCACGGTTCTATTTTTAAATTATACGCCTGAGTATCTACAACCACGGTTCCACTTGGAGAGTCGTCTGAAGAAAAATTTCGCAAAAAACAACGAGAGAAGAAAAAGACCTGTGTCTCTTTTCGCGCAGAAAAATGTGGATGAGATATGCTCGGTGAATGTGATCAGGTAAGCTCGAACCGAGAAGGCATACGCTATATTATTCTTTGATCGTTTGCGGAAATAGGCTCCACGACTCGTATTCGTTGCTCTGCTTCCCTGCGAAAAAAATGTTCGTTCTCGTTTTACCAAAATTCATTGCTCATACGATAGGATCAAAGTCGACCGAGGGAAAAATTGTGATGACATGATTTATTCGCTATAGCTATATTTGCGCAGGCTAGAAAGGGTCGGGGAGTTTAGAAAATGTTGGGAAAGGATCTACCTAGGAACATCACGAAAATCATAAAATTTCACGAATGAAGATTACTATAAATAACATACTCTCTTCGGGCGGAAGGTTTTTTTTATGACATTACGGATAACATGTAAATTGGATTGAATTTTAACGAAACGGTGCAGTACGTAATGTTTAAAATTAAATTGACAGTCAATTTTTAGCAAATACAAACAATTATTGACTTTTATTTTGCTATAGTGTACTATATGTACAGTGGAAATACGTCCATTATTGGTACTTACTAGCTGATAAATTTCATCAACGAATTACGTCAAACATGTTATTTTCCACGCTTCGAAAGCACGATAAGAGATAATTCGCTTCGCGGGGGAGATCTATTTTTCTTTACTCTTTTACAAACATATCATCATCCAAAGAGCACGAGTAATGAAGCAAACGCTTGTGCGTCTTCGAATTGGCGGAAGGAAAAACGGCCGGGTTATATATGAATTGAGACTTTATCAATAAACTCCAGCAAAACAGTCCTGAAAGATTAAGTATAAGTATACAACAGCCTGAGACCGAATGCTAGAGAGATAAAAAAAGAGCTGTATCGTCTTTTTTTTGCAATTATTTCTCCAATATCTTTGAATTGTTGCTTCATCAAAGACCCCCAGCAGAACTTGCATCACTTAACCTTGGATGACCCCCGAGTGAAAAAAAAATGTTTCAGCGTTCTATTAACTCTATAGGCAACGTAAGACTTCATTTGTATTTCATAAAATATGATTAAACCTTCTTTGAAGTTGAACATTTTTTACTTTTATGTCGCCGTTCTCATTCGAATGATTTATTATTAGAATTTATTGATTAATAATATACTGGAAAACTTTATTGTTAAAATACGAGAATAATTGAAATTGGTTTTATTGTATTTTTTCGGAACTTCATTCAAGTCCAATCTTACCATAGCTGTTGTAAAAGTACGAGAAAATTAGCCTTGATATTCGAATATCTCGGCTTTGTTAGCACGATTTTTTCCGCAAAGTTTTCGTAACTTATTATGAAATAAAATTATCGTACGAGTTAGGCTACTGCGAGGACTCGAAAATCAGGGTTATATGAACAAATTAATTTTGAAGGGAAAAGCTTGAGGATTTGAAAATCGTTTTGACATTTATTTGTATGTTCATTTACAAAGTTGCGTACAAAATTTTATTAGAAAATATTAATAATTAAAGAAGTTATAAATAATCTCGTGAAGAACCTTCGAACGTGAGGGACTCAACGGCGTACTTGATTTTGGCCATCCGTTTGATCGAAACAAAAAAAACTAGATTATTCTCAATATAGATAATATTGCCTAATTGTGAGACTTGACCGAACTTTTTTTGTTGAGGGGCTATACCAGTATGACACTTTTAAAAAATCGATTTTTTTGTGTCTTTTACGACAGTTTATACTTTCAAAAATATCATTATCATTTATATCATTTATATCAATATCATGTTATCTTGCAAAAATCGATACTTAAATCTTTAAACGAGTTTTTCTCGAAATGAGATTTTTCAAATTTGCTGACATTGTAACTCAAAGAGCAATTATCTGATTGACTTGAAATTTGAACTGAGTACTCTTGAATATATTTACTCTACAATGACGTAGGATATTTTTGATTGGATGAAAATTGACGATTTGGCATGAAAAAAACGACCATTTCATAGGCAAGAAAACAGACTTTTTTCATAACTACGGCATTTTGTTAGATTTTGATATTTTTCGAAAATCCTACGTCATTGTACAGGAAATACCTTCCAGTTTAACAACATTTTTTCCTTTTTCGTTTTCAGCTACTCAATCGGCCGGAATCATGTCAGCAGTGGAGGAACTTTTTTTTGGCGCCTCCGAAGGCAGCACATAAGTCGCTTGGATCTCGATATTTTTCTATGAAAAAATTATGTAATATAGGTCAAATATAGCCAAATATATTCTCAATTTTCCGAACCATTTAATAGAGCACTTTTCTTCCAAAAAAATCCCGAAAATAACCCGAATTTTCAGCGTTCACACTGGTATAGCCCCTTAACGTGTTCCAATCATAAAAAGAAATAGAATTTCGTTTTCAATTTTTCGATGAAAAATGAATTATTATTGTTAATAACTAATTCATTAACAATAATATTAATAATTTTTTTATCGAATGCATCGATATTTTGATTACAGAAAGTGGGATAATTCTGATTTTTTTTGACTATATAATCGGAACCGGTTCAGATTGTTAAGAGGTTCCTTTAATATAAACATGTTTTTTACAATTAAAACTCTTCCATCATCAATGCAATATTTTCTTTATGAAAAAGCTCTTTTAGATTCTCGAATTAGACATTCGATAGAAGAAACCGAAATCAAAGAACAAAAGTATTTTTCGGTGCCAGTTAATGTATTCAATGTACATCAGCGTATGCCATGTACGCAAAGCAAATTCATACCGAAGAATTGGCCAATCTACGTTATCATACGATGATACGAAATCACGCAAACACTCATCCAGCTCTCCACCATTCGTCCGTTATCTATTCTCTGTGTTTCGATCAACATTTATTGAGTAAATGAAGACAAGCAAGGCTCAAAAAAATGTCATTGTTCAACAACAGAATGAGTGATTCGGTTACTTGATAACAACTACTTTGTATGCTAATATTTATGAATAGCCAAAACGTACACTATAGTAAATTATCATTATTATCAATCTTAATAAAAGTAGCTTGATTGGTTCCACAACGTGTAAAGTTTTGAGCGAAATAAGCAAACAATATTGAAAAAAACATTGTGCTTTTTTTTACAAAGTCCTTTCCAAATTTGCGAATTTCTCAAAAGTTGGAACAAGCTGAGTACTTTGGCATTCAAAATGCAATTGTTCAAATAAAAAAAAAATTAAAAACAAATATCCAGAAACAAATATTCTTATCTACAGCAAGAGTTTCGACGTTTTGTGCTACGAATTGTTTTTACTTTCGCTCCGAACTACCGCTGGTAAGAAAGCCAGCGGTCGAATCACTCACCTTCCAACGTATGCCGATCTACAGCAAGAGCAGTAGGATTTTTTCAAAGGAAATGGGAGACGATGACATGAGTGAAAAAGGCCCGAAAGGTATTTCGGGCCGCAGAGTACTGCTTGCTATCTCCTACATTTCGTTATCACTCTTTCACGAATTCTCTCTACATCGTATTATAAAAATTTCTTCTGAATAGTGGATATCATCATAAGTAAATAGATAACGTATTGCGCGAAGGAGAGGTCTGGAAACTCGAGTCTGTTACCCACGTACATTTATAAAGCACCGATCATCTAATGGAAATTATAGATTATAGATTGTAATTATTAATTATAGTTATAAATTATAATTGTAAAATATGATTGAAATAATAAATATAAAGCACTTGATAATCTAATGTAAATTATCATTCGAATGTTCGTATTAAAATTTTAATTGCGCTATTTTCCAAGATAGGTCCTAATTTTCGGTCCTATTGATATATAAGGAAATACATACCCTTAATAAAATATACATATTGCAAGTTAAGCCGTTAGGCCACAGTAACGGGTATAAAATCATCTGCGAATTTAACACTTTTTTTCGTATGAAAAAGTGATTCACTCATAAAATTAATTACACATCTATTTAGTATCAATATCAAGCTGTTAGAATTTTTTTCGATGTACAAAATGGCCGACTAGTCGAAACTTCTCGAAACAGCTTTTTTCCAATTGGCTTGACAAATAACTTCAACAATTTTCACTCGATTTACTTCAAATTTAAAAGTTATGTTCCTAATTGCATTTCGCAGAGAAGTACGTACAGAATTTCTGATTAATCGAAAACTTTTCATTTTATGAGCAGTTTATGAGCAGTTATAACGAAATTTTTCACTGAAAATTCATTTCTTAAGTTCAAATACCTACAACTTTTGAATAAAACAACATTTTTTTAATTTCGTACGTACTTCTCATATAGATTGACGAGAATTTTTGTTTTTTGTTCTAGGTCAAAAATATATGTATAAAATAAATAAATATAAATATGATAAATATTTAAAAAATAACAAAAGAAAATGTTAGTAGTCGGCAATATTGTACATCAAAAAAAAAAAATTCTAACAGCTTGATATTCATTTTAAATAGATGTGTAATTAATTTTATGAGTGAATCAATTTTTCATACGAAAAAAATTGTTGAATTCGCACATGATTTTATATCCGTTACTGTGGCCTTAACGGGTTACCCCCACTTGTAGCGCAAAAAAAGGCCTTTTTCATGAATTTTTTTAAAGAAAACTACAAAACTTTTTTAATCGATCAATATACCATCTTAAAGAACACATCTTGAAGAACTTTCAGTAATTTTTTTATTGAAAAATATTACATTGTTTAGTGGCAAATGGCCGTCAATGAAATAATGTTTTTATATACACGGTTTGCGGTGACCAACATTGCGGCGAAGTGGATCATCTGAAAAAAAAATGCGGATGGATTTAGTCAAATATAAGTATAAACTAGTCTTTAATCGAAGGATTTTAAAAAAATATTCATTTTTCACAAAATGGCGGACAGTCAAAGTTAATGGTTCGATTTTAACGAAAAAAAACGGTGGTTTTTTGGCTATAAAACGGCCATCTTTTTCGAAAAAAAAATCGAACGATTAAAGACTACATTTTTATGTATTAAATAAGCCTGCAAAATTTCAAGAAGATCGGTTCATTAGTGTTCGAATAATCTTGGTCACCGACTTCAGAAATGCCATTTTGAGAAAAACGCGTTTAAAGTTTCAATTTCAGTTTACACGAAGAAAATATTTTTTTTTGTAAACTTACATAGAGTCATCTATTCCGGGCCCATACAGAAGTATGGGCCCGGATACTTTACTTCAAAAAAATGCAATAAAAAAAATCGATTTTTTCAAAATCGCAAGTGGGGGTAACCCCTTAAGAACTTCCTAACAATACCGAAAACAAGATTGAATCCCAAAAGCTCGAGCGATCATTTTGACAAAGATAAATCATCGCTTATCGTTGGTTAAAAAAAATTGTATCCTCTTCTCACGCGGAAACATTTATAATCAGTATCAGCATCAAGCAAAAAACAACGAATTCATATTTGTCGAATCGGCAAGTAAAGCAAAATGTTAACAAAGATTTTGACGAAAAAATACGCAGACGTCACTGGACTGTTTTTCAATGAGCGCGTAAAACGGAGAATTAGTTTGATCAATAAATAAATACAATGTACACGCCGGAGGAAATACGCGAAAGATCGAGCGCCAAGCTGCGTTACCGACGGAGTGGGAGTGGGAGAGAAGTTGAACCCTATAAGAATGTCGTTCACGGCGAAACGATCAGTTACAGTGAGACGTTTGCACGAGGCACATCTTCGTATCGTACACTCGAAGAGCAACCGGTTCGCCACGTACTGCGAAAATATTTATACAGCCAAACAAAAAAAAATAAATAGGTAAGGATATTTTTACATCGGCGAATTCATGAAAAAGATGGACCGACTGCCATTGTCTCTTAGTGTCGATACTTAATTCCTTTATGATACGCTAATATCGAAGTAATTATTCCTCCAATGGAATTATTGCCATATCATTAAAACTAAAAAATCATCGTATTGGAATTGGCCGGCAATGTTGAAGTCGTTATTTTATTCAATAATTCAGAGACGATTTACATGAACAACGGTATTTATGAAAATTAATAATAATCGTTGCTGAAAATGATCATCAAGGTCCACCAATTGATTGAACCATTCAACTGAAAGTAATTGTCATCTTAGGATTCGTTATTTTTTTTTTCCAACTTATCGAAGACGGTCAGCGTGCAAATTGAAGCAATTGTAGTCGATCGACGTTCAAGATCATTGATGGACTTTTATTAGCTGTAGTGCGTAGCGAGGCACGCGAAGTAAATTGATTCGAGGTCTGATGCAAAAAAAAAACTCCGAACTCGAGACTGTGTTGCCTCGAAATTTCAATGTCGTCTCGACGATATCGCATTACCGTGTTATTTCAGGCTTGTGCTGCAAATAAAGAAGCATCCGTACGAGGCTTTAAATTCATTTGCTTCGGTTTGAAAAACAAATTGAATGCGAGAGAACAAATATGGAGCTCGAAGCACGAAATTAATACGGACGATCGTTCTCAGCAGCGAATTGCGAGCATCGCGAGACACGCGGAAAGAACTTGTTTTCCCCGTCGAGCCCTTCGACACCGGTTTACCTTGAGTATACGATTATCAGTGAAGATGATTTCCGCAGACGATCGTTATCGCGTCGGCGTCCTTGAACGTTTGCAAATATCATCAATATTATCGCGAATAATTGGCAAACAAATGTGGCGAACAAAACCGAACTACGTCAATTTCTTTTTATTTTATTTTTTTGGTGCCTAAAAACTGTCTTTTGCTCGAAAAGGCCGTTTTTAACCAATTTTGAGGTGTTTCGGGCCGAATTTGATTCGAAATATTTCGGGAGCTGACACTGGTGGGCTTGAACAAAACGAAAAATTGTGTTTTTTAATTTGACGTAGGGTGGACAAGTGTGGTTTTGTTCGCCAGCTCCTCGTTTATGAAAAATCGACGCGTGGTAAATTTAAATTGAAACAATGGCTCGATTAACATTTGGACTATCGTGGTATGCCTGGTATCAATGACATAACTGCAGGAGATTGTATAACCTCGAGATATGCGAGAAAACAAGTATCGTTGCAGCAAGTTTTTTTTTTCGAAATTGTTCCAGCCAGTACCTCCGTTAATTTGCTCGTATGCAAAATCCTTTTCCGATACCTTAAGACACGAATTATTTTGCATCCTGAGTATTTTTCTTGCATGTGATCGATCTTTCTTTAAATTTGAATACGAATATGACAAACCGAACAATCAAATGAAATAGAGACATGTATCAGCAGTTTCAATAATTGTGGCTGCGAAAATGGTGACAGCCATAAATCGGACGAAATATTTCCTGGGTGTTCAAGGTTGTAAAAAGAATAAAAGTATCACATCGAATAGTCTAAGAATATTATAATATTGGTACTGTCGATAAAAGTTTTATTTCCATGAGGTTGAAGTTTACATCGTCAGAATGCAAGGAAAATTAATATTTCTTAATTCCGTTAATTTATTTTGGCATATTTAGCCTACAAAATCCCGCAATAATTTTTTTATATATTTATTCCCCAATCTACTATATAAAGCTACAAAAAAAAGATCGTGTATAATAATAAAAAAAGGAAATGTTAAAAAGAACTTTCGTTGCATTCGAACGATGCAAACTGCAGCGACGTTTATTTTTGTCCTACGTTGGAGTTTTTTGTGGCCATCTGCGTCGTATCGCTGTTGAACCTCGAATTTGGAGACTTTGGCCATTCTATCTTTCAAACTCTAATGAATCAAATGTGATCTTCACTTTCGGTTTGTCGTTCACTTGGAATTGTAGTTTTAAGGACAATACGTCCGAAAAAAATCACCAAAATCTCGAGGAAATTCAAGTGGAAAAAACGAGTTTCCGATTGTCACAATGCCCAAAATAATGATCACATATTAATATTACCACAAGCATTAGTATTGAGAAATATCAAGAACATCAATACGATTGTCAAAAAACACAAATAAGTAAATCAAGTGTTTTTCATTTCCAAATGTCAATCTGATAAATCATTCGATGATTCGAGGCTGATTATCAGATGATCTCAAGCAGCCAGCAGCACGCGAAGTGGTAATCAATCGAATGACGATTGCGATATCCGATGGAAATGATAGAATCACGGTTCGGGAATGTCGTTTTTGGCATTATCACGTGCATATTGATAAGCACGTACGGGTAACATATGTCCCACGGGCCCTCATCACGATTTATCGGTTGTATATTGATACATGTGCGTCTGTATGCACCAATGTACAAGGACGTATCGAAATGTGAGTGCCGTATGGAAGAGAAAGATCGCAAAATATTTGCTCGAAATATTTTTCCCATTTCTGTGTATTTACTCAAAAACACTAATACTCCATATGTTTAATTGATCATTGATGAAGTCTTTTTTTCTTCTTTTCAATCTTAGCAATCATGTCGATCCAACTGAGAAACGTCTTCATCAGCGATCCGGTGGATGAGTCCTGCGCAGCTCTCTTGACCAGTCACGGTGTACCGGTCACGACGAAATACAAAATGCCAAAAGACGAATTGATCCAAGAGATCCAGGTAATTTGTTTTCTTATACTTTTTTTCCAAAGCAAACGTCTGCTGTTCAGATTTACCCGGTCATTTTTTTTTCTTACGTGTGGTTGCACTTATTTCGTCTTCGTTTAATTTTCATCCAAGCAAGCCTCTAGTTATTTGAAACGGAATGCCATCCGTCGTGGATTCACGATAAATTTTTTCACAATCAGAAAACGCCTTTTTCACAAGAAATATGAGGACTGTTCTCCCAACGGACTTATACACTAGTGGAATTAATTCTGAACACTTTTAATAGAAATTACTATTTCGATATTTACGCAGAAAATATATATTCTGCTACGCCGAAATGATACTGTGATGTTTATATTTTAATTTATAATGTTTCTACTTAATATTTGTTTTAATAAGCCTACTTTGATGAGAATGTAAAATATAAGTGATTATAACGTTAAAACGATTAATAAATTCGACATTTAAAAAAATTCAAATGTCCAGAATTAATTCCACCAGTGCCCATGTGTATGGCCTGTAAAAAAATTGCTGTAAGGCAATAATAAAAAATGTTAACGAACGTGGACGACATAATGAAGAAACGTAGTGTAAAAATAACAATTCTTTTCCATATAAAGACTTAATTTCTTTATATGGAAAAGAATTGTTATTTTTACAATACGTTTCTTCATTCAAAATGTATTCCCATTGAAAATGGCTAAATTTTCATTGATCGAATACCTATAACACACTTATGAAACTAATTCAATGTACAAGATTCAAATGTAACGAAAAATCCTTAATCATTCTTGTACTTTTATTTTCAATTGCAAAATCGACCATTAAAGCGTTACATCTGTATGGGTCACGGAAAAGTGAGACTTTTTTCGGAATTTTTCTTGACAATATTAAAAAAAGCAATCAAAATGAGGTTTGGAGGGTTTACAGAGATTCTTCACGTGGTGACGTAGACAAAAGAAATGTATAATAAAATATAGACACTGTGCGGCTCTATCTTAGCTACACTAAGAGCGTTTATTTGAGGCGCTCTGCGGGATGACGCAAAACTTTCATGGATTGGCACCAGAAAAAAAAAGCGTCATTTAAATTAGTTTTGCTAGAGAAGTACACGCGATTGTTAAAAAGTATGGTTTTTTTGCAAAATGGCATCATTTTGATTTTTTCTTTTTTTTTCGCTGAAAGATCGGCCTTAATGTATTTGTAAAACCGATAATTGTTGATGGCTTGTAAAAATCGTGTGTAATTCTTTAGGAAATGTCTCTAAGAAGCTACAGTTGAAACTTCAAGTCAATCGAATGAAAACTGCCCGAATTATGCGTTCTCCCGGTTTCAAAGACGTGGTTTCGAGAAAAAGGCGTTGAAAGTTTCAAAACTGGCTTAGCTATCGTCCAGATGACGAAATGAAAGCTCTCATTTGAATTCTGCGTGTGCGGAGGCATTTTGATAGTAGGTCTCCAGTTAGGTCGTTGTACATTTGTTGAACGACTGAACTAAACGACTCCAAATTGCTATTTTTCACCGTCTAGGCTGTTTCGTGAGGTTCGTAGACTTCTGAAAATGCGGTGTAAAAATAAAAATTAATTTTTTCGCATATTATTTTTTAATATCGTTCTTGTGATCTTGATAGATTATTTGAGCCAATGATAAAAAATCGGTCAACATTTTTAAATGTAACGTCATAAATGATGATAGGGTGAATTAATCGAGAATCCGGTCACGCCTTGTGTCCGCTATCGAGACACCGCATCTATTTGAGTATTCAGCGAGTTGCTGCAGTGTCGGCAGCTTCCCACATTTTTCCTCTCTCGTGCCATGTGTGTGCCGCATTTGCAGAGACGTTGTGTCCGGTTATAACCAGTTCGTGAGGCGTAAATAACCAGTTACGGCGGGTCGTTGTGCCGGTTCGACGACTGTACGGTTTTACACTGTATTCGGTACAATTGCGATAGCCCCCCTTACGTTTCTTCCGCGACAGACTGCAAGAAGCTTCTCTGTGCTGTTATCGAGTGCACGTGGCACACTCGCCCGCTCCGTCGACGATTTAATCGCCGTTGGTGCACTTTCACTGCCGCACGTCATTATGCACCAGGCGAGAAGAGACGTGCGAAAAAATCCTCCACTCCCTTTTTTAACGAACGGAAGCTATACGAAGTCCCGTCGCCTTTGGTTGTGCGATTTTTAGGGGTTTTTCGATTTTTTTCTCTCTCGAAATTACCAGCGTGTTCCCGACCACAAATTGGATCAAAGAATGCAAGGGACTTTTCGAAATTATACGGAAGAAGTAACTGCCCGAATAATTGAGTATTTTGCAACTGAAGATTTTATTTTAGAGAATTTTTTCTCACTGGATTTTTGAAGGCGTTATTCTCGCAATTACTTTTTCGAAATCGTTGACCACGATATGTAAAGAATTACTGCACCGATCAAGTTAACATTTTACAGGCTTTTTTTATGCATGAAAAAGCAGTGCTTGAACGAAGGCATTTTTTTCGATATAGTGCATATATCGTAACTATGCATAGTAAAAAAACTATACATATAAAAAACGATATGCATAGTTATAAACTATAACTATAGTGCATACATCGTAAATATGCATAGTAATGAAACTATACATATAAAAAACTATGCGCATAGTTTTTTGATGATCAGCGAAAATAGAGCATTTTTTCACCGGAAATCGATACCTTCACTTTGGACTGCGGCCATTTGTTCAAAAATCAATACTTTACCAACTCCTTCGTCCGAACACTACATCAATTCATGCAAAAACTAAATGCGCTTAATTCTTTTTATCTCGGCTGATTTATAAATAAACATCGCCACAAAAATTGTAAAAATACTTAAGGTAGTTCCTCTGCGAAAATCTCAACCAAAAGTTTACATACCATGTTCATGTTTAAAAGATTGATAATTGGTTTAATTAGTAATAAATAAAATTAAAAACTACGCAATATTGACTCGGTACTAGTAGATAATACGATGGATATCATTTATTGCCGTAAAATATATTTTATATTGTGTTTTTGGTCTACCATTGCCAGTAAACTTTTTGCCGGGACTGTCCAGACTTTGCCCCAATTGTTTTTTTTCCAGGCTTTGCCAGGCTTTGCACCACAATTGTGAGGGCTTTTCGTGGTTATATCTTGGAAACTAGGTGGTGAATCACTCTCATTTTTTTCACATTATTCGTGATATCTTACTCTAGATTATCCTCGTTTTTTATCAATTTCTTAATTTTAGTTTTGACGATAAAATTAATGACGCTCTGTTTGCCAATCATAACGCATTTGTTGCGTGTAAACCAAGCCAACTTTGAGTGTAAATATCTCAGGTTTGGGGTGGTCAAACTTATTGAAATTGCACAGATGTTTGGATAATGTATTGAATAACATATATGTCAAATTCCAACCATTTCTTAATTCAACTCTTCTGTGGAGGTACTACCTTAAAGCCATAGTTTTTAATGTGAAAAAATGAAGACCTGCACACAAGTTCCAAGAAAAAAATCACGAAAATTCTTTTTTTTCCTGCCACGAGCTAGGTGTAACCCGTTAAATTGGTATTTTCAGAATTACGACTCTCTGATTGTGCGCTCGGAGACAAAAGTTACCGCTGATATTATCGGAGCTGCTCCAAATCTTCGAGTGATCGGAAGAGCTGGTACCGGTGTCGATAATATCGATCTCCAGGCTGCGACACGCCGAGGAATCGTCGTTCTGAAGTAAGTTTAATGTCTCATCGAACGTACTTCCGGTGGAAAATACTTCCGGAATGGCTTCCGGATAAAAATACGAGTTTGAGAGTGACTGAGATTTCTCAAGAGTGCTCGCCATCGATATAGAACTTTTCGTGTGAATCTGCGAATGCTTTTGATCAACTGACATTCAGAAGTGGCTAGAAACGACTTTGATTCACGATGGGCTCAAGCGAAAAATCATTTTCCAACCCGTTCCGAGTACAGTTTTCTGTGATAAGTGAATCTGTAATTGTTTTTCCAAAATCACAAATATCGGTGAGGTATTGCTCCTCTATCTGCCAATTGTACCTTTAGGCGAGGAAAAAATTGATGATTTTCATGACTTTTGTGAAAAGGAAAGATTACTTCACCATTTTTGAGACTTAGGGTAAGCGTACATAGGTGATGAAGTGAACGAAAAAAAATCGTTGTTTTAATGAAAATTTGAATATTTGGGAGGCTTGAGCGATCTCTAAATATTTTTTGACCGCTCGCAGCTTCCGCGACAATTTTTTTTTTTTAAGGGGCTATACCATACCGTGTGAACGCTGCAAATTTGCGTGATTTTAGGGAATTTTTGGAAGAAAAGTTCTCAATTAAATGTTTCGGAAAATTAAGAATATATTTGACCTATATTACTCAATTTTTTCATAGAAAAATATTGAGATCCAAGCGACTTATGCGCTGCCTTCGGAGGCGCCAAAAAAAAGTTCCTCCACTGCTGACATGATTCCGGCCGATTGAGTAGCTGAAACCGAAAAAGGAAAAAATGTTGAACTGGAAGGTATTTCCTATACAATGGCGCAGGATTTTCGAGAAAAAAAATCAAAATCTAGCAAAATGGCGTAGTTATGAAAAAAGTCTGTTTTCTTGCCTATAAAATGGCCGTTTTTTCAATGCCAAATCGTCAATTTTCATCCAATCAAAAATATCCTACGTCATTGTAGAGTAAATATATTCAAGACTACTCAGTGCAAATTTCAAGTCAATCGGGTAGTTGCTCTTTGAGTTACAATGTCAGCAAATTTGAAAAATCTTATTTCGAGAAAAAGTTTAAAGATTTAACTTTCGATTTTTGCAAGATAAAATTATTAGAGATACGGCCTCGAATTTTTACAGGATATTCTTAAAAGTATAAGCTGTCGAAAAGGGCAAAAAAATCGATATTTTGAAAGTATCACACTGGTACAGCCCCTTAAAGGAGATGATCGGATGGTGAGAAAAAGAGAAGAAAATAGAGCTCGAAATTGTGCCACCCTAGCGTATACTCGCCAGCGGTTCGAGCTTGAAGAAAGATGATAAAATTGTTGTCGATTTTGTCACAGCACACCTGGAGGCAACAGCATAAGCGCCTGCGAGCTGACGTGCGCCCTGATCTCTTCGCTGGCCCGTAACGTCGCCCAGGCCGCCCAGTCCATGAAGGAAGGACGCTGGGATCGCAAGCTCTACTCCGGCTTCGAGCTGTCCGGCAAGACCCTCGGTGTCCTCGGCTTTGGGCGCATAGGACGTGAGGTTGCCCGTCGAATGCAATCTTACGGCATGAAAATCGTCGCGTTCGACCCAATGCTCGACGAGGAGTCTGCCAGCCAACTCGGTGTGACCAAAGCCAGTCTCGATGAAATTTGGCCGGTCGCCGATTTCATTACCGTTCACACACCTCTCATTCCTCAGACGAAGAGTGAGTACCACCAAATTTCTCTACGCACCCGTCGATTGTTTCAAACTCTGCCGATTTGTTTCCCCTTCTCGTTTTTTTTTTCATTCGTCTTTCCAGCAGCTACGCAGAGTTGGTTGTACGAGTAAAAGTGGAACTTTTGAGTTTCACTTCAGAAAATCAGTGTTTACTAAAGAAATTAATATTGCATGAATGAGTGAGATGATTGAAAAATCGCTTGGACGGTTATTTGTATGTACATTAACGAAGTTGCGTGCCAAATTTCATTTGAAAAGATTCGTAACTAAAGAAGTTATAAACAATCTTGTGAAGCACCTTCGAACGTGAGGGGCTCAACGGTGTACTCGACTTTGGCCACCCGGCTGGTAGAAACTAAAAAAACGAGATTTTTTTCTTGAAATAGATAATATTGGCTAAGACTTGACCGAGCTTTTTCTCGTTATCGTGTTTCGATAATCGAGAAATAATTTTTGTTTTTTTTTCGGTTTTTTCGAGGAATAATGATATCATTGTTGTTAATAACTAATTTTAAAAAATGTTAAAAAAGAAGACCGCCCGTCAAGACTAAACTACAATTACACTGAATAAGTGTACCAAATTTCAAGTCAATGCGTTAATTAGATGTCGAAAAATCGTGTACACCGTTTCGAAAAACATGGTTTCGAGAAAAACGCCTTTAAACTTTGACTAGCAGTTCTATCGTTGCAATCATAAATTTACCTTCAATCTGCGATTCCATATGTTGGACAATGGGTGACCGCTCAATCGCGCTTTGTACTGATTGTACAGCTTTTTGGTTCTTATTCTTTTTCTTTCGTTATTATAATTTATTATAACTAATTGTTATATTTATATAATAAACAAATTAATATAATAAATGAATGAATTTATATAATTATAATTAAATATTATAATTAATTATTATTCCTTCGTTTGCTTGCAGATCTCATCAACGAGACGACTCTGTCGAAGTGCAAAAAGGGAGTGTACATAATTAACGTTGCGCGCGGTGGGATAGTGGACGAGGAGGCTCTATTGAATTCCATCAAATCTGGACACTGCGGGGGTGCGGGTCTCGACGTCTTCGTCGAGGAGCCGCCGAAAAATCCTGTCACTATCGAGCTCGTAAAGCACCCCAAAGTCATCGCGACACCTCACCTCGGTAAGCTTAGAAAATTTACTTAGAGATAGAACCAACGTTGCCAAATATCAAACCTGGAAATACTGCGAGAATCGTTGGAATAACTATTTTTTCTTTCTTCTAATTAAATGTGAACATTCATTGAACAGTTTACGCAGGGAAATTTTTAGTTATTACAATTTTTTTTGCATATGTTAAAAATATAAATTGTACAGGTCTCAAGTATCATCAGTGGTATGACTAGTGTGAAGCGATAGAATTACCTTCAAGAGAAGGTTCTGCCTTGTTGGGCCAAAAAAATGTTCGATTTTTCACCAATTCTTTATGCGAAAAGTATTAAATATAGAATGTTGATATTTGGTATGTTGACTAAGCGGTCTTTATTGAACATCAATTTTTTTTTTAAAGTTTGACAAAACATCGTCAGACTAAAACAAATGGGAGTGGGAAGAGCCACGTATGTCGGTGCGCGGACGATGACATTCTTCGCTTGCGGAAGTCCTAATTCCCGGACAGGTGATCTGAAGCAAAAAAATCAAACATATTTTTACTTTGTACAATATTGTGTATAAGTTGACCTAGAATCAAGAAAAAAAATCGAAAAATAAAAAAATTGTGAGCAGAAAAGTGCGAAAATTTTTGGGAAAAAAAAAACAAACTTCTTTGCGATCGCTCATATTTTTTTATTTTTCAATTTTTCTTGTTTCTAGGTCAACTTATACACAATATTGTACAAAGTAAAAATATGTTTGATTTTTTTGCTTCGAGTCACCTGTCCGGAACTTAGGACTTCCGCTAGCGAAGAATGTCATCGCCCGCGCACCGGCATATGTGGCTCTTCCCACTCGCACCACCATGTTTTGTCAAACTTTAAAAAAATATTTTGATGTTCAATAAAGACCGCTTAGTCAACATATCAAATATCAACATTCTATATTTAATACCTTTCGCATAAAAAATTGGTGAAAAAGCGAACATTTTTTGGCCCAACAAGGCAGAACCTTCCCCTAAACTGAAAACAGGTTTGTATTGCAACACATATGTATAGTAAAGTCACATAAACAATGTACATTTTTATTTATGCTTATATTTTATACATAAATATGATATAATATCAACTACACCCCAAACTTGCTAAGACCTAGCTTACGTACTGATTAAGGTGCAAGCACTGCCGAGGCTCAGCAGCGCGTAGCGGTCGAGATTGCGGAACAATTCCTCGCAATATCCGGCGTGACGGACGAGTACGCGGTGACGGGAATCGTAAACGCGCCGGTGTTGGCGGCGGCCATGATTGGCGACAACGGAATTTGGATCGAGTTGGCAAAGAAATTGGGCAAATTGTGCGCGCGCTTCCTGCGGAAGGATTTGCACCTACCGATCGAGAGCCAAACGATCGGGGCTGGCAATCAGAAGAAAAAGTTCATTCACACGGCTGTACTCGTCGGTATTCTGTCCGGACAGACCAAGAACGGCTTGAATCTCGTGAACGCGCCGACGCTTGCCAAAGATGCCGGTATCAACATCAACGAGAGCCACGCGAACGGCGATTACGATGCGGTCCTCGTTAAAGTTGGACCTCATAGCCTAAAAGGTGAGAATACATTTTTGTCGCCATTATGAGCGAACAAATGAAAACATTGTTAAGTTTCCGCAGACATACGACGTGACAATGACAGAAAAAACAAGATTTAAGATTTACACAAATCTAAGAGCAAAGCCAAGTTTATACGAGATTTGGATTCACCGTTTTCGCGGCTGATGAGACAAACGCACAAGTCTGCGGCACTTTTTTCTCCATGAGTTCTATCTATGTAGCTCACCGAAAAATGAGGCTTTTTTGGGATTTTTTTTAGATGACTAAAAGAGTGATCAAAATGAGGTTGGGGAGCGTACACAAATTACGTAACGCAACATTTCCTAATTTTTGCCCCCCCCCCCCCCCCCCCTCCCCACGTAACGGGAACGTAACGCTTGGCCAGAACCCCCCCTCCCCATTCCGTTACGTAACGGGTGCTTTGTCGTCAATAATTGCGATTTTTTTCATAGGCATTTTTTTTTCATTATGAAAGGATCGGGTTTATACTCATTTTATGAAGTATATATTCATCTACTTTTATACCAATTTTTATGACAAAATCTTAAAAATGAACCGAGATATGTCTTGATTTGACGACGAAAAAAATATTCTCTTTATTATCCCATCGATATCTTTATGAAAGGTTATCTGTAAATTTAAAGTCAACAATTTATCGATATCTATGCAAATGTAGCTAGTTATGCGTAGCCGTTTACAAAATGCCGACAGTTTGAACATTTTTTTCTATTTTCAAGGCCCTTATTCTGTATTCAAGCAGTCTTTAAAAATAGTAATTATCAAATGTTAAAAACGCGGATGCGTACAAACTTAGTCACTGCGATTACAAAAATGTTTTTTTTTTTATTTAAAATCGGTTGATAAGTGTTTAAGTATTCGCTCGGACAAGGTAGAAAAAACTAGTTTCGAGAAAAACGCGTTCAAAATTTTCGTTCCGTGTTTCTTGATATAAAGTTATGTTTTTTCTAGAATATCGATACTTATATAAGAAAATAATAAGAGCCTGTACTTCATCTATTGTGAATTATGCCACACCTGTAGGGACTGAGGGTACTTACCGGTCGCGCTACCTGTTCTCACCAAAGTGACTATAACTCCGTCAATTTTCGGACTTGTGAATAAAAATGTTGCCAACATATTTTTCAATACATGTACTTTGAAGAAGTAAAAAAAATGTCCTCCGATTTTTGCTTGGGGGATGTGGGAAAGCTACTGTGCCCAAGCTCAACAAACTCTTGCACAGTGACTTTCCCCTTTAACTGACATTGTGTACATAAAGCTGTGAGTTGTCCACGGTAAAATTCCACGCGAGGTTTAAATGAAAAACTTAAACATGCGGAAATTTTGCTATTTCTGGCAGTTTTAAAATCGTGACGTAAAGCAAACCTTGACACAATTCTATAAAAAAAATATTTTAAGAATGTCCATTTACTTACTTTTTTGGACAAAAAAACGGGTAGCAGATCGAACGCTGGGGCAAGCATCGTAAATTTTGACGACAACATTGTTGCCATATTCACATGATTCATATGTTTACGTTTGAATTTCAAGCTATCCCGGCATTTGTAGCTGCATCTAGCATAGATTGATGGAACTGAAACGTAGCTTGTCCGCTATAGCGTCCTTACGCTTTTACCGACGGGGTCAAAGTGAACGTAGCAAATTTGCTACGATGGCAGCTAAAGGGTTAACTTATAAGAATGAATACATTTTTTCAACAATTTTGTCAATTATATTGTATTTTATCTTGTTTTATTTTGTTTCATCGTTGTTGTTTTTTTCAGGCACCGTACGCAACGACCAGGCGCTCCTTCTTTCGATCGACGACGCTGTTTTCAACAACGGCATTGTTCTACGCGACTACACATCGTTCTACCGAGCGAACGGTCCCCAAGATCTCGCCACGATAGTCAGCGCCTACTCGTCGAAGGGCGTGCCCATCAAGAGTCTGAATTCGAACGGAAATTGGCTCACGATCGAGACTGATCAGGACGTGACTATACCCGTCAACGGAATCGATTGCTTTTGATTCGAACCTTGCCATTCGTTGAGAAACGAAAGTTTCATTTAGCGAGAGAATTGCTCGCTCTGATTCCAGTATTTCCAGGATTTTGTAAACATCATTGATGCGTTTATGGCAAACCGTACGTCACTTTGAAGACGAATACATCGCCACGGTTATTTTTTCATTATTTTCTTTTGCGTTGTCGAACGATTCGCTCATTCGATGAAACTCGCGAAAATTAGAACGAACTAAGGTTTACCGAATAATTTTTTCTATTGCACCCGTTATGATCGACGTTCAGACTATTCTCGTAATTTATAAGCCGCACTTCGAATGTACCACTCGAACGTAAAATTATGGATTGTAATGAAAAAGAGAACATATTTATATTTTTGTAATATTTCGTTTGTCGAAACAATAAAAGATCGACGCACGTTGAAAATGAGTGAACTGACAAATTTAACCTGTATTTTTTATTTTTGTTTTTATTTTTCACCAGGCAGTCAGCAACGATTGCATTTTTGAGGCGGGAGTGAGACTCCGTCTGCCTGTGCGCATATCAGAGCCTCGTGACTCTTGAATTCTTCAACACAGAAGCACGAAACTTAAATAATTTAGAGATTTCAAAAAGCCACCGAAGATTCTATGTTCCTCATAGTGCTGGAATAATATTAGGAGTACAAATAATTCTCCGCCGTTTGACAAAAGATGGCCCACCAGGAGGTTATGGTTGAAATTGTCAGATGTAAAACGTCATATCGTAAGGTTGGACATCTGGCAAGACCATAACCTTGAAATATAAGCGATTTTGTATCAGCATCACATAACTTTTTTCGTGCGAAAATTTCGAGTTTTGAGCCGAATAAGCGTCATTTGCGGGAACTTATAACTATTATTCACTTCATGGAGCCTAGATACCAGGAGGTTCAGCGGCAATGCAAAGGCGCTGAAAAAAGCGTGCCCGAAAATGTGTCGAAGTGATGGCGCTGGGGTGCAGCGGCACCTACATATATAGTAATATATTGGTCAACGAGGTGAAAGTGATCGGATGAGTTTCTAACCTCACGGCAGACCGATCGTGACATCAAACGTCGAAATATCCGCCGATTCATAATTTCCTCATGACGGTTCGGAAACGAAAACGCAAAAGCGAGAAAAGATCTCAAACTCAAACTCAAAATGGCGGCGATACAGCCCATCTAGAAAAACATGTTTTTTTTACAAATAGCTTCACGGGAGAACGGTTTTCTCGTAAAATATAAGACCTGAAACGAAAACCAAAAAAATGACAATTTATATATTATTAGCTATGAGACTACCTAGAAATTTGCTTTCAAATTTTGAAAAAATAGCGCACTTTAAAGGAAAGAAATCGATTTTTTGCCAAAAAAGCAGTGAATTGTTTATAAAAAAAGTTTACATTTAATCAAAAAACGGCTACGTACTCCCATAGAGAATGTAATTGTGAAGCTGCTGTCCAAATTTCAAATCGATGCATGCTAAGGTGGTCGAGTAATCCGTCTTCCGAGATTGAAAAAAGTGGTTTCGAGAAAACTGCGTTCAAAGTTGTACGAGCAACTGAGCGCGCGCTCTGAGGCGCTGCGGCCAAATCGATAATTGAACCTTTAAATTTAAAAAATCGCTACAGGACCAATTGCATATTGTTTTTATGACACCGAAGTATATTTAGGTAAGAAAACGTCTTCCCAAAATCCTAGAGTGGTGTTATCCCTTAACACGAATGAGGGTTACGTACATCATCTGTGATCTGTCTTAGATCGCACCCATGTTTAGCGTATATCTATATACATATAGGTGCCGGAGCACCCCAGCGCCGTCATTTCTCGTTCTCGTTTTGGGAACCAGTTGAAAGGCCTTGCTGAACCTCCTGGCATCTAGGCTCCATGATTTACTTGTTCAATTTAAAGAAATCTGCGGCTGAGGCGCATCGATAGCTCGTAGAAGCATACGGTGAGGCTGCGTTAAGGGGAGATATACACCCAGGAGCCGAAAAAAGGTCATTTTTGTGAATTTTTTCAAGAACTATTTGAAATTTCGGATTGGGGTTTTAATTATCTAAAAGTATATGCATTCAAAAATATGTTTAATTTTCTTTATTTAAAAATATCAAAAATATACAAGGATATTGTATGATCCTTGGAGCGTCGTAAAAAAATCGGCGTATACGGTACCCACTGGCGTTTCTTCAAAAATCATCTAAAAAAAACCAAAAAGATTATTAAATTAGATACTATAATCTAGTACTTCTCATAGCCGATTTTGAAAACATCGATCTATGACAAAATGGCCGACGTTTGAACATAAATAGTGATTTTTGGGAAAAAATTAGTTATTATTTTGCCTATAAAACAAGAACTAAGTAACGGAAAAAAATCCTATGAAAAGTACTAGATAATGGTGTATAGAATAACCACAAAAAATCTCAAGGCAATTGGTTCATTGGTTTTCGAGAAATTTTGGGTACCGATTTGAAAAACGTGGTTTTGAGAAAAACGCGTTTGAAAATTTGGGAATGAATAAATCATGAAATTTGTCAACTTACATGGAATCATCGATACCAGGCCCATAGTGTAGGTCTTCTACGGTCGACGGAATGTTCATAGCTTCTAAATCCTCGACCTCGACCATCTAGGTGTATATCTCCCGTTAAGGCCTTAGGCCACAGTAACGGGTATAAAATCATGTGCCAATTTAACAATCTTTTTTCGTATGGAAAAGTTATTCATTCAAAATTAATTACACGTCTATTTAGTATGAATATCTTTTTTAATATTTAGACTACTCGAAACTTCTCGAAACAGTGTTTTTCCAATTGGCGTGACAAATAACTTCAACAATTTTCACTCGATTTACTTCAAATTTAAAAGTTATGTTCCTAATTGCATTTCGCAGAGAAGTACGTACGGAATTTCTGATCAATCGAAAACTTTTCATATTATGAGCAGTTATAACGAAATTGATTACTGAAAATTCATTTCTTATGTTCAAACACCTACAAATTTTAAATAAAACAACATTTTTTAAATTCCGTACGTACTTCTCTAGGTATTCTAATGTAGATTGACGAGGATTTTTGTTTTTTGTTCCAGATAAAAAAAATTGTGGATGCTAAATGTCACGCCGCGGAGCGCCTAAAAAAAAGATAAAACAAAATATTAGTAGTCGGCCATTTTGTACATCGAAAAAAATATATATTTTTTTTGACAGCTTGATATTCATACTAAATAGATGTGTAATTAATTTTATGAGTGAATCACTTTTTCATACGAAACAAAATTGTTAAATTCGCACATGATTTTATACCCGTTACTGTGGTCTAAGGCCTTAAGTGAGAAAAGTTGTCGTGAGTGATTTCAAAAGTTTAAGAACGGTGAGTTTGACATCAAAGACAAAGAACGTAGCGGAAGGCCCAAACAAAGATGCGGAATTGAAAGTATTATTGGAGGGGGATTCGTGCCAAACGCAAGAGTTCCCGCAAATGGCGCTTATTCGGCTCAAATCTCGACATTTTCTCTCGACAAAATAAAGTTCACCGTTGAGCCCCTCGCCCCCAAAGATCCTTCACGAGATTGTTTATAACTTCTTCAATCATTCGTATTTTTAAATAAAATTTGTCACAACTTTGTTAAAATACATACAAATAAATGTCTAAACGATTTTTCAATCATCTTACTTATTCCTGCACAATTAGTTTTCTGTCAATAACCCTGATTTTGGGGTCGTCACAGTAGCCTAACCCCTCAATTCATTGTGCCTTCTCGATTTATACTTTCGTACAATATATATAGAATTATTAATTTTATTATGCACTTTATGTGCAGACAATATAATATTACAAGTATGCCGATAGACTTACATGGTCGTTATAAAAAATATACCAAGTTGCCGATTAAAAAAGACACCTCAAAAGGCGTTTTGTTTTCACCTCCATTACGTTTTCTCAGCGTATGCAAATTTTGATCGAGCCTTTGACTGTGGCAAATCTGCCTTCTAGGATAAAGAATATCACACGTAAGTAAACCTGAGTATCGAATATTTTTCCATTTTCAGAATTGGACAGTTTGTCAATTATGCTAATCTATGTATAAATCCGATTTTATTCTTCGAGAGCGCGCAAATGTCGCGCGCAATATCTCAAGTCAGAGGAACCCTTGTGCAACGAATACTCAATAACGAAAGCCGCGGGAAATAAAGGAAAAATAATTCGCGTTCGAAAATACGTCCAACTTCCAGCACTGAACAAAAGTGCACGATTCGTCAGTCCTGTTTTATCGCGTATGAAGCGAAGCGTTCGAAAACGCGAAACTTATCGTGCCACCAACTCAATTATCAGCATCCGAAGCGTCAATTTTTGCGATAGACCGTGAGAATGAATATTTTTATATTCTGTCGTAAGTGTTTGGTGAACAGCAACTGAAAATGCGGGTGACACCGTCCTGTAAAAAAAAGAGAGAAATGTTATGAGTCAATGTGAAGGTAAAAGTTGAACTTTAATGAATTCATACGGACGACTCGAAATATATTTTGACGTATGTGTTGTTAGTAATTCAGTAAATATTAATTGTTTTAACTAGATCGAAGCATTCTGATTACCAAAATTAGAAAATATTTCAAGCAAAGTTTTGTATTTCTTCATTTTTTTTCTTAATGAGTAAATATATGGCTTTCTTTATTATACTGACATATAATTTGTGAAGTTGGTATGTATTAGTAATGTAGAAAATATAAACTGTACCGCCTCATCTAGCATTTCGTATGTAAGGGCTTACACCCA
The DNA here is from genome assembly GCA_944452715.1 of Ophion slaviceki. NCBI lineage: Eukaryota > Metazoa > Arthropoda > Insecta > Hymenoptera > Ichneumonidae > Ophion > Ophion slaviceki. The sequence continues at coordinate 14,545,474 of OX101785.1, forward strand.
CTTGAGTTTTTTCGAAAATAACGATTTTTTTACGTATTCCGAAAATATAAATTTTCAAAAATATTCTCTATAAATTTTCAAGCCGATCCGTGTTAAATTGAGGAATTTATGGGTACGTTCAGCGAGCCGGCGAACTTTAAACGCGTTTTCGTCAAAATACCGTTTTCAAAATTGGTGACAAGCTTTTACAAGCTACTTTTACACAACAAAAAGCGAAACTTGAACAAAGGCATTTTTTTCGATGCATAGTTTCTTTTTGTCAACGAATAAAGAGCGTTGTTCACCGAAAATCGATACTTTTACTTAGACTTGCGGCCATTAAAAAAAATCGATATCTTGTTAAGGGATCACAGTGTAAAATTTTCAAAAAATCGATTTTTTGCATTATCCGATAGTATATACGGTTTCAAACATGCTGTTCAATTTTTGGGACGAAATTCGAATTCTTCTGGTTGCTACAGCCTTTCTCAAAAAAAGGACGCGTTATTCTCAAAATTTCGTTTTTCAAAACGGTGTACACTCTCAAAGGAAAAGTTTTCAAGCTATGCGTATCAAATTTTGACAAAATTCTTCACGTCATTCTTTATCTTGCTATGGAAGCTTTTTTTAAATTGAAATCTTCATTTTTTTAACGTAAAACTGTCGAAAAAATAGATTGAATTCGATATTTTTTTCAAACCGCCGACATGTTGTCAATTTTGATTTAAAAAAACCTCCATAGCAAGACAGCAGCTTTCATACTGATTAATAAGCTTTTTACAAATTTTGTTTTAGAAAATCTTTACTCCTTTTTCAAATACATTTTCAACCGTTAAAAGAAATGTAAACAGAATAAAAATAAACGTTTAAAAATGTATTTTCTGTTTTTTTTTTCATGAGTGCTGTGAATTGACATAAAGAAATCAGGCTGATGAGCGTATTTTAACCATCGAAAAAAATCGCGTAAATCAGCTATTTTTCGACACGTTACACTGTGATGAACCCTTAAGGTTGTTATGGGGTTAAGCCGTCGGGGGTGAAGTACAAGAGGAGCGCCCTATGCTTGTGCTCGGAGCTGATTGAATGTTACCAACTGTTAGCTTTCAAATAATCGTCATGTTAAACGTGCGTTTTCGAACTATTTTTCTACATCTATTTATAAAAATATGCATTTTTGATCATTCGGTGATTACATTAAGGATTTCCTTTACTTTGTGTAATTATTTTTTATAACTTTTTCTCGCTCAATTAACGCGGATCGATTTGGCAACGTCGTAAATCGTGGTATATCATAATGCCCAGGTTGGCATAAGTGTCGCGAAGTTAGAAACACATGCGCCCCGTTCGTAACCTCAATATCGGCCCAAGGAGCTGGCAAAAAAAATATCGGTCCGAGTAAAAAAAATCCACTGGAAAGAAAAAGTGTGTACTAAAGCTGTCTATAATCCCGAAGGCATCAAAAACTTTAATAATTTTCCGATATTCTAGAAAGCAATTATGTATGAAAAAAAACGCGTTATTTTGTCTTTGCCTAGAAATATCTAGAAATGTATAATTTCTGAACACAATAATCAAATTAATATTAAGCAATTATCACTAATCAAGAGAATAAGTACCGATAATATTCGTTGTTAATTATCCTGACCGAGTAGTTTGAGGTTCCCGAGCATAATTACCGAATACCGATAAGATAGGTAGCATTTTTGCCGTTTACGACGTTGCCATGATTGCACAGTCTAATATATTGTCTGATTGATTTTCTCACAAATTCCCTATCAAAAACATTAATAATTTTATAACGGTACTGTGAATCCTCATTTTCACGATACCAAGGGTTAATCCGATTATTAGTCTAACCGTGCTTATTTTTTCAGCTCTGTGGTAACATTCACGTAGCACATATTAATAATCTACTGAAAAATTATCGGGAGTTTTCCATAAGCGTAATGTAATTAACTCACGAAATACGTCGAGTTGCCGACTTTTTTTCTCGAAAAAACGCTACTGTGTATCGTATTCAAACTGCACAGGATGATCAGCAAAGAGCTTATAAAGGTCCGGAAAAAAATTGAGCTCGGTGGCAACATGTTGACTTAACCTCCTAACAACCTTAAATCCTTCGTCCAAACCATGGAGACTACATAAAGGAGTCCGAACTCCAATGGAAGGGGTATGGGAAAAATGACCACAAAATCGAAGAACGGAAGGGTTCCCGAAACCGCCACTTCGTGGCGCTGATTGTTAGGAGCGACAGCTTGAAATTAGCTATGCGTGAGAGAGATCGAATGATGAAGCGTCATCAATCGATCGGCCATATTGAATTGTTGAACTGTTGTCATGGAGACCACACCACTAGCTAATTTCAAGCTGTTGCTTATGACAACCAGCGCCACGAAGTGGCGCTGGTTGTCATATACAACTAATGAAGCCTTCCGTTCCTCGATTTTGTGGTCACTTCCCTAGTACACAGTTCGGGCTCCCTTATGAAGCCTTAATGATCCAAACATTGGACAATTTGTTGCCGAGCAGCAGTGATCACTACGTAGGACGTTTTTCAAACAGCGATCTGCACAAGCTGTTGCATCTACCACATTCATAAATAGTTTTCAAATACAACATTTGTAAAAGATACTTAAAATCGTATTCTTCAATATGAAAAAACGACAATTTGAGAACCTACACACGTTCTCCCATAAAAAAATCACGAACATTCCGCTTTTTTCCCACTACAAGCAAGGTGTAACCCGTTAAAAGAGAGTTTCTCACGGTTCGACATTGTCATACTCATATTTCATATTGTTATGTATACTTCGGGCACACTGTGGAGTTTATGAGAAAGCCAAGCGCACTGGGTAGATGCTCACCCTGCAGAGGCCCGGAAGGCTGCACCAGAAGTCATAATTCGGTATCAACTCCCAGCCTATCGCACCGCGCATGAATCGCAGCACGAGAGCGCCAATGACGAAATACGAACCACCAAAGACCAAGAGCAAAATGAGCAGGATCGAACCCACGGAGAGGCCTTCGCGTTGTTCGTGGTGTTTACAGGCGAACGGCGTATTCAGCACCAAATGCTGAAATTCAATGAAAACGCATCAGATGACCAGGCATCTACCGCCCAAACTTTCGTTTGTTTTTGTCATAGCGGGAGAGTCACTAACGTATTTGAATTCTTCGAGCTTATTGTCGAAACTTAAACTGGACGTTGCGCATTCGTGGCAACAGAGTAATGTTATTTGTGTGGTGTACGGCGGGTGATCAAGCACAAACGCCGTGCCGCTTTCCCCCACCTTCCACTTGGTCTCTGTTGTATTTCCAAGACTGAATGGTGTCTTGCCGTCCAACCTGGCGCACAACTATCGAGAAATTGCTTCAGTGAACGATTTGTTTATTTGTTTATTTCTCTCTCTCTCTCTCTCTCTCTCTCTCTCTCTCTCTCTCTCTCTCTCTCTCTCCCCCTCTCTCTCCCGCTCTCTCTCTCTCCGTATGTTATTGCTGTAGGAGATATGCTATTTTTCTGTGTCATCAACGTACCGATACCCCAGTGCCGTTGTTACAGTCAGTCACAATACCTGGTATCAAATCCATTTTCACATTTTTGCACGGTTGAAAAGAAAAATCGTAGCTTCGATTGTAAGTGGTACTCCTCAGAGGGCTGTAAAAAAAAGGCACAACTGTATATATCGTACTTGAGAGAAGAAACCTATTTTTACGCCTTCAGTTTTTCTTCACACTCTCTATTTTGTGGCATTTATTCAGCATATAGGGTTAAAAAACTATTGTGTATGAATTATAGAGAGGGGTCCAATCACCTCAAATGACGGTTTATGATTTGTTTTCTTCGGTGAACCTCAAAAAATTCTTACAAGGTATATATTTATTCTGTAGATGCAAATTTTTTATAAAAAGTTAGGCGTACAAGTAAGTGTTAGAAGATTCACAAGGGAGGGCGTTAGTAGTATTAAAAAGCATCAAACTATAATCTCACCGCCTTCATGTTAAAGCGCCATCATTAGACTTTAGTTTTTAGTATGTCGCATTTTATCGAAGTGTAAACAACAAAGTTCTTTTGAACTCTAAATATATTGACTTTTGTGCCAACGAAGGGCAATTTAAGGGAAGCTTTACTTTTCTGCTTTCATTTAAACAAAAAGCAGCTGAAGGTCGTCGGTTGCTGTGTGGGGCTTATGAGATTGATAAAGCATGGTCCCCATAAACCTCAAACAGCAATCGATGACCAGCTGCTTTTTTTCAAATGAAAGCAGTAAAAAGCTTTCTGCAAATTGCGTTTCGTTGGCACAAAAGTCTAGATATTTGGAGTTCCAAAAAAATTATGTTGTTTACACTTTCACAAAATGAGACATACTGAAACCTAAAGCCTAGTGATGACGCTTTAACATGAAGGTGTTCAGGTTATGGTCTGATGCGACTTAATACTATTAATGCCCTCTCCTGTAAATCCTTTAAAATTTACTTGTACCCCTAATATGTAACTAAAGTGCAAAATTATGCGTTTTTATATTTTTGTTAAGTTGATAAGAAAAACTTTTATGTTACTATCAACTTGAAAGAGTTATCAATTATTATAATATTATATATATTATCGATAGTCATTATGAAGAAAAAAAACTGTCAGCGAATGTTTTATATAGCATAGAATGACATTTTGAGTCAATTATAATTATGCCTATTTATATTTATGTCATGAGATAATTTATTATTACCATTAATTAATATTAAGTGTTTCCAAAATACGACAACTTCACGGACATTGAGGTGGGTATCAATGCTCTTCATTCGCTAGTCAAGATTCGTAATTTTTTATCAAACCTTGATGGTTTAATATGGAATATATATGGTTTACCATGGGCAATATGGGTTTTTTTTCTAAATTGTTTACAAAGGTTTAGTTTGCGTTAATCCGTTGTTATAAATGGTTTATCCTGGTGCTGAATAGCTAAAAAAAAATTCAAATTTTCCACAGTTCCCTGTACCCTCGGCAAATAAGGTATAGTGTAGCTTAAGATGACTGTGGACGCAACAGAAGTTACGTTAGAATAACACCTAAAAGCTCGCAAGGGTACATGCTGGAACTGAGGGAATAGAACAATATATATTCCTTCATTGTAAAATGATATAAATGGTACTGACGAATGAGACTGAAGGATTCATAAAAGTGGAACAGCACCAATTTTATAGATATTATAAAGAAATGAATTTCACATAATATCACATGAAAGTAACAAAAAACTTTCTGTATTATTTGATACATTAATTTCTGTATCATTTGTAATATTGCTTTTAAAGTGCTTCGTGTGCAATGCATCACATAATTTTGTTCAAAATATATTTATGTTGATTTCTCTGCTCAAAATATAGTTATATTACTTTTGCTGCTCAAAATATATTTATATTACTTTTTCTGCTCAGAATATGTTTATATTACTCTTCTTGCTTAAATTATATTTACATTACTTTTTCCGTACAACAAAAATCAAAGCTTCTTCATAAGTTATTCATGAAAAGTCTAACAAGCTATTATTTTATGAAGAGTACAACGCATTGCGTGTGCGCTTGAATAAACCAACAGAAAAATTGTTCGCTTGCAAGTTCAAATGACGAAAATTAAACGGAAATGCAAAATTTAAGGTTAGAGTGCACGGGTTTGTACCGGAAAATGGACGTATTGAGAAAAAGGTTATGTCAATCGTAATTCGCCAGACTCCAAACTTGCGACGAATGACAATGGATGATATATAATTTGAATACGTGACAATAAGCGTAGGAAGAGAGGAAAAAACGAACCCTTTCGCCGATAATTCGTTCAAATCGTAAAAAGTCCCATCAGAAAGATGACACGAGCAAGATGTTTCCTCGACGCATTGCAACGCAATTAAATCGAAGATGGAGAATAACAACGTTATAGAAAAAACCAAGCTCGCATTGCTCCAAGTCATACTCGCTGATAGTTGGCGTCCGAAATTCCTTCCGATATATCAACTCTCGAAGGAAAACATTACAGTTTGCGGAAATAAAAAAAGAAAAACAACTTCTGCTTACAATTAGAACTGCCAGACGCTGGGTACACGGGGATCAGCTGATTGCGACTAGTGCGCAACAAAAACAATATCGATAATGCAGGGATCCGTTTGAAACGTGAACTCTATCGTCGCGCAGATTCCAATGTTACCGGTACATTATCCAGCGTCTAATGAACGCTTTGGCCAAGCAGTTGGGTCAACTTCCGCGCGGCGCTTCGAAGCAAACAGGAAGCCATTTCGGTTCGCAGTGGGCCGTACGAACGTTCGTAAATCCTTTCTCGAATCGCTTGGCATCGAAATGACAAATCATATCGAAGATAATTGGAGATCCTGTCGCTTAGGCTCGTGAAAATATTTCATCAGTTTCGCCCCGTAGAAAACACAAATCTAGAGTCTCTACGTGCATCTGTTTCTGCGTATTGTGAAACGAAACGCTCGTTTCGCTCGCGCAAGCAATTACCGCGGTCCCCATGCCCGAATATCGAATATTTGATACTAACAAAGACAGCGTGATTTCTTGGTCATTTAACGCGAAAGAATGACGAACGAAGTAAACATTTTCGGGCTTTGTCCGAGAAAGCGATTATCGTAGACGGGCTCACGCAGTACGAGACTGTAAACACTCGATAGGCGCGTGGTCGCTGGACGACGGCTTTCCTAGACGACAAAGAACGAGATGAAGTCTCTGCAAGGGGTTCGGCGTTCTTGAGACCAGTCCATGCGGAACCGTTGACAAGAACGCATGGTCGAACTGCAGGTCGTATATCGACGAGTTTTTGTTACGCGTAAAAGGCATTAAGAGACTATCCCATTATTGCACGAGTCCATTGGACATTACTCTTGTCAAATATACTATTAGTAAGGAAAGCTTAGTACACGAAGTATTTGGAACAAACGAAAAGAAATTGCCTGCGCAATGTAGTTTCGAATGCGTAATATAAATACGAAAGGCGCGAGAGAGAGGGGAAATAATGAAAACACTCGAATCGAGACGCGGAGTGCAGCGCCAGAGCGCGGGCCAGGCGCGGGCGTGCGGCCGGACTGCGAACTACGGCGATATTCCTTGAGAGATCCCCGTGCGGATCACTTGTTGCGCCGCTGCCGTCCTGTCGTCCCGGCACACGGCGCTCTCGTGTACTCGCGGCGAGTCGAAAATTACCGTAAATATATATATACATATATATATAATTGCGACGACGCGACTCGTGAAAAATCCTTACGGTAGAGTTTCTAGCCGTTTTATTCGTGGAGTTTATTCAAACCGCGAGTTTTACCCCGCTCGTCCCCGTGACACGTGAGTGCAGTGTTGTTTGTATACGTTCGGAAAAACGTGCGCGAGCGTAATTATGTGTTTTCGTGCGTGACCAGTGAACCGCCAATCCTCGACGTACGTTTCAACGTTGTTCTTCGGATCCTCGAAAAAACGCGTACAACTCTGTTTACTTTTTGCACAGCCAGCCGAAATCATGGTGAGTCGTATTTTACTTTCGTATACGTAGAAGACTGCAACCTACCCTCGATCGTACCGCGTATGGGGCTTTCCGTGCCGATCCATGCAGCACTCGAACGAAACTTCGGTGCGATCGCTGCAGTGAGCAAGCAGGCATCCGATTAGGTGCAAACTATTGAGAATTAGAAAAATAAATCTCGGTAGGCGCATCTGGTTTTTTGTACACAGGATGAAATCATTATAATGATTTCGCCGGAAATCGAAAATAGTCGTAGGATGGTAGGGAATAGTTTGTATATCGTTTTTAGAAAAAAAAAATCGGACATTTTCAACGGGCCTGCACAAAACCCAGTAATGGAAGAATTTGAAAAAAATGCTGTTGTGTAGCGAGATTACGAGGCCGTCATTTTGCACAAGATTGATACGTAGTCTCGCCACGTTTCGATTTTTTTTTAATTGATAAATATTCATAAACGATGAGGTTATTAATATTATTTGAAAAAAGTGCCATCTCGTTGCGGCGTGGCCAATCGGCGTAGGTGGTTAACACTATATACACATAACATTAAAAATGTACTTTTAGTATTTTAATACAACTTTCGTATGAGAGGATACTTGTTTGAAATTTGGAAAATTATAGAATTGAGAAGCTGTAGCAAAAAAGTTCGATTTTCGAATAAAAAACAAGTCTAAACATTTGTTATTAACAAATGGATAAATACATGAAAAAATCATCCGGTCATACGATATAAAATTTGATAAACTATGCTCTGTCCGAATTTAAGGGGCTATTTCAGTGTGAACGCTGAAAATTTGGGTGATTTTCGGGAATTTTTTGAAAGAAAAGTACTCAATTAATTGTTTCGGAAAAATAAGAATATATTTGGCTATATTTGACCTATATTACATAATTTTTTCATTGAAAAATATTGAGATCCAATCGACTTATGCGCTGCCTTCGGAGGCACCAAAAAAAGTTCCTCCAATGCTGACATGATTCCGGCCGATTGAGTAGCTGAAACCGAAAAAGGAAAAAATGTCGTTAAACTGGAAGGTATTTCCTGTACAATGACGTAGGATTTTCGAAAAATATCAACATCTAACAAAATGGCGTAGTTATGAAAACAAGTCTCTTTTCTCGCCTATAAAATGGTCGTTCTTTTCTATGCCAAATCGTCAATTTTCATCCAATCAAAAATATCCTACGTCATTGTAGAGTAAATACATTCAAGAGTACTCAGTTCAAAGTTCAAGTCGATCGGATAATTGCTCTTTGAGTTACAATGTCAGAAAATTTGAAAAATCTCATTTCGAGAAAAACGCGTTTAAAGTTTCAACGATCGATTTTTGCAAGGTAAAACGATATTGATATAAACGATACAAATGATAACGATATTCTTGAAAGTATAAACTGTCGAAAAAAGCAACGAAAGAAATCGTTTTTTAAGTGTCACTTGAAGTGAATCGGGCGCGTAGATTTTGAGACACGTCTTATACCGTTTCATGAAACACAGTTATGAGAAAAATGCAAAAGAAGGGCATTTTTGTACAAAATCTTTGTAAATCAAAGTCAAAATCCTGGGCGATGAAACTATGGAATGAACAAATCGTATTTTTCAAATGTCAAGCTCATGCAGACCCTTCAATTTCTTGTGACGTTTAAGTTTGCATTGTTGAAATGCAATAAAAATTAATTCTTAAGGGGTTGGGCCACTGTGAGAATTGGAAAATCAGGGTTTTTTTTAAGTTAATTTCGGAGAAATAAGCAAGATTATTGAAAAATCGTTTGGACATTTATGATATTGAAGTTTGCATCGTTGAAACGCAACGAAAGTTTGGGAGCCCGAATCTTTTTTCGGCAAATCTGGGCTCCGGAAAACACTCAACCATTTTTGAGGATCCTTATCATAAATCTACGAATCGAATTTGCGGGTTGCAATTTTAGATGGTGATCAATATGAAAAAACAAAAAGTTAAAAAAAAATTTCTTTGCTTTCCAACTATGCGAACTTCAACATCGTGGAAATTTGTTTGTATGTATATCAACAAAGTTGTGTACAAAATTTCATAAAAAATATAAATTATTAAAGTTATTATAATCAGTCTCGTGAAGGCTCTTTCTTTTCTTTAAATAGATAATATTGGCGAAGGCTTGACTGCATTTTTTTTGTTATTGTGTTTCAATCACCAAAAAAATGTCGATTTTTTTCGTTTTTTTTTTCGACGAAAAATGACATCATTATTGTTAATAACTAATGAAAAGAATGTTGAGAAGAAAAATGTGGATCAAGACTAAACTAATATTATACCGAATAAGTATACCAAATTCCAAGTCAATCCGTTCATTAGATGTCGAGAAATCGTGTACATCGTTTTGAAATACGTAATTTCGAGAAAAACGCGTTTGAAGTTTTGCTAGCAGTTCTATCGTAATCATAAGTTGACCTTCAATCTGCAATTCCTCCACCATACGTTGAACCTTTCTCTTCAATTTAAGTTGCCTTGGGCGACGAACGATTTTTTGAAATTTTCACAGTCGCCTAACCCCTTGACTACTCAATTTATCCTCGTCCGATTTAGGCTGTACAAATCGCTCAAACGTTTCGACGTATTTCAATTAGAATTTTACGACCTCAATTTGCAAAAAAAGGCGTTGGGTAATGAAAAAAATTGAGAGATAAAAAATGAACAATAATATCGTTGCATTCCAACGATGCAAACTTCAACCGGTCAGGTTGCAAGTATAGCACGTACATATTCACATGTAGATAAACATAACCCCAAATTATAGAAAACGATAATAATAATTCAATGTCGAAATTAGGGAAGTGGGCGAGACAAAGCGTGTTTTGAGTTTGAAAAAAATCTCGAAAAACTCGATTAGGTGTTTTGAGCGAAGACACAAAGAAACATTGTATTGAGAAAATTTGCAACATCGCCGATGATGATATTACGATACACTCGCGGCGTAGAAAATTGATGGAAAAAAGAAACCAGTCGTGCAACGGGTATGAACCACAATGGACCGATATACGGGCACGGTCAGCAGTGTAATTAGCCGGGAGACGAGACGTAAACGATACGTAGATTAAAAGAGTCGAGCGTGCAAGAGTCTCGAATGATCTCACGAGATATCGTGCACGAGTGAATCCGAGCGAAAAAAGAGAAAAGAACGCAGCAATTTTTGAAACGGGTGCCGCATCACGCGCGATATATAATGTACAATGATTTCGATTCGAACATTGTAGCGGATATTTAAAAAAAAATAGCAAATTGTCATACAGTCTAAAAGTCGCGAATTAATTATTTGTTTCAAATACTGCAAATAAAAAAAATCGTGACCTTGCATTGTTAAAATGCAACGAAAATGAAGTTTTTTGCTATTTCCCAAATTTCCTTAGGCATATTCGAACTACGAAAGTCGCGAAATCATTTTTGGGGTTCTTAGTTAGCGGTCTACAGCCTAAATTTGCAAAATATGATTTTAGATAGTAATGAAAGGAAGGATTTAAAAAGAATTTTCGTTTCATTCAAACGATGCAAATTTCAACCCCATAAAAAATTGCCAGCGCTGTTCGGCAATTTTTACAATGATTTTTGCAAAAATTTCACTTCAAAAAAGCAGATTACATTTTTTAGTTAAAAAAGATTGGACTTTACTTTGAATAAATAAAAGCTTGAATAAATGCAGTTCGATAAAGGTTTTTATTCTATATTAAATCGATCGATAAAGATTTTTATTATAAGTTTGCATCGTTGGAATGCAACGGAAGTTCATTTTCATATTTTTATTTACTCGTTCTTATTATTATACAAAATGTTCTTTCGCAAAGTCAGTTTTTCGATCTCTAAATAAGCATCTTAAAAAATAATTGTAGGCTTTTCTGAGATTAAAACCTGCCAAGAGAAATATATGGAATTCAGAAGAATTTATTTCCATTGCATCGCAACGATGCGAACTTCAATCTCATCTGAATTCAATTCGAAACCGCTGGTAAAGATAGCCATATGCTGAATATGTTCATTGACCGAATCTAGTATGAATACATATTAAATGTAAACAGCCGTAAACTGCGATATTTAATATACACTAGTGAAATTGATTCTGGACACTTCTCATAGAAATTAGCATTAAAAAAAAGTATTTACGCAGAAAATGTGTACTTTGCTACACCGAAATGATACTGTAATGTTTTTATTGTAAAATATAATGTTTGTACTCGAAATTTGTCTCAATAAGCCTTCTTTGATAAGAATGGAAAATATAAGTGATTATAATGTAAAAATAATCAATAAATGCGAAATTTAAAAAAAATCGAAGTGTCCGGAATCAATTCATTAGGGTACATCCATACGCAGATATTAAATTTGGCATCGCTGGAAACCAACGATATTTTTTTAACTAATACATTTTTTATCATCTAAAATGTTTTTTTACATCCTTATGTTGTAGATTTTCAATAAGGATAGTAAGGAAAGTTAGAGTGGCCTATTTTCATTAGCCGAAATCTGGAAAAGAAAATTGTGCTATTCGAAATGCAATAATTTGCGTTGCATTTCAACCGTGCAAACTTCGATATCGTTTGGCACGAGGAAATTTTTCAATAGTTATTTCTTGCCTACGTTGACTTTTCTAAAGGGAAAAAAACGCGAAGCTTTCCCCGCGCTTTTGCAATTTGCAGAATGCTCCGGTTATCTAGAAAAAAATCTTATGTTATCCGAAAAACTGTTAAGTAACTAAAATCCTTCGAGAAATAAATAGACAATAGAAAATAAATTGAAGGACGAAAATTAACACCAAGCCTTCTTAGCCCGAAATCAAAGCAATTTGCTTAAAACGATTCAAGTGACTGAAAAAATCTTGTGAAAAGCGAAAAACTGAATTAACGATATCCCTCGGAAGACTTCAAAACGAAGCTTCTTACACGGGAAAATAAAACTGTACAACAACGGGCGAAACGTACTTTGGGGCTTGAGAAATGACTGGTCGTCCGGAACTTCGTCTCTGCACAAGAAAACATCTCGTTCGTTCCTGTACGTGGCTTTGTTCGATATTATAATACGAGAAGAAGAAAAATCCTTCGCGACGCCCATTCGTCGAGTATTCTCGGCTTGTAGGTCGGGCTAAGGAGAGGGCCGTCTTTTGTGCACCGAAACCTTTCGGACTTTCGTGTTGCTCTTACGGTGCACCCCGCCGCAGGTATATCTATATCCGCGTACCACGACAATGTACGCATATATACGTATATACCTACACGTAACATGCATAGGGCCTTCCATGCGAAATCGAACGATCTTCTCATCCTCGCCAACATCTAATTTGACCGTCTTTTCTCAAGATTGTGAATTTTACATCGTTGGAGCGCAACGAAATTTAATTTGTTCAAATTGTTTAAATTTTTCCTGGCCGTCGCCGCCTATGTAAATCACTCGAAAGCTTTTACGCATTTTTTTTTAGAGATTTATGACCTTGATCTGCAAAAATAATAAAAGTTAAGGAATAAAAAATGAACAAAAACATCGTTGCATTCCTACGATCCAAACTTTAACGTCATATTTTCTCAGTGGTTTGCGATCTCGAATGGTATTGAAGTTTGCATCATAGCGATGCAACGAAATCGCAATTTCTTTCGTATTTTTTTATAGCATAATTAGGCTACGTTATTCACCGAAACGTTTTCAAGAGCCTTTATGAACAGTTTGTAACCAAAAATTGGAAAAAAAATTTGCGTTATTATAAAACTAGAGAAATGAAAAAAAAACAAAAGGATTTTCCGTTGCCTTCCAACGATGCAAACTTCAACATCGTACGAAAAACCTGTTCTCTTAACATTAAAAAACATGTTTTATTAAGTTATTATATAAAACATTAAACATTTAAAGACATAACATTAATTTTTTTAACCGTTTTTTTATAGTTTTGTACATACTGATAATAAGACAACACAGAAAATTGAGAGTCAGATAATAACGCCAATAAGGGAAATGACAATGTCCACATGATGGAAGATACGATTTTTTTCAACTTCAATCGACCCATAAATGTGCGTTCCGGGGAATTAACATCGTCCGAAATTTTGTTGCGGCTTCCTTTCAGGTCGGTCTACGTACAATGCCAATAAAAAAGATGGCTATCTCCGTACCGTCGACAATACCATTTTTTCAACTTTCACCCTCCATTAAGGGTAGGTTCTCCGAAACGTGCATTAGATTACTCGCAATTCAAACATTGATAATAAAGAGACATTTTCGTTGCCTTGCAACGATGCAAACTTCAGACCTATATTTTTAACCCTTCGAGTGCACACCTCCGCCGCCAACCTATAAGTGCATCTTGGGTCAATTTGACCCAAGGCGTTTTTCAAGTCGTATTCCGTTAAATATGCATTTTTTTTGTAGAGACGTTTTTTGTAGTAAATTATTCATATTTTATGGCCCAAAATTTATTTTTTGATGAAAACGAAAATTAAAGGCCAAAACATTCGTTCAAAGTGGGGCATACTTTGAAAAATACGTTGAAAAATACCAAATACGTACGGTGAAAACGACCCAGTGTGCACTCGAAGGGTTAAAGGAAAATCGTATTTTCTCAGGTTCAACTTTTATAGGTTCATTTTCAAACGCCACAAATCCAGGAAAAAAGTTGAGGTCGTTTTCACACCGAGACCATTATGCAGACAATTAAAAAATTCTAGCCATCACCTCAACATCGTATTCGAACCCTGTCTGTTTAATTACAGCCTGAAAAAAAGCAAATGTGCCAAGAAATATTACAATTTGATAATATTAGCAAAATAGGCATGCGCGTATGTATGTATACACGTATAACTTGGTCTTGGGAATGCCCGATGAAGCAAGATAGGGAAGAGTAGAGGCGAGATTCTCTTCGTTCCTTCGCATTCATCGCATATCCGTTGTCCCCGCGGCGTCTGTAAGTTGTGTGCGCGCGCTTTACCCGATGTGCAGTATGCAATCTCTTCGGACACGAGGGTTCCACACACATGCACGCACACGCATATATATATTTATATATATATATATATATTGGAGCACGGCAAAAGGGCCATCGAGAAACTCTCGTCTCTCTACCAATTGAGCGCATGCTCACCATGGATTCCCATTTATATATCCCGCGCTAGATATATTATATACACAACTATATAATATATAATCTATATATATTTATATATGTACACGTGTACATATAACTGAGAGTATCAGGGAACAATGAATTGCGAGGAGAGAGGGAGCATCGTTCAACGATACAGCTCGACTGCGCGGTATAGTATATTAAAAATATATATACAAATATAGGGTGTCTCAAAATGACCTGACATTTTTATTTATTAATAATAAGTATCATTTATTTGAAAAGTACGAATATTTTTATTTTAATACAAGGTACAAACATGGAGGTTACGCGTGGAATATTTTCAATAACATTTTGGCATTATTGCGGACTGGTTTCATTAATGGTGCGTCCAATTTCTTCCTTGAGCTCCGGAATGGTCTGTGGATCATTGGCATACACTTTTCCTTTCGAAAAATCCCAAAGAAAGAAGTCCAATGACGTCAAATCGCACGATCTTGGTGGCCAATTCACATCGCCGCGGCGCGGGATTACACGACCACGAAACTTCGTTTGCATTAATTATGCAGTAACAATGCAGCAAATAACAATTTCTATGCGTTGCTCGATCGTGTAATTCTCTATGACTAAATCTCAATACTACCTGATGCCAGTTGTCAAAAATTAGTACTCTATGTTCGCCACAAAAAAAATAACGCGCAACTAAAAATGTCTGATTATTTTCAGACACTCTTTATATATGTTGCTGTTTTCTGCTGGAATATTCAAACTCATTGTCTATCTATGTAGTGATGTATCATTTTCTTTTAAAATTATCTCACGCGATACTTATTTTTTCATCGTGTTGAAGTTTGCATCGCTGGAATTCGACGAGAATTCTTGTTCGTATCTTTTTTGAAATTTCTTTATTCTCATTATTGGGGGCTTTTTGCAGACTTAGATTACAGATCGCTAATATGGGGTTCTTCAAAACGATTAGCCCAACAAGGTGAGCAGCGAAAATCGAACCCGAGCCAGCGGGGTGACAGGCAATGCGCTTGACCCCTGCGCTACGCCGCAGACTTGGAAATGGTTGAAAAAATATCCCTCAAGCTCTACTCGGAAGTCTTTGAAAGCCCACTATCCCACTTCCTATGACCCACTCAGGCGAAATCTTTTAAGAACGTTAAGTGGGGACCCACCTCTTTTTACCCACGCAGGTTGAGCGAAATCGGTGGGTCCCGATTGACGTCCTCCCCTTGTGAGTGCGTTAAAAAAGTATACATCACGTAGAAAAATATTTTCGTTGCTTTGTTGTTTGTCTTTTTAAAAATATTTTTATTCTTATTATTATTTAGGACCTTTTTTGCAGGCTGAGATTATAGACACGTAATATCGGGATTTGAGAAAACATTTCAGTCATCGATGTAGCCTAAGTGTGCCAAAAATGCACGTCACAAAGGAAAATATTTTTGTTGCTTTCTTTTTTGCTTTTTTTCGTTTCTTTATTTTTATTATTATTTCGGATGTCTTTTATGTTTATATTACAGATACCTAATACAGAGGTCTTCAAGAACATTTTAGTCATTTTTGTAGCCTAAGTGTGCTAAAAAATGTACGAGAGGGAAAAAAATATTTTCGTTGCTATCTTTCTTATGTTTCTTTTTTCTTTTAATTTCTTTATTCTTATTACTATTTAGGAACTTGTTTGCAGACTTATATTATAGGTACCTAATGCAGGGATTTGAGAAACGTCTCAGTCATTTGTGTGTGCCACGAAAGATGTACATCACGAAAAAAATATTTCCGTTGCTTTCTTCTTCTTCGTCTTTTTCTTAATTTTGTATTAAATTATTTAGGACCTATTTTGTAGGCTTAGGCTATAGATCCCTCATATAGAGATCTTCAAGAACGTTTTAATCATGTTCGTAGCCTAACTGTCTAAAACGTCTACAGCTTTCAGTGTGGTCGTTGGCTAATATACTACGTAGCAATTTGTCCGGATAAACTTTTTCGGAAAAAATGTATCTGTCACGGTTACAAATATGAAGAAGTGGTAAATAAAAAAGATTATCTATAGCTCTCTTCGACGGGTTTATCCAAAGTGTGCAGTTATAGTACGAAAAGCAGTAATAAAGATTTTGAAGTAATCATATAGAAGTCGTAAGTTTACTGCAAAAAATGCTTACGATGACTTGGTAGCCAATTGGTAGCCAAATCTAGATTTAAATCAAACACAAAAACAAAGACCTATTAACTACAAGTAACCTACATAAGCCGGACTAACGACCCATCCAATGGAAAAAAATTTCTTCAGAACAAAAATAATCGAAAAAGGAGAGAGAAGCCATAAAAGTAAAAATGAATGCCAACGGCACGCGGTGTTCCCAAGCGGTCACCCATCCAAGTACTAACCGCGCCCAATGCTGCTTAACTTCAGTGACCGGACGAGAATTTTTTTTTTTTTTTTTTTTTAAGTATTTATTCATACACGTCTGTACAGTATAACTTCCTCGGTTGAACAAATACATAAAAACAGCCGTACAATGGTTATATAATATATAATGTATACAGGTATGGCTTATTGTTAATAGCGCGCGCCTGTAGCATGTATTTTGTTTATGGTGTGGCATAGGCTGGGGTAATGATGTTGTTTGCGAATATATCTTTGAACAAAGTATTTGGAGGTGATCACGTGTAGCTCTCCGTTGATAAAGGGGGAAAAAGTAGCGAGAAAAAAAAACCCCAGATCAGTGTTGTAGTAGCTTAAACTAAGACTAATAGTAAAGAGGGAGAGGGGGAGAGGTTGGACAAATAGAGGAAGGAAGGGGGGAGATATTTACATTAATTACAATGAGCTATAGATTGTAAATTAAGTCTAGGATCCTTACTTATCGAGGATTACGGCCTCTTTGTCTATGAGCTATTAAGGCAGTCTTTCGTTCTTTAAGAGATCGTATGTGGGGGCAATCGATATTGAGCCAGTAGTAGGTATTAAATTTGAGTCGATGGAAGTCGTTAAAGTCTCTGGTTGGGATATCGTGATCGGACGAGAACTGGTGCTTTCAGCGTGGTATGGTCGTTGGCTGATATTATAATACTTTGGATTTAATCCGGATTAAAATTTTCGGAAAAAATGAAATCTCCATGGTTAGAAATATGACGTAGCCAAATAAAAAGATTATCCATACCTCTGTTCGACGGGCTTATCCCCAGTGTGTAGTTATATTACGATAAGCAGTAGTAAATATTTTGGAGTTCTCATATCGGAGTCGGAAGTGTAACGAAAAAGAATGCTTATGTTGACTTGGTGCCAATATTGGTTATAAATTCAAATCATAAACACAAAAACGAAGGCCTATTAACTACAAGTAATCTTCATAAGCCGAACTGACAACCCATCTAATGGAAAACAATCTCTTCGGAACAAAAATAATTGAAAAAGGAGATAGAAATCCTTAAAAGTAAAAATGAATGCCAACGGCACGCGGTGTTCCCAAGCGGTCACCCATCCAAGTACTAACCGCGCCCAATGCTGCTTAACTTCAGTGATCGGACGAGAACTGGTGCTTTCAGCGTGGTATGGTCGTTGGCTGATATTATAATACTTTGGATTTAATCAGGATTAAAATTTTCGGAAAAAATGAAATCTCCATGGTTAGAAATATGACGTAGCCAAATAAAAAGATTATCCATACCTCTGTTCGACGGGCTTATCCCCAGTGTGCAGTTATATTACGATAAGCAGTAGTAAATATTTTGGAGTTCTCATATCGGAGTCGGAAGTGTAACGAAAAAGAATGCTTATGTTGACTTGGTAGCCAATATTGGTCATAAATTCAAATCATAAACACAAAAACGAAGGCCTATTAACTACAAGTAACCTACATAAGCCGAACTGACAACCCATCTAATGGAAAACAATCTCTTCGGAACAAAAATAATTGAAAAAGGAGATAGAAATCCTTAAAAGTAAAAATGAATGCCAACGGCACGCGGTGTTCCCAAGCGGTCACCCATCCAAGTACTAACCGCGCCCAATGCTGCTTAACTTCAGTGATCGGACGAGAACTGGTGCTTTCAGCGTGGTATGGTCGTTGGCTGATATTATAATACTTTGGATTTAATCCGGATTAAAATTTTCGGAAAAAATGAAATCTCCATGGTTAGAAATATGACGTAGCCAAATAAAAAGATTATCCATACCTCTGTTCGACGGGCTTATCCCCAGTGTGCAGTTATATTACGATAAGCAGTAGTAAATATTTTGGAGTTCTCATATCGGAGTCGGAAGTGTAACGAAAAAGAATGCTTATGTTGAATTGGTAGCCAATATTGGTTATAAATTCAAATCATAAACACAAAAACGAAGGCCTATTAACTACAAGTAACCTACATAAGCGGAACTGACGACCCATTTATTGGAAAAAAATTTCTTCAGAACAAAATAATCGAAAAAGGAGAGAGAAGCCATAAAAGTAAAAATGAATGCCAACGGCACGCGGTGTTCCCAAGCGGTCACCCATCCAAGTACTAACCGCGCCCAATGCTGCTTAACTTCAGTGATCGGACGAGAACTGGTGCTTTCAGCGTGGTATGGTCGTTGGCTGATATTATAATACTTGAGATTTACTCCGGATTAAAATTTCCGGAAAAAATGAAATCTCCATGGTTAGAAATATGATGCAGCCAAATAAAAAGATTATCCATACCTCTGTTTGACGGGCTTATCCCCAGTGTGCAGTTATATTACGATAAGCAGTAGTAAATATTTTGGAGTTCTCATATCGGAGTCGGAAGTGTAACGAAAAAGAATGCTTATGTTGACTTGGTAGCCAATATTGGTTATAAATTCAAATCATAAACACAAAAACGAAGGTCTATTAACTACAAGTAACCTACATAAGCCGAACTGACGACCCATTTATTGGAAAAAAATTTCTTCAGAACAAAAATAATCGAAAAAGGAGAGAGAAGCCATAAAAGTAAAAATGAATGCCAACGGCACGCGGTGTTCCCAAGCGGTCACCCATCCAAGTACTAACCGCGCCCAATGCTGCTTAACTTCAGTGATCGGACGAGAACTGGTGCTTTCAGCGTGGTATGGTCGTTGGCTGATATTATAATACTTTGGATTTAATCCGGATTAAAATATTCGGAAAAAATGGAATCTCCATGGTTAGAAATATGACGTAGCCAAATAAAAAGATTATCCATACCTCTGTTCGACGGACTTATCCCCAGTGTGCAGTTATATTACGATAAGCAGTAGTAAATATTTTGGAGTTCTCATATCGGAGTCGGAAGTGTAACGAAAAAGAATGCTTATGTTGACTTGGTAGCCAATATTGGTTATAAATTCAAATCATAAACACAAAAACGAAGGCCTATTAACTACAAGTAATCTTCATAAGCCGAACTGACAACCCATCTAATGGAAAACAATCTCTTCGGAACAAAAATAATTGAAAAAGGAGATAGAAATCCTTAAAAGTAAAAATGAATGCCAACGGCACGCGGTGTTCCCAAGCGGTCACCCATCCAAGTACTAACCGCGCCCAATGCTGCTTAACTTCAGTGATCGGACGAGAACTGGTGCTTTCAGCGTGGTATGGTCGTTGGCTGATATTATAATACTTTGGATTTAATCCGGATTAAAATTTTCGGAAAAAATGAAATCTCCATGGTTAGAAATATGACGTAGCCAAATAAAAAGATTATCCATACCTCTGTTCGACGGGCTTATCCCCAGTGTGCAGTTATATTACGATAAGCAGTAGTAAATATTTTGGAGTTCTCATATCGGAGTCGGAAGTGTAACGAAAAAGAATGCTTATGTTGACTTGGTAGCCAATATTGGTCATAAATTCAAATCATAAACACAAAAACGAAGGCCTATTAACTACAAGTAACCTACATAAGCCGAACTGACGACCCATTTATCGGAAAAAAATTTCTTCAGAACAAAAATAATCGAAAAAGGAGAGAGAAGCCATAAAAGTAAAAATGAATGCCAACGGCACGCGGTGTTCCCAAGCGGTCACCCATCCAAGTACTAACCGCGCCCAATGCTGCTTAACTTCAGTGATCGGACGAGAACTGGTGCTTTCAGCGTGGTATGGTCGTTGGCTGATATTATAATACTTGAGATTTACTCCGGATTAAAATTTCCGGAAAAAATGAAATCTCCATGGTTAGAAATATGACGCAGCCAAATAAAAAGATTATCCATACCTCTGTTTGACGGGCTTATCCCCAGTGTGCAGTTATATTACGATAAGCAGTAGTAAATATTTTGGAGTTCTCATATCGGAGTCGGAAGTGTAACGAAAAAGAATGCTTATGTTGACTTGGTAGCCAATATTGGTTATAAATTCAAATCATAAACACAAAAACGAAGGCCTATTAACTACAAGTAATCTTCATAAGCCGAACTGACAACCCATCTAATGGAAAACAATCTCTTCGGAACAAAAATAATTGAAAAAGGAGATAGAAATCCTTAAAAGTAAAAATGAATGCCAACGGCACGCGGTGTTCCCAAGCGGTCACCCATCCAAGTACTAACCGCGCCCAATGCTGCTTAACTTCAGTGATCGGACGAGAACTGGTGCTTTCAGCGTGGTATGGTCGTTGGCTGATATTATAATACTTTGGATTTAATCCGGATTAAAATTTTCGGAAAAAATGAAATCTCCATGGTTAGAAATATGACGTAGCCAAATAAAAAGATTATCCATACCTCTGTTCGACGGGCTTATCCCCAGTGTGCAGTTATATTACGATAAGCAGTAGTAAATATTTTGGAGTTCTCATATCGGAGTCGGAAGTGTAACGAAAAAGAATGCTTATGTTGAATTGGTAGCCAATATTGGTTATAAATTCAAATCATAAACACAAAAACGAAGGCCTATTAACTACAAGTAACCTACATAAGCGGAACTGACGACCCATTTATTGGAAAAAAATTTCTTCAGAACAAAATAATCGAAAAAGGAGAGAGAAGCCATAAAAGTAAAAATGAATGCCAACGGCACGCGGTGTTCCCAAGCGGTCACCCATCCAAGTACTAACCGCGCCCAATGCTGCTTAACTTCAGTGATCGGACGAGAACTGGTGCTTTCAGCGTGGTATGGTCGTTGGCTGATATTATAATACTTGAGATTTACTCCGGATTAAAATTTCCGGAAAAAATGAAATCTCCATGGTTAGAAATATGACGCAGCCAAATAAAAAGATTATCCATACCTCTGTTTGACGGGCTTATCCCCAGTGTGCAGTTATATTACGATAAGCAGTAGTAAATATTTTGGAGTTCTCATATCGGAGTCGGAAGTGTAACGAAAAAGAATGCTTATGTTGACTTGGTAGCCAATATTGGTTATAAATTCAAATCATAAACACAAAAACGAAGGTCTATTAACTACAAGTAACCTACATAAGCCGAACTGACGACCCATTTATTGGAAAAAAATTTCTTCAGAACAAAAATAATCGAAAAAGGAGAGAGAAGCCATAAAAGTAAAAATGAATGCCAACGGCACGCGGTGTTCCCAAGCGGTCACCCATCCAAGTACTAACCGCGCCCAATGCTGCTTAACTTCAGTGATCGGACGAGAACTGGTGCTTTCAGCGTGGTATGGTCGTTGGCTGATATTATAATACTTTGGATTTAATCCGGATTAAAATATTCGGAAAAAATGGAATCTCCATGGTTAGAAATATGACGTAGCCAAATAAAAAGATTATCCATACCTCTGTTCGACGGACTTATCCCCAGTGTGCAGTTATATTACGATAAGCAGTAGTAAATATTTTGGAGTTCTCATATCGGAGTCGGAAGTGTAACGAAAAAGAATGCTTATGTTGACTTGGTAGCCAATATTGGTTATAAATTCAAATCATAAACACAAAAACGAAGGCCTATTAACTACAAGTAATCTTCATAAGCCGAACTGACAACCCATCTAATGGAAAACAATCTCTTCGGAACAAAAATAATTGAAAAAGGAGATAGAAATCCTTAAAAGTAAAAATGAATGCCAACGGCACGCGGTGTTCCCAAGCGGTCACCCATCCAAGTACTAACCGCGCCCAATGCTGCTTAACTTCAGTGATCGGACGAGAACTGGTGCTTTCAGCGTGGTATGGTCGTTGGCTGATATTATAATACTTTGGATTTAATCCGGATTAAAATTTTCGGAAAAAATGAAATCTCCATGGTTAGAAATATGACGTAGCCAAATAAAAAGATTATCCATACCTCTGTTCGACGGGCTTATCCCCAGTGTGCAGTTATATTACGATAAGCAGTAGTAAATATTTTGGAGTTCTCATATCGGAGTCGGAAGTGTAACGAAAAAGAATGCTTATGTTGAATTGGTAGCCAATATTGGTTATAAATTCAAATCATAAACACAAAAACGAAGGCCTATTAACTACAAGTAACCTACATAAGCGGAACTGACGACCCATTTATTGGAAAAAAATTTCTTCAGAACAAAATAATCGAAAAAGGAGAGAGAAGCCATAAAAGTAAAAATGAATGCCAACGGCACGCGGTGTTCCCAAGCGGTCACCCATCCAAGTACTAACCGCGCCCAATGCTGCTTAACTTCAGTGATCGGACGAGAACTGGTGCTTTCAGCGTGGTATGGTCGTTGGCTGATATTATAATACTTGAGATTTACTCCGGATTAAAATTTCCGGAAAAAATGAAATCTCCATGGTTAGAAATATGACGCAGCCAAATAAAAAGATTATCCATACCTCTGTTTGACGGGCTTATCCCCAGTGTGCAGTTATATTACGATAAGCAGTAGTAAATATTTTGGAGTTCTCATATCGGAGTCGGAAGTGTAACGAAAAAGAATGCTTATGTTGACTTGGTAGCCAATATTGGTTATAAATTCAAATCATAAACACAAAAACGAAGGTCTATTAACTACAAGTAACCTATATAAGCCGAACTGACGACCCATTTATTGGAAAAAAATTTCTTCAGAACAAAAATAATCGAAAAAGGAGAGAGAAGCCATAAAAGTAAAAATGAATGCCAACGGCACGCGGTGTTCCCAAGCGGTCACCCATCCAAGTACTAACCGCGCCCAATGCTGCTTAACTTCAGTGATCGGACGAGAACTGGTGCTTTCAGCGTGGTATGGTCGTTGGCTGATATTATAATACTTTGGATTTAATCCGGATTAAAATATTCGGAAAAAATGGAATCTCCATGGTTAGAAATATGACGTAGCCAAATAAAAAGATTATCCATACCTCTGTTCGACGGACTTATCCCCAGTGTGTAGTTATATTACGATAAGCAGTAGTAAATATTTTGGAGTTCTCATATCGGGGTGGGAAGTGTAACGAAAAAGAATGCTTATGTTGACTTGGTGCCAATATTGGTTATAAATTCAAATCATAAACACAAAAACGAAGGCCTATTAACTACAAGTAACCTACATAAGCCGAACTGACGACCCATTTATTGGAAAAAAATTTCTTCAGAACAAAAATAATCGAAAAAGGAGAGAGAAGCCATAAAAGTAAAAATGAATGCCAACGGCACGCGGTGTTCCCAAGCGGTCACCCATCCAAGTACTAACCGCGCCCAATGCTGCTTAACTTCAGTGATCGGACGAGAACTGGTGCTTTTTTTTTTTTTTTTTTTTTTTTTAAACTGTTTATTTGGGGCCATTACAATATTGTTTACAATGATATAGTGCCACTAAACAGTATGGCTATAGTTTTCTGTTTTTACAATGTTTTTTTAAGACTTAAACGGCCAGTTTATGATCGGCGCTCGTAGTCGAGGTGTTTATCACGCTAATAGATTAATTTGATACATTTCAGGTCTCGTGATAGTGCCCAATTACGGGGTTGGATGGAATTTTCGGGTCTCAATCTCGTTTAAAGCAGAAGGCCGGTGTAAACTGCTCGTGAGTATTTTTATTTTTTATAATATATCTGGGCTTATTGACTAACTTATGAACTAATACTACATACTACTTATATATACATATTTACAATGGGACGATGGTTTGGGGGTAGGAGTTTTGCAGTCATTCGATCCACCAATATTTCTTTTTGTTTTTGCGGTGTTTGTCCTTTTTATCTCGGTCTGGCAGTGCCATGGAATATCTCCAGAGTTGGTTATTATTTGTAGTATCAAGATTGGGAGCATAATCAATTTTTGTGATTCCTGATCTACGATACGCATGGTAGATTATTGGTACATTATTTTTGTCCTGAATAAAACCGTTCGCGTCTAGGTAAATGAATGCTTCTGGTGGTATATAGCCTGTGAGTAAGGATTTGCTATGATACATGGGGTTTGGGTATGATATACCATGGATCAGGCCGTTACTAGTGACCCTACGTGTGTTTACGAGGTGATCTCTCGTTAATTTTAAAATATGAGAGTCAATTCTTGTAATTTTTGCCTCATCATATATTTTTTGATTACTTATATGATGGATATAGCTGGTTTCCGAGGATCTGTATTTATTTAGGCAGGTTTTAATACATTTCCTTTCAAGTGTTCTCAATTTTTCCGCCATAGACGCACTAATGTTGTACCATATTGGTGCGCCATATGTTATGATCGGTCTGATTAGGGATTGATATGCCATTATTTTTATTTTTGGGTGTAGGTATTCGTTATAAAATAGCCTGCTACATGCGAAAAAAGCATTTTTTCCTTTTTGCAATTGCACCTTGGTGTGGGTTGAGTAGTTTAAGAAATGGTCGATGTGGATTCCTAAGTATTTTACGACTTTCTTATGGGTTATGGCTTGGTTGCTTTCTGTATCAAGTATTTGAAAATTTTTCCAGTGTCTTTTCGTGTCTCTGTTAGCTTCGACTAAGCGTGGTCTAAAGAGAATAGTTTCGCATTTGTTCGCATTTATTTTTAGTTTCCAAGAGTCACAATAATATTTGATTTTATCGTAATCTTCTTGTAGGGTTTTATTAATTCGCGATGGTTTTTTATCAATATTGTAAATTATTAGATCATCAGCGAATGCAATTGATTTTTTGTGGGGGGAACTATTGAATCCAAAAAGATTTAGAATGTCGCTATTGAAGATGTTAAATAGAATGGGAGAATTGACTGTGCCTTGTTGGAGGCCATTTTTAATACTAAAAGGACGGCTGGTCTGATTTGAGCTGTCAATTACTGAAAAATGCCTGTCCGATATCATCCTCCAGATCATCTTTACTTGATAGCGTGGGAATCCTTTTTTAATTAGTTTATATAATAGTCCGTCTGTCCAGACTGTGTCGAAAGCCTTTTCTAGGTCAATCAGACACGCTCCGACGCATTCTTTATTATTTAGGGCCCAGCAAATATCAGATGTGAGTTTCGTTATGGCGTGAATTGTGCTGTGTTGGTGTCGGAATCCAAATTGGCTTTCCGGGATTATTTTGTTGGTGTAGCAGTGTGCGTTTATACTTTGGTTCAGGACTACTTCGAAGATTTTACTAATATTCGAGAGGAGACTTATTGGTCTATAATTCGAGGGATCCGTATCGTTTTTGCCCTTTTTTTTTAGTGCTATGACTTTTGCGGTTTTCCAGCTCTTAGGGAAATAAATATTATTAAGGATATTATTAAATAATACACTATAGTTTTTAATCATTTTCGAGGGTATGTGTTTTAACGCCATGTTCGGCATGGTATCAAATCCGGAAGATGTCTTGTTGTTTAATGTTTTGAAAATTTTTGTCAGTTTAGTGTGTGACGTGAAGTAGTTAGCAAAATTAATGTCATGGGGTTGGTCCGCTTGGTTCGTGATCGAGAAATTCGTTAGTGTGGTTGCACTCTCGCCCTCGCGCTCGCATTCTTGTTTGATGTCTTCTGCTACATTATGGACAATACGATTCAGTTGCTCTTTGCCCATTCCTAGATTTTGTGTGGATGCTTTTGCGAAATGTGCTGCTAATATGTTAAGTTTGTCGATTTGCGTGGCTATTAAGAAATTATTATTCGCATCTTTAGCTAGCGATTGTGTATTAATATTTGCCTCTTCAATTATGTCAATGTTGTTAGGCGGGATAATTAAGGACGGAATTTCGAGTTTTTCTTTCGGTCTGAAGATCTGATTAAGATTAGGGAAGGTTTTTGCTGCGTTATTTGTCGGTATTTTTGTTATTTTTTGTTTCCAGTACGCGTTTACGGAGAGTGCAAATTCTCGTTTCAATGCTGCTCGCACTAAATGGAGGCTATCTGCGAGTAAATGTAGTAGGTCATCATTGTCCGGGTCGAATTGTCTTCGTAGCCGGTGAATGAGGGTAAGTAATGCACTTTTTTGTTTCCTAAGTTTTTCAATGTTTTTGTTGTTGTATACCTCGGTAGCGTCAAACTTTTTTCTTTTTGGAGCTGATTCGTTCAAGGCTGAATTTATATGTGTGTTCATTGTCTGTAAGTAGTTTTCAATTTCAAGATTGGTGAGATTAATATTGTTTGGTACGCGAAGGATAGAGTCATTGTTTAATAAATTTCTGAATTTGTTCCAGTTGGTTTTTTGGACTACTACGCTGGTATTTAACTGAACGCGCTCGAGATCAACGGCGGTAATACTATTTTCAGTGATGTCTATGCTGATCGCGTTGTGATCACTGTCATACGGAATAGAGCGCAGATCGTTCGAGTCACCTACGGTTGCTATCGCTAGACGGCAATCTGCCACACAGATGTCCAGGTACGAGTTCCCACTTGGGAAGGACGGAATGTCTGAGGAATATAATTTTGCCTTGAATTCTATTTTGTTGTCGTCGAGCCAATTATTCAAGTATGTTCCTCTTGGGTTGTTAGAATCGTTCTTCCAGCTGTTATGTTTGGCATTGAGGTCGCCCGCGAGGATGTAAAAGTTTTGAGCGTTGTTTAGTTTTAAGAATCTAAAAATGTATTGCCATTCCTTGTGGAATATTTTCTTATTGTTCCCAGGTGCGTATGCAGCTATTATGTACAGATTGTTGTTTCGTGGTAAGCGTAATTTGACGATGGATACTTCTAGGACTGTGAGCTGGTGCGGTAGGTCGATTTTTGAGAAGAGGAGATGATTTTTTATTAATATCGCTGTTCCACCTCCTTGTGTGCTGTTGGGGCGATCGTTTCTTATTAAATTAAAATCTTTGAAGCTAATTCTGTAACGATCGTTGAGTTTTGTTTCGTTTAGAAGGACTAAGTCGGGGTTATGTTTTTTTGTGAATTGTAGTAGGGTATCTCTACGTTGATTTTGTATCAAGGAATTCACGTTGATGGATATTATTTTGATCTTTCTTATTCTATTATTCATTGTTACTATTGCTGTCTATGTGGAGATCTATCGCTGAACAAATTGTATGAACGATTTTGGAGGTTCTTGTCACTTCGTTTTTAATAAAGTTGATTTCTTTGACTAAACCTTCTAGTATTGTCTTTTTTATTTCTTCAGCGATGCTGGTGATCCACTGCGATGGAGAAGCGTTTTGGTTGACTTGCTGCCATTGTGGGGTCTGCGGGGCTCCTGCCATTGACCGTTGCTGGGTTTGTTGTACGATCCGGTGATGAGATCCTTTGACGATGTTTGCATAGTTTACCGTCGGTTGAATTGTTCGTTGCAGAGAATGAATGGCGGCACTTTTTGATGCATTTCGAGTCGCGATCTTGTTTCGCAGTGCATCTCTGTGTTGTACTATTTTGGGACATCCCCTAAAGGATGCTGGGTGTCCGAACGAATTGCAGTTGACACAAAATAATTGGTCTCTTTCGAGTTGTTGGTTTTTTTCGATCGAGCATTCTCCTGGCCGATGGTTGTTGTTGCATTTTACACAGCGATAGCTCATTTTGCAATTCGTGGCGGAGTGACCAATTCTTTGGCATCGCAAGCATTGGATTGTTTCCGTTTTTTTTAGTTTTTCCCATCGAACCGATTGGTAGGCGACAAATTTTATGAGATTCAGTTTTGATGCTGAGCTGTCCGCTGATAGTTGAACTAGGAATATGGGTAATGTGGTATTGTTTTTTCGTGAGTTCGCCGTCGAAAATCGTTGTACTTTGAGTATTTCGATTCCCGCGATGTCGAGTGCCTTGAGGTCCGATTCGATTTCTTCTGCTGTGAAGCTACTGTTAATACCTTTTAATAAATAGGATTGTGGTTTTAAATTTTTTGGAGTATATGTATAATATTTTGTATTCGCTTCTTCTAGAGTTTGTTTTACTTTGTTATAGTCTTCATGGTTGTGAATGTATGCAATGTGATCGCCTGAAGAGAAGCTTTTGATGTGAAAATCCTTTATTTTTAAATAGTCAACACACAGTCGGGTTGTGTCTTTGGTTTGTTGATCCGTGATGAATATGGGTGGCGGTTTCGGGTACTTTTTTGTTGTCGAGTTATTCGGTCGACGGATATTGGGAGGATTAGATCCCGAAGAATTTGATGAGGTTGGCTGGTGTTGAGTGCGATCGCTAGTATGTGTGCTAGTTCTATCGGTGTTGGGGTCAACAGTGTTTTTGTGTTTGAGCTGGCTGAGGATGTCTTGGTGTGCGTTGGTCGGTGCTCTCGGCTCGTCCAGGTCAATGCCCTCTGTTAGAATCGCGAACTGATTTCTCGATTCGAATGATATTTCCGCGGTGTTAGGGTTTTTTTTTGCACGAGGTTTGGAATTAAGTCCTTCGATTTGTTTTTGGAGTATCGATATCTGCTCTCTGAGGGCTTTGTTTTCCTCTGACAGTTTTTTTGCCGACGAGTCTTGGACGTTGCTCGGAGCTTCGGAGTTCGGACGATATTGGTATTTCCTTACCTCGTTTGGAGTTTGAAACCGATAATTAGATTTCGACTCGGCCTGATAAATATCTGGATCCATATCCTCGGGTTGACTGATGGACGGTTTGTCACGACGATTAACCGGTGGTAAATTTGGATGCGGATTTAGCCGACGTCGTTTTTCTTTATTTTCGGAGTCAGGAGTGTTTTTTCGTTCATTGTCCGGCGGCGAAGGCGTTGAACCGTTATTATTTTTTTTCTTTCTGGATCCTACCATCGTTGACGGTGTTGTATCCAGTGAACCGCTTGCGTTCTCTGGAGATTTTGAGATTCTTAGCGATCCATCGTTTGGTTGTTCTTGGTTTTTTATTTCTGCCTCAATCAGGGCTATCACTTCCGGTGAATTGATTGACAGTTTTCTTTTCTTTTCGGTAATTTTTGACGTATACTTTTACTAATATTCTTTTATACTTTTTGGATTGCGAATATTATTGTAGTGTTTCCAACGGCTACACTACCGCGACGGAGGTGAGAGCGTCCGCACGCGCCCACTGTCTGTCGCGAACTGACGAGAACTGGTGCTTTCAGCGTGGTATGGTCGTTGGCTGATATTATAATACTTGAGATTTACTCCGGATTAAAATTTCCGGAAAAAATGAAATCTCCATGGTTAGAAATATGACGCAGCCAAATAAAAAGATTATCCATACCTCTGTTTGACGGGCTTATCCCCAGTGTGCAGTTATATTACGATAAGCAGTAGTAAATATTTTGGAGTTCTCATATCGGAGTCGGAAGTGTAACGAAAAAGAATGCTTATGTTGACTTGGTAGCCAATATTGGTTATAAATTCAAATCATAAACACAAAAACGAAGGCCTATTAACTACAAGTAACCTACATAAGCCGAACTGACGACCCATTTATTGGAAAAAAAAAAAATTTCTTCAGAACAAAAATAATCGAAAAAGGAGAGAGAAGCCATAAAAGTAAAAATGAATGCCAACGGCACGCGGTGTTCCCAAGCGGTCACCCATCCAAGTACTAACCGCGCCCAATGCTGCTTAACTTCAGTGATCGGACGAGAACTGGTGCTTTCAGCGTGGTATGGTCGTTGGCTGATATTATAATACTTTGGATTTAATCCGGATTAAAATATTCGGAAAAAATGAAATCTCCATGGTTAGAAATATGACGTAGCCAAATAAAAAGATTATCCATACCTCTGTTCGACGGGCTTATCCCCAGTGTGTAGTTATATTACGATAAGCAGTAGTAAATATTTTGGAGTTCTCATATCGGGGTGGGAAGTGTAACGAAAAAGAATGCTTATGTTGACTTGGTGCCAATATTGGTTATAAATTCAAATCATAAACACAAAAACGAAGGCCTATTAACTACAAGTAATCTTCATAAGCCGAACTGACAACCCATCTAATGGAAAACAATCTCTTCGGAACAAAAATAATTGAAAAAGGAGATAGAAATCCTTAAAAGTAAAAATGAATGCCAACGGCACGCGGTGTTCCCAAGCGGTCACCCATCCAAGTACTAATCGCGCCCAATGCTGCTTAACTTCAGTGATCGGACGAGAACTGGTGCTTTCAGCGTGGTATGGTCGTTGGCTGATATTATAATACTTTGGATTTAATCCGGATTAAAATTTTCGGAAAAAATGAAATCTCCATGGTTAGAAATATGACGTAGCCAAATAAAAAGATTATCCATACCTCTGTTCGACGGGCTTATCCCCAGTGTGTAGTTATATTACGATAAGCAGTAGTAAATATTTTGGAGTTCTCATATCGGAGTCGGAAGTGTAACGAAAAAGAATGCTTATGTTGACTTGGTGCCAATATTGGTTATAAATTTAAATCATAAACACAAAAACGAAGGCCTATTAACTACAAGTAATCTTCGTAAGCCGAACTGACAACCCATCTAATGGAAAACAATCTCTTCGGAACAAAAATAATTGAAAAAGGAGATAGAAATCCTTAAAAGTAAAAATGAATGCCAACGGCACGCGGTGTTCCCAAGCGGTCACCCATCCAAGTACTAACCGCGCCCAATGCTGCTTAACTTCAGTGATCGGACGAGAACTGGTGCTTTCAGCGTGGTATGGTCGTTGGCTGATATTATAATACTTGAGATTTACTCCGGATTAAAATTTCCGGAAAAAATGAAATCTCCATGGTTAGAAATATGACGCAGCCAAATAAAAAGATTATCCATACCTCTGTTCGACGGGCTTATCCCCAGTGTGCAGTTATATTACGATAAGCAGTAGTAAATATTTTGGAGTTCTCATATCGGAGTCGGAAGTGTAACGAAAAAGAATGCTTATGTTGCCTTGGTAGCCAATATTGGTTATAAATTCAAATCATAAACACAAAAACGAAGGCCTATTAACTACAAGTAACCTACATAAGCCGAACTGACGACCCATTTATTGGAAAAAAATTTCTTCAGAACAAAAATAATCGAAAAAGGAGAGAGAAGCCATAAAAGTAAAAATGAATGCCAACGGCACGCGGTGTTCCCAAGCGGTCACCCATCCAAGTACTAACCGCGCCCAATGCTGCTTAACTTCAGTGATCGGACGAGAACTGGTGCTTTCAGCGTGGTATGGTCGTTGGCTGATATTATAATACTTTGGATTTAATCCGGATTAAAATTTTCGGAAAAAATGAAATCTCCATGGTTAGAAATATGACGTAGCCAAATAAAAAGATCATCCATACCTCTGTTCGACGGGCTTATCCCCAGTGTGCAGTTATATTACGATAAGCAGTAGTAAATACTTTGGAGTTCTCATATCGGAGTCGGAAGTGTAACGAAAAAGAATGCTTATGTTGACTTGGTAGCCAATATTGGTTATAAATTCAAATCATAAACACAAAAACGAAGGCCTATTAACTACAAGTAACCTACATAAGCCGAACTGACGACCCATTTATTGGAAAAAAAATTCTTCAGAACAAAAATAATCGAAAAAGGAGAGAGAAGCCATAAAAGTAAAAATGAATGCCAACGGCACGCGGTGTTCCCAAGCGGTCACCCATCCAAGTACTAACCGCGCCC
Organism: Ophion slaviceki; assembly: GCA_944452715.1. Classification (NCBI taxonomy): domain Eukaryota; kingdom Metazoa; phylum Arthropoda; class Insecta; order Hymenoptera; family Ichneumonidae; genus Ophion; species Ophion slaviceki. Next base: position 14,577,846 of record OX101785.1, read on the forward strand.
AATGCTGCTTCAGTGATCGGACGAGAACTTTTTTTTTTTATATACTAAACTCTTTATTCTAAATTTTATAAACATTAATACAACAGTTGATATATCACATGTCATATAAATTGGTGTAACAATTTTCTTACTGTATGTAGTCCCTGCTTGATGCTTAACCTACAATTTTCTCTTATTGTTTCTACTTAACATTTAGATTTTAAAAGTTTGCTATCTTAGTCTATTGAAAATGGTCGTGTACATTTGTGTTGTGATATTGAGTTTGCAGTAGGAAAAATTAGAGTAGAAAAAAAAACCTACTTTTGAGAGTTGTCGACTCGGGAGTTAGGAAATTAGTCCAAGTGTGATTTCTATTTATTAGTTATAAAATATATCTAATACATCGTGGGGTAGTTTATGTTTGTATTCGAAAGGTAGGTTGTGAATTTTAAGGTTTTTTATGTGTTGTGTTAGCGGATTGATATCTAGAGCCGTTTGATAGAATTTTTCAGCTAGTTCTTTGATATAGTTGGTTAACATCGGTATATTTGTTCTTTTGTGCAGGTCTGTTATTCTAGCGTATCGATTTTCTTCGAGTATTAGTCGAAGGCATTTGTTCTGGAATCTCTGTAATAGCTGCAAGTTTGTAGGCGCGATGCTACACCACGCTGGGGCTGCGTATAATATTATCGGTCGGAGGATCATTTTATAAATTAATATTTTGTTGTTGGTTGCTAGTTTTGAGTTTTTTGCCATTAGTGGATATAGTTTTCTGAGCGCGGCTATTGCTTTTTGGACAGTTTTGTTAATGTGGTTTTTGAAAGTTAGTTTGGTATCTAGGTGTACTCCTAAGTATTTTACCGTTGTTGTAGGTGTGGTTTTGTGTCCATTTACTTTTATGGGTTCGTGTATTGTGCTTTTTCTGTTAAACTTTTTTGAGAATATGATTACTTCGGTTTTTGTTTCGTTTAGGGTAATTTTCCATTTCTTGTAAAATTGTTGTAATATATTCATATGAATTTGTACTTGTTTGGCAGCTATGATAGCATTATCTGCATGTGCATATATTGCAGTATCGTCGGCAAACAGGGCTATTGATGTTTTTTGAAAGCTTGATATGCTATTGAGGTATATGTTGAATAATTTTGGCCCGAGCACTGAGCCTTGCGGCACCCCTGCCCGGATTTTCCTTTTAGTAGAGTGTATATTATTATTTACTGCTACTTGTAAGTGTCTGTTTTTAAGATACGAGTTTATGTATTTTATCAGTGATATGGGGTATTTGTATTCTATCATTTTAAATATCAGCCCATCAATCCAGACTCTATCAAAGGCTTTTTCTATGTCTAGTAGAAGCATGACTGTTACTTTGTTCCAGTTGTAGTTTACTGTGATGTCGGTTACAATTCTTATTAGTTGTTGTACTGTATTGTGTTTTTCTCGGAAGCCAAATTGTTGATCTATTGGTATTTTGTTTGCGTTTTCGAATTTGTTTAGACGATTACAGATTACTTTTTCGGTGAGTTTTCCTATAGTTGGCAGCAAGCTTATCGGTCTATAGCTGCTTGGGTGGCTTTTTTCTTTATTGGGTTTATGTATTGGTATAATATTTCCTGTTTTCCATTGGCTTGGATAGTGTGTGAGTTTTATCGATGCGTTAATTATATAAGTTATTTGTACTATTGCTTTTCTTGTCAAGTTTTTTAGAACGATATTTTGGATTTTGTCTATGCCGGGGGCTTTTTTCGAAGGTAAGGTTTTTATTATTTTAATTACTTCTTTGGGAGACGTTAGATTTTTGTACCAATCTTCCTCATTTTCTTTACACATATCGTTTTGTACTTGCTCTATTATTTTTAATTGGTCTTCTGTGTTGTTATTGAGGTCTATATTGTGTACGTTTTCAAATTGGTCTGCTAACATATTCGCTTTTTCAATGTCACTCATTGCTTCTGTGTTGTTTATTTCTAGTGTAGGAATAGAATTATATTCTCTTTTAAATATTTTCGTCATTCTCCATAGCGAGTTGTCATGAATGTTTATTTTCTGTAGTTTTTTCTGAAATTTTTCGTTTCTGTAAGTGCCTATATCTATTTTTATAATTCTAGTCAATCTTTTCATTTCTTCTTTGTATCTTGAGTTTCTAGTCCTTTGCCACTTTTTCCTTAATTTGTTTCTTTCTTTTATCATAATTAATATAGTGTTTGGGATTTGATCGTCTACTTCGTTCATTGTCTGCAGTGATATTGTTTTTCCTATGCTATGTTGGATGATATTAGTTAGGCTTTGGACTGCTTTTTCTAGATCTTCAGTTGTTTTTATTATTGAATTGATTTTGACTTTGTTATTTAGAATTTCTTGGAATTTGTTCCAATCTGCCTTTTCATAGTTAAAACCTTTTGTTTGGTTGGATTTGTTTATTTGCTGAGATTTTATTTTTAGAATTATTGGATTGTGATCTGATGAAAGTTCAGATAATGTTTTCAAGCTCGAAATGTTAGTAATGTTTTTGTTTATTGCGATGTCAATTGTGCTTGGGTTTGATCCATTTTCCGGAAAGTGAGTTGGCTCATCTGTAAACATTACGCTACAATTATTATTTATTACATAATTAAATAGTACTCTGCCTCTTTGATTGTTAGGAGGACTGGTCCACGTTTGGTGCCGAGCGTTCAGATCACCTATAATTAATACTTTATCACCACGATTTAGGAGTGAATCTATATCTTGGCTTCTCAAGTCTTTGTTTGGGCTGCAGTATGCTCCAATAATAATGATATTTGATAGTAGCTTAATTCCTATGGATTCTATTTGTATGTTGCTTAGTTTAATTTCTTTATGTATTACTTGTTCATGTACCAACATTGCAATACCTCCAGCAGTACTACTTTGGTCCTTTCTTAGACATTTGTAATTTTTTAATTTCAATTTGAGTTTGTCATTATATCTGGTCTCATTTATTATCATTATATCTATTTTGTACTTTTTAATAAAATTTATCATTTCGCCTATTCGTCCTCTGAGTCCATTCGCATTCCAGCTACAAATGCGAATGTCAGTCATTATTTAATTTTTGACAAAAATCGAGGAATATTTGAAATTTTTCTGCAGGGGAGTTACAGCTTTGGATTTCTTGTTTGAATGATTTTACGATAGATATCATTTTTTTAATGTCAAATATTTTGTTAAGGTCTTTGATTTCATTTGTCAATGTCAAAAAGTCATTGATTTCGTTATTCTGATATTTGTTTTTGTAGCCTTGTTCAGTATAATTGTTATTTTTTTCAAATCTCGCTGTAGAGGGTTGCCTCTGGGTGTCGGAGACCTCATCTTCGCTTGCTGATGTCTCATCGCTTGAGTATTCGTTATTATGTCTTTGCAGCCATGGATGTTTTTCACTTTGCCTTCGCAGTCGAGTCTCCTCCTTTCGCTTCCATAGTGGTCCAGACTCTTCGCTGCCTCTTCGCTGTCTGCAGTCTTGGCTGTCTCTTCGTTGTCTGAGGTCTTCGTTTTCCCTTCGTAGCCCAGTCTTGACGATGGAGCTGTATTGGTTTCCTCTTTTTTTAGCCGATATATTTTCTTGGTGCATTTTGGAATGCTCCGATGGAAGTTCTGGTTGCGTTTTGGATTTCAGTTTGGGAAATATTTTGGCATTTGCAGCATCTGGTGGATTGAGTAGTTGGTTCTGTCTCGGGCGATTTTTGCTGTCTTTGTTTCGCGACTCAATGAGATTCAGTCTTTTTTGGTATTCCGGGCAGATTGTTGCATTCGCTGGGTGGTCCGCACGGCAATTTGCACATTTTGCTGGTTCTTCTATTGGTTTTTTGCATTCTCTTGTTAGATGATTGTCTGCACATTTGAGGCAAACTGGCTTGGCAAAACAGTTCGACGTGGCATGGCCCCAGCCTTGACACTGATGGCACTGCGTAATCCTTTTTTTGGTTCGATAGTGTTCCCAGGTGATTTTTGTATAGTTGATGAATTTTATTACTTTTTCCAGTTGTTTGAGGTTGGCTTCTCCTTTGAGTGAGATCATGTGTTTCGTTTTTTTGGTATTTCTTAATAAATTTACGTTTATTACTTCAAAGCCGTGTTCGGTTATTTCCTGTGTGATTTCGTTGATTTCAGTCTCCTTGTGTAGCCCAACGATCACAAATGTTTTTCTTTTTTCCGCTTTGCTTGTGTATGTATGGAATTCGATATTTTTCTGTGACCATAGTCCTTTCAATAGATTAAATTGTTCGTTGGTCGATGTGAAGACTTTTATGTGGTCGCTGTGGTATGTGACATGATAGTCTGTTTGCAACGCGTCCTTGAGGGCTTTGTTGAATTCTTTGCAGGTGTCAATTGTTCCGTGTATAACAAGCGGAGGGGGTTTGCTATTTCTCGGTTTGTTTTGTTCATTTCGTTCTTTACGAATTTCTTTATTTGGTACTTTGTTATTTGTTTCACTTTCACTGTTCGTGTCCATGTGATCACTTTGATTTTCTAGTACACTGTACCGGTTTTTGCATTCTATTGTTCCCTTTTTATCGGATTTCTTATTTGCGCTTTCCATTTTGTTTTCACCTTCTGAAAGTTTCCTTTTCCTTTCCCTGACTACTACCTCGTTGAAAACATTTTTCTTGGATCCTGTTGCGGATGCATGGTCGTCACTTTGTAGGTTAGGTTCTTCGCTAACCACGATTTGTATATTTGGGTCACTTGTATTACTAGTTTTTTTCTTTTCTTGCACTCGAGCTAATGATGTTATTAACTTTTTGATGCAGTAATTGATTTTGGGAGAGTTTTATTATCAGTATAGATGCTATTCTCGATACGTAGTCCGATCCGTTGCGTCGGGCGATCGGACGAGAACTCGACGAGAACTGGTGCTTTCAGCGTGGTATGGTCGTTGGCTGATATTATAATACTTTGGATTTACTCCGGATTAAAATTTCCGGAAAAAATGAAATCTCCATGGTTAGAAATATAACGTAGCCAAATAAAAAGATTATCCATACCTCTGTTCGACGGGCTTATCCCCAGTGTGCAGTTATATTACGATAAGCAGTAGTAAATATTTTGGAGTTCTCATATCGGAGTCGGAAGTGTAACGAAAAAGAATGCTTATGTTGACTTGGTAGCCAATATTGGTTATAAATTCAAATCATAAACACAAAAACGAAGGCCTATTAACTACAAGTAATCTACATAAGCCGAACTGACGACCCATTTATTGGAAAAAAATTTCTTCAGAACAAAAATAATCGAAAAAGGAGAGAGAAGCCATAAAAGTAAAAATGAATGCCAACGGCACGCGGTGTTCCCAAGCGGTCACCCATCCAAGTACTAACCGCGCCCAATGCTGCTTAACTTCAGTGATCGGACGAGAACTGGTGCTTTCAGCGTGGTATGGTCGTTGGCTGATATTATAATACTTTGGATTTAATCCGGATTAAAATTTTCGGAAAAAATGAAATCTCCATGGTTAGAAATATTACGTAGCCAAATAAAAAGATTATCCATACCTCTGTTCGACGGGCTTATCCCCAGTGTGCAGTTATATTACGATAAGCAGTAGTAAATATTTTGGAGTTCTCATATCGGAGTCGGAAGTGTAACGAAAAAGAATGCTTATGTTGACTTGGTAGCCAATATTGGTTATAAATTCAAATCATAAACACAAAAACGAAGGCCTATTAACTACAAGTAACCTACATAAGCCGAACTGACGACCCATTTATTGGAAAAAAATTTCTTCAGAACAAAAATAATCGAAAAAGGAGAGAGAAGCCATAAAAGTAAAAATGAATGCCAACGGCACGCGGTGTTCCCAAGCGGTCACCCATCCAAGTACTAACCGCGCCCAATGCTGCTTAACTTCAGTGATCGGACGAGAACTGGTGCTTTCAGCGTGGTGTGGTCGTTGGCTGATATTATAATACTTGAGATTTACTCCGGATTAAAATTTCCGGAAAAAATGAAATCTCCATGGTTAGAAGTATGACGCAGCCAAATAAAAAGATTATCCATACCTCTGTTTGACGGGCTTATCCCCAGTGTGCAGTTATATTACGATAAGCAGTAGTAAATATTTTGGAGTTCTCATATCGGAGTCGGAAGTGTAACGAAAAAGAATGCTTATGTTGACTTGGTAGCCAATATTGGTTATAAATTCAAATCATAAACACAAAAACGAAGGCCTATTAACTACAAGTAACCTACATAAGCCGAACTGACGACCCATTTATTGGAAAAAAATTTCTTCAGAACAAAAATAATCGAAAAAGGAGAGGGAAGCCATAAAAGTAAAAATGAATGCCAACGGCACGCGGTGTTCCCAAGCGGTCACCCATCCAAGTACTAACCGCGCCCAATGCTGCTTAACTTCAGTGATCGGACGAGAACTGGTGCTTTCAGCGTGGTATGGTCGTTGGCTGATGTTATAATACTTGAGATTTACTCCGGATTAAAATTTCCGGAAAAAATGAAATCTCTATGGTTAGAAATATGACGCAGCCAAATAAAAAGATTATCCATACCTCTGTTTGACGGGCTTATCCCCAGTGTGCAGTTATATTACGATAAGCAGTAGTAAATATTTTGGAGTACTCATACAGGAGGTGTACGTTTGACGGAAAAAATGCTTACTATAACTTGGTAGCAAATATTGGTTATAAATTCAAATCATAACCACAAAAACAAAGACCTATTAACTACAAGCAACCCATATAAAATTTCCGGAGAAAATGACATACCTGCGGCTAGAAATATGACGTAGTCAAAATAGAAGGATCATCCATAGCTCTCTGCGACTCGTTTATCCATAGTCTGCAGTTATAATACGATAATCAGTAGTAAATATTTTGGAGTACTCATATAGGAGGCGTAAGCTTGACGGAAAAAGAAGTTACGATCATTTCGTAGCCAATGGTGATAATAAATTTAAATCGTAAACACGAAAACTAAGACATATTAACTACAAATCACCAACACAAGCCGAACAGACAATCCATCTATCGGAGAAAGGTCTCATCGGTAGAAAAGTAATAGAAACAGTACACAGAAATCCGTAAAAATAAAAATGTATGGCGGAGGCACGCGGTGGTCCCAAGCGGTCACCCATCCAATTACTGTTTTGGAACCTTCATTGAACTATGGACTCGCTATTCTTTGCGACCTTTTGGTAGACTTAGTTTATAAATCTTTAATATGGATATTTTTCAAAGCCTTCCAGTCAGTTTTGTAGCTAAAGTGTGCTAAAAAATGTACATTACAAAGAAATATATTTTCGTTGCTTTCTTCTTTACCTTTTTCCCCCATTTCTTCACTCTTATTATTATCTACGATCTTTTTCGCAGACTTATATTAGATACCTCATATAGCGATTTAAGAAATCGTTTCGGACATTTTTATAGCCTAAGTTTAAAAAAAGGAACATTTACGTTACGAAAAAAATATTCCACACCGTTATTTGCCGTTGAGTTCTCTTTTGCACTCTATTATTTTTCCTCATGTTCATCATTTCACATATGCAATATTCAGATTATTTTCAGTTTCCTGAGCCTTTTCATATGATTTTTTCCCATTCGTTGATTACAAATCACTCTATTTTCTTATGGAAGAACAACGAGTTAGACGAAAATATCACACCCACGCGAGTGTTGTAATTAAAATCATCTGCGTATTTTTCTCGGTGTCAATTGTTTCGGTCGATACAAAAAAAAAATTAAATACCGTATATCGGTATTCGTTGGCAATTCTTTGCTCGTTTATTTCTCGCCAAACAAGTTTTGTAGTATTTTTTTGCTACGTAGCACCGCGTACAGCGTATAATGTGCCTATATAGCCGGAGTGCAAAGGACTCGGATGCAGAAGGTATACAGTACATGATATGTATAGTACGTACCTCCGTGTCCGAGTGATAGCTGTATAGTTATATTCTATTACATACACACTTGCGCCCGTGCACATACACACACACACACACACACACACATATATATATATATATATATGCTCTCTCACGTATACGCCGGTTAGACATCCGTTGCTTTCCTCCCTTTGGCGCCAGTTTTCGACTGCCATACGGATGTTCTCCTGTGCTTGGAAGGAATGATCGAAGGGTCAAAACCTTCTCCGCAACGCACGCGCAAAACACCGTTCCTACCATTTGACAATTTCGCTTGGGCATCCGATTGACAGTGTGCTCGTTTTTCTTGTAAGATATTTTTGCATTTTTCTCTCTTCCAATCGCGTGCTCGTTGAGGGACAATGAGGGTTGACAATAAAGGCACGAGTGATAACGAAGATTCCATCGCCATTGCAACTTACGCTTTTGTGAATTTGTGCAACGGCAAAGGCTTCGAATGCGACTGTCCTCGAAATGACGAAATAGTCGGGAACGTACACGGCGTATATTCGAATAGTCTTGAGGAGTATAGGCTTCTGTCCTACTGTCAGTCCTTCTTTCTTTTCGTCTACAGGGTGGCCCGGAAAGTCAGGTTCAAAGGGATAATTCATATACCTCGCACAGTTCCTATGTGAACCACTCCCACGTACGTTCTACGATCTTTTTTAGTTTTCGAGAAAAAAGCATTTAACATTCTCGTCTCGATTTTTCCCGTAGCATCGGTTTTTATTTTTTTCTCTTTTGTGTGTGTACTTTCCTTCTAGAAGTTATCAAAATTGGAGTCATTCAGACTAACATAAGTATTTATTTTTATCATCTGTACTTTAGTACAGATCCTCTGATCTAAATTCAGACTGATCCTCTCGAACTTACTTTTTAAACTTTTGATCGAAATCCAAGGCATTTGCGTTAGTGTTTAGTGGGCCATTTATTTACAGCTTAACGTTACACTTCGTAACGATGATGCACGTAACATAAATCTGAGTAATAGATCTTGAATAATGAGACGAGAGGACAGAGATATAAATCTTTCAATTTTCGAGAAAAATGCTTTTTTCTCAAAAACTAAAAAAAAAGTAGGACATACGGGGGGTGATTCGGAATGGCGTTGAAGTTTGCATTACTGCAATCCAACCAAAGTTCTGTTTAATTTTTTACTTCTGTTCATTTTTATTACAATCTATAATTTTTTTATAGATTAAGATTGTAGATATTTTATTAGGATAAAAAACCCGTTTGAGTGATTTTCGTGACGTAAATCGACGAATAAAACTTGAGCAATATAGGGAAAAAATAACTTTCGTTGCATTCCAACTATGCAAACTTCAACGTCATGATTCTGATAGGTATTGATACGAGGCATCTAGATTTATCATTTGGACTTCACTTTTCGGGCCACCCTGTATATAAATAGTGTGACAGAGAGGGATGGAGAGAGGTAGATAACTATACTCTCCCGTCCTCTATCAAATACATACATGTACACATAAATGTTTGTATAGGAACATCTTTTGTCATTGCGTACCACCCTTTTCATATTATTTTCTCCTTTTCGGTTGCAAATTCTCTCTTTTCTCCATCTTGCTTTTCTCTCCTTATCTTTTATATTGTCCATTCTCTCGTAGCCCCGAGGCCTATATTCGAATAACGCGAGCTCGCATCGCGAGAGAACGCTTCATGTAGGTGTATATATATACATATATATATATACACACACATGCGTATATCTCCCTCTGACGTTCTCGCTCTTGCACGAGCTCCAAACCAGTTTTCTCCACGAATACACTTTTTTGTATTTCTCCTTTTTCTCATTTTTCATCCTCTTTTTTCCGCGACGCTGTATCGTTGTTAGCTCTCGCTGCATTATATATGCATTCTCATATAGTTCTCGTTGCATATTCCGCAATTACTCTCGGTGGACCGAGCGGGCAGCTCAGCAACTTACGATTTATATCTGCACTGTCCGGTACACGTCAGGGCTTTTTTTTTAACGATTGGGAATAACATCGCGATCGAGTACCCGATTTTTGGTTGATGCGAAATTGTTTGCAGTTGCTCTTACAGTTTTCAATACTGGGGCTGCCGGGAACAAGACATATGCGATAAATGAAAAATAAAAAATTGAGAAGTGTCTACGTATTTGTAGAATTATCATGGGGTGGAATAATACGAAAGTTTGCACCGTTGGAACGCAACGAAAGTTTCGGAGCACAATTTTTTTTCCACCAATTTGTGCTAAATAAATCGCTCGAACATCAGCAATATACTGTCCAAATTTACAGGAAACGAGTTTAGACGATAGTAGAAATGAAGAAATTAAATAACAAAACAAAAATGTTGTCGCACTCCAACGATGCAAACCTCAACGACGTGGAGTGAACGAGGTTTAGAAGGCTCGGTCTCGTTTCTCGGCGATTGTAATACCTAACGAATGTTTCTTTAGTACAAAAAAGGACACCTCAAAATTATATGAAGCAACTTCCTCGACAAAAAAATTCTATTGAAGTTTGCAATCCTAGAGTGCAATGAAGATGACTTTTTGTTTAATTGTCCAATGCTGTTTCGGCTGACTCAGATTACAAAAATTCCTGTAACGTTTTTTGGAGTTCTTGTCAGATATTGACAACCTGAATGTGAAAAAAAGACTTCGGATAATTATGAAAATAAAGAAATGAGAAATTGACGAAGAATTAGTATTTAATTTCAATCATGCAAACATTATTGCCATGGGGATGAAAAATGATAATTGAATAATCTGCACGTTTATTATATTTAGGATTCATTGATATGAAAAAAAATAGTTAAGGGGTTAGGCTACTGTTACGACCCGAAAATCAGGCTTATTTAGAAAAAATGAGTAAGACGATTGAAAAATCATTAGGACATTTATTTATATGTACATTAAGAAATTTCTGTACAAAATTACATAAAAAATATTAATAATGAAAGAAGTTATAAACAATATTGTGAAGAGCCCCTGAACGTGGGTGGCTCAACTGGATTTTGGTCTCCCGGTTGATGTGAACAAAAAAAAACTAGTTTTTTTTCTTCTAAAAATAGATAATATTGAATAAGACTTGACTGAACTTTTGTATATTAACGTGTTTGAATCATTTATTAAAGATTGATTTTTTTTCTCGATTTTGTTAGGAAAAATGACATCATTATTGTTAGTTACTAATGAACAAAATGTTAAGAAGAAAAACGTCGTTCAACACTTAACTACTATTACACTGAATAAGTGGGCCGAACTTCAAGTCGACCCGTTGATTAGATGTCGAGAAATCATGTACACCGTTTTGGAAAACATAGTTCCAAGAAAAACGCTTTTCAAGTTTTACTAGCAGTTGTATCCTTGTAATCATAATTTTACTTTCAAACTGCGATACCTGCACCATACTTGGACCTTCCTCTGCGATTTGAGTTGCCCCAAGCGACGAACGAGTGTTTGTCATTTTCGCAGTTGCCTAACCCTTTAAATGAAAGCTGTGTATACGTTTTATCTACAGCCTTTTTATCCAACCGATCAATGAATATTGTTTTAAACATTATAAAAAATGTACAATTGTTCTAGCATACATTTTTTCGACTGTTAACTAAATGTATTGGGCAGTAAAATTCTGGCGCTTTTCCTCGCCGACGATACGATCTTAAAAATAATTGACTCGTGGTAAGGGTAGTGGGGTAATTTACGACCAATTTGTCGCAGGGTTTGTGCATAGGGAAGCGCGAGCGTTCATTTCTCTGCTTTCACTAGGACTTTTAAATGTATGTGCTCGGATGCACTTTGACACATATAGGCAGGAAGAAAACGGAAGTTTATCGTGGCGGACGTGCTTCCTCGCATCTTGCAACATCATGCGGTATAAAGAACACAGGAATCTCGTGCCTTCTCGTGTGCGTAAGCCTGATGTGGGAAAAACCATCGAGTACACGCTCAAAATAAATTTGCTCCCCTAACGAAAAGAGAATTGTTAGCGTCTGGACCGAAATAGAGATCGTGAAGAGACCCCGAAAGAAAGATAAACGCCATGAGAAACGCAAAACGGTGCGCGTATGCGTGTGTGCTCGTGTGTAGTGAAGAAAAAGGAAAAGCTTCTTACCCCCGCTCACGAAATTCATTCACTCCGAAACGATGTAATCGAGTAAATACAAAGGGCGTTCCGTACGAATTTATTTAACGTTATCACATCGCCAATATTATTTATCCACCTTATTTCAATTTCATTGAATTTCATATCACAGCTAATTCTTATTAATCATAATCTTTTTTTTGTCGTCACGATAAAAGTGAGAGACAAATTCATGTTTTTTTTTTCAATTAAAAGAATTCTTATACAGTCGCAATAACCAATTGAAATTTTCAATTCACTCACAGGTAGCTGATTCTTTTTTTCCTAGTTTTTCGCCTTGATTTTTTGTTCTATGCCAAGAACAGCATCAACGATTTATTTTTCTAATCTTGCTTGTGGCGAAAGTTGGTCCATACGATGTGCAATTCTCGAGGACTATTCTTAAGCTTGTGTTTTAAGGAAACATAAATAACGATCGATCGAAGGAATACGATGGTCTTGGGGACTCCTTAAAAGGCTCATTAGTATTTATAATTCTGGGAAGAAATGAGTAAATCGAACCAGCGCAGAAGGGAACGTTTGTGCAATTTGTACGGAATTTCACATATAAATACATACATACAGATATATATATATATATGGTTCGTCTTCATATACCTGTGTGCATAAATAGTGGGAGCCATATTCATGTCAAGGCCCCGGAGCTCTCGTACGGATATTACTCGCATTCGCAGATACATATTCACATGTCCTCGATAATTGCTGACGATTACAAAAATCGGGACAGTAGAATGAACCTTTCATTTCAATGGTGTTAAAGTTTACATCGCTACGATGCAACGAATTTTTTTATTATATTCATTTTCTTTTTTCTTATTTCTATTGTTATGTAAAATATTTTTTGTCGGCTTCGATCATCGATTCTCAATAAAAATCCTCAAAAATGTTACAGTAATTTTCGTAGCCTAAGTATTGAAAAAGAATACGGGAATACGAAAAAAAAAACATATTTTCGTTGCATCTCATGCAAACTTCAATACCACTCATTTTAAGACAAGTGGGTCTCGTTTTATTGTTAATGTCAAGGGGGGGGGGGGGGAGATGCCGCTCATTCATAACGTTGACGTTTCCATCGTTCGGATGCAACGATTTTTTTTCATTTCTTCATCTCAACTTTCGTCCCAAATTTTTTTTTAGCAGATTTAGGTAAATCCGTAATGAGGATACGTACCAGGTGTATAAGTATGAAACCGGAATTTGCCCATAGGTGGCGCTAGATGTCGATGCAGTTACCGACACATCACGTCAGCGGTGTCTTGTTATTGTATTGATATCCGACAAAGATTTCCAACTCACAATAACACGAGTTTCATTCAGTAGCATTAGTTGATTAGAGATAAACATGTCGAGTTTTGTGCCAACAAATTACGATTTCCGGACAGCACTACTTTTCTGTTTTCATCTGAAGAAAACCGCAGCCGAATCGCATCGAATGCTTGTGGAGTCGTTTGGTGAGCATGCTCTCGGTAAAACACAGTGTTTCGAGTGGTTCAAACGGTTCAAAAGTGGCGATTTTGACGTGAGGAACGAAGAACGTGGAAGACCACCGAAAAAGTTTGAAGACGCTGACCTGCAAGCCTTGTTGGACGAAGACGACGCTCAAACACAACAACAACTGGCGGATCAGTTAAAGGTGACCCGAGAAGCCATCTCCAGTTATTTGTATCATATCATTACAATAAACGTGTTTTTTCTGTACAAAAATTCCGGTTTCATACTTACACACCAGGTAGAATGAAATGGGCAAATTTTATCCCATGGATAAAAGCGATGATTTAAAACCATATTGAACCAATGTATCCTTGAATTTCATATATAATTGATAAAATCAACCCACGAATGGATATGTACGTTGCGACGCTGATCAGCCGAATATGGTATGGATATATTAATGAATATCCTCCGCTTGCCCCTATGTCTCTCTCTCTCTCTCTCTCTCTCTCTCTCTCTCTCTCTCTCTCTCTCTCTCTCTCTCTCTCTCTCTCTTTCTCTCTCTTTCTTTCTTTCTTTCTTATTGATCCTCGAAAGGACGCGACACTGTTATGATCAATCGGCCGGCATAAAGCGACATAATACCAAACACGTTCCATGATCATTCCAACGAAGTTCTTTTTTTAGCTCGATGAAAATTGAGTTGAAATTGTGCACTTGATTTCTCCTCCGCCATGGAAGGTAAACTTTTAATTCGTGATCTTTAAAACTGAGTTTCTTACGAGTACTTTTTTGTCATAAAGAACATTGATATATTTTTTTTTTTACGTTTATACACGGCAATGAAATTTGCATATTTATGAGATTGCTAATTCATCGTTATGTAATACGCGCGTATCATCACGAGCTTGATAAATTATTCAGGCTTGTAAATTATTCGCCCATTATATATGACATGCATATATGTATGTATTATGTTTATTTATTTATTTCCCAAGTTCCAACGTATACCCTTGCCGGTTTTTGCGTATCACCCTTCCCAATTGAATCCTTCCATATCCCTCCCCGCCCGCACTCGGCTAAGCTAACCCAACTTCCGTTGCGTCCACCGCCATCTCATGTTACACTATACCGCATCTTCCGAGGGTATGGGAAAACTGTGGAAAATGGTTTTCCAAGTTCACAGACGTTTTACTCAAGTATCTACACCAAGGTCTCGGAAGTATTGGCCTTCCGCTCACTCGTTGATGTGCCAGCTGGCGCACGGCTGAACGGTTACCGCTCCGAGTATTGGCCATGCACAACGCTGCTTAAGGGGTTAGGCCACAGTAACGAGTATAAAATCATGTCCGAATTTAACAATTTTTTTTTCGTATGGAAAAGTGATTCAGTCATGAAATTAATTACACATCTATTTAGTATAAATGTCAAGCTGTCAGAAAAAATATATATTTTTTTTCGATGTACAAAATGGCTGATTACTCGAAATTTCTCGAAACGGCTTTTTTCCAATTGGAGTGACAAATAACTTCAACAATTTTCACTCGTTTTACTTCAAATTTAAAAGTTATGTTTCCAATCGCATTTTGCAGAGAAGCACGTACGGAATTTCTGATTAATCGAAAACTTTTAATTTTATGAGCAGTTTATGAGTAGTTATAACGAAGTAGTTAAAACTGAAAATTTATTTCTTACGTTCAAATATCTACAACTTTTGAATAAAACAATATTTTTTAAATGCCGTACTTACTTCTCTAGGTATTCTGATGTAGATTGACGAGAATTTTTGTTTTTTTGTTCTAGGTAAAAAATTGTCGATGCTAAATGTCACGCCGCGGAGCGCCTAAAAAAAGATAACAAAAGAAAATATTAGTACTCGGTAATTTTGTACATCGAAAAAAACATATATATATTTTCTAACAGCTTGATATTCATACTAAATAGATGTGTAAGTAATTTTGTGAGCGCATCACTTTTTCATACGAAAAAAAAAAATTGTTAAATTCGCACATGATTTTATACCCGTTACTGTGGGCTAACGCCTTAATCCGAAGTACCGCGCCGGAGCGAACTTCAACTGCCCACCCACCAGTGTCGATTTTTATGTATTGGGTGTCTCAAAATAACCTGATATTTTAATTTATTAATAAAACGTGTTATTCGTTTAAAAAGTACGAATATTTTTATTTTAACATAAGGTACAAACTTGGAGGTTATGTGTGGAACACAATATCCGATAAACGGCCGCCCCGTCCCTGTTTGCAAACGTTCACTCTTTTGACGAAATTTTCAATAAAATGTTGACATAATTGCGGACTAATTTCATTAATGGTGCGTCCAATTGCTTCCTTAAGCTTCGGAATGGTCTGTGGATCATTGGTATACACGTTTCCTTTTAGAAAACCGGAAAGGAAGAAGTCCAATGGCGTCAAATCGCACGATCTTGGTGACCAATCCACATCGCCGCGGCGCGAGATAACACGACCATGAAACAATTTCTATGTCTAATTCTCAATTCTCAGTCTAATTCTCTATGACTAAACCTCAATACTTCCTGATGCCAATTGTCAATGATTAGTACTCTATGTTCGCCACAAAAAAAAATAGGCTCGCAATTTAAAATGTTAGGTCACTTTGAGACACCCTTTATATGTAGTGAAAAAACGTATACCTTAAATTTATGAACGGAAATCACCCTGAATTGATAATACGCAACCCTCTTTCTCCCGCGACTCCGTTCTACATTATGTACCTATTCCGTGGGCGAATTGTGTCGAATATTTTCGGTGTTTATAGACACAACACCGCCGGCGGATATTGCTCGTTACAATTCGTAAAATCATATCACCCCCGTCTGATAAACGCGTCCGCCTCGCTTAATTTGCGATTCTCTCGAGGTGTCGAGCACGCACTGTGGCAATAGCAAAAAAATCACTGCGGCGCAAACAAAAGTACGAACTCGTGTATCACGAGGCGCATCCCCATGTGCGAATGCCGGTATTGCGCCAGAGTTACCAATACGGCCCAGAGTTGTGCAAGTCCTGGCGACCGACTCTCAGTTGGCAGTACTGCCCCAGTATTGGAAACCGAACGTATCAGTACCGTCCCAGTCTGGGTTACTGAGTCTTGGCTGAAGTACTAGCCCAGTAATAGTAAACTATTTTATCAGTACGGTGCCAGTCCTGGTTACCAAGTATGGTTGAGTCTCGGCTGGAAGTACTACGCCAGCACTGGCAACTGAACGTATCAGTGCCGTGCCCGTCTTAGCTACCCAGTCTTGGGTGAAGTGCTGTCCCAGTATTGGTAAGCAATTTCATCAGTGCGGTGCCAGTCCTGGTAACCATAGCTAGTTGGATATACTGCCCTAGCACTGGCAACTGAAAGTATCAGTGTCGTGCCGGTCTCGGTTATCGGTTCTTGGGTTAAGTACTGTCCTAGTATTGGTAAACAATTTTATTAGTACAGTGTCAGTCTTGGCAACCAAGGTTGTTTGAGTCTCGGATGGAAGTGCTGCCTCAGCATTGGCAACAGTACCATGTCAGCCTTGGTCACCGAGTCTTGGGTTAAGTACCGCCCCGGTATTGGTAAACAATTTATTTAGTTTAGTGCCAGTCTTAGGAACCAAGGTTGGTTCAGTCTCGGCTGGAAGTGCTGCCCCAGCATTGGCAACAGTACCATGCCAGCCTTGATCACCGAGTCTTGGGTTAAGTACCGCCCCGGTATTGGTAAACAATTTTATTAGTTCAGTGCCAGTCTTAGTAACCAAGGTTGGTTCAGTCTCGGCTGGAAGCACTGCCCCAGCATTGGCAACAGTACCATGCCAGTGTTGGTCACCGAGTCTTGGGTTAAGTACTGTCCCAGTATTGATAAACAATTTTATTAGTACAGTGCCAGTCTTAGTAAGCAAGGTTGGTTGAGTCTCAGCTGGAAGTAGTCCCCCTGCATCGGCAACAGTACCATGCCAGTGTTTGTCACCGAGTCTTGGGTTAAGTACTATCCCAGTATTGATAAACAATTTTATTAGTACAGTGCCAGTCTTAGTAAGCAAGGTTGGTTGAGTCTCGGCTGGAAGTAGTCCTCCGGCATTGGCAACAGTACCATGCCAGCCTTAGTTACCGAGTCTTCGGTTAAGTACTGCCCCAGTATTAGTAAACAATTTTATTAGTACAGTGTCAGTCATGGTAACAAAGGTTGGGTGGGTCTTGGCTGGAAGTACTGCCCCAGCAGTGGCAACATTACCATTCCAGTCTTGGTTAACGAGTCTTCGGTTTAGTACTACCTCGGTATTGACAGACAATTTTATCAGTACGGTGCCAGTCCAAAAAATATGGATTGAATGAAAAATGTAAGTTTTGCTTCCTTATAGAGAAACTTTGTGACGATGAAAACATTTTTTTTCAGTTTTCGATATCAACGTCCTCAAAATGTCCCAAAACCTCGAAAAATCATATTCAGAAACAATGTCTACATGCATGTGCGTCTGTGTGCGTATGCGCGCGCGTCTACGTTCTGGCACTGTAAAATTATAACGTCTGTAACTCGAGAACGGTTTGGGTTGAAGGGCTCCTGTGTCGCTCAGATGTTAATCTATACAATCTCTTTATTCCCTGCAAATTTTGTCGAGAGAACTAAAAAATTACAAATTTAACGGCATTTTTTAATAAAAAAAAATGTCTGTGCACGTTAATTTGCAAAAAATTTCAGAATTTTGTAAATTTTTTTTTTCAAATAGAGTATCATGAAAGGACCGCTGGTATTGAATTTAGGAATGATCGGTCGAATGGTCTAAATTTTATGAATTTTGGACACTTTCGAAATATGTCAAACCGCTCTAATTTTTGCATATACCAAGATACTGTGGTAATTTTTTTTACACAAAGTATTGTAAAAGTAAAGTTGCTATAAAATTTGGAGAGAATCCCGAACCATTACAGACTCCCCTGGACTCTTCTGTATCCTTACGGATATCCATAAATTGGCTAAGTAGACGATGTCATTTTATTTTACTATTTCGCGTGTTCGTTCTGAACGTACGCCGCGACGGGCTCTCGTGCCTTCTTGCGTCGAGGCAGACATTGTTATGCCTCGACGCGATGCGTGTGTGTCAGTGGTCATTCGCTACGTCGGGCGCACACGGTTGAAGATTGTTTTCTTCCCGCATGCTGGCCCTCCGCGGCAAGTATACACTTCGTATGGGTATATGCACCTATATACCCACACGCTGATCCACGCTCAGCGTCAACAAAGAATTAGGATTTCTTTGGCAGCGTTGAGCATCAGTCTTTCTCGTGCCGTCTACGTGTGAACTTGTTTCAATCCCCAAGTGCTTTTCATCTATTCCCATTCGTTTTTATACAGTACACTTTTTCTATTATTATAAATTAATTTTTCTCGTGCTAAAACGAATTCGAGTGCTCTATGTGTGCTATAAAAATTCGAATGTTCTATACGGTGAACCAGGTAAGATATACAAAGAATGTTTCTTTATACTTGTTTTTTTATTTTATTTTGTATTTTTTGTCTACTGCATGTTAAGGTATAATAAATAATTCATTTATTTTCTCTCCGTTCCTTACTTGCTGTGGGACTGCGCTATCTCTCTCTCTCTCTCTCTCTCTCTCTCTCTCTCTCTCTCTCTCTCTCTCTCTCTCTTATATTTTCTTTACTTATTCTATAATTTGTTTTGAAGAATTTGTTCAATTTGATCAGGGAGTCTCGGAGGACAAGGGGGAAAGAAAACACTTTGGTAAATACAATGTTATTTACTTTGACCGAAATTATGTATGCTGAAGTAAAATTACAGAAGAGCATCTTAATTCATACTTAATACTCTGGAAGTGGCTATATTTTTCAATTCTTTTTAGATGGAGGTGATGAGATCCTTGGTGGGTTCACCGACCGACGGAAAATGTGTTATTCGCAATGTGATCGCTGGCCTGATATCGAAGGCGATGCAGGAAAAATACTCGGCCACGGGGAAACCAGGCGCGAACGGTATAACGAAAAAATCCTTCAGTGCGACAATAACGTACAAACCTATGAATGGTAAATATTTTTCGAATTTTTACTAATATAATTTTTAGAACTGGGTGCAATCAAATAAATTTTTTTCATTTCAGATATTTTTTTAGATACGATCAGGAAAAAAACCACTGCGGCGGAAATATTTTCGACAACCAGCCGATGTTTATCTGATGCCGGTGACCGGGAACACGCCGCAACTCTGGCCCAATATTGGCAGCCGGTACTAGTCACCAATACTGTGCCAACGCTTGCCAAGCGGAGGACCGGTGTTATCATTTCGGAATTGGGCCAGTATTGTTTACACGATCTGACCCAATATTAGCATTCAGTATCCGGCCAGTACTACCGTCAGTACTTAGCCAAGTTTCCAATCTATACATGGGCATATACCGGCAAAGTACTGATTTACGGTTTGTCTCAAGACTGGCTACAATATCTGGCCCAAAACTGGGCACTTATTCTGAGCCAATACCCGTAAACGGTGTCGGGCCCATTCACGCCGTCATAACTTGGACCGGTGTTAACAAACCAATGTTGTCTCAATACTGATTCCGACTTGGGCAAGGCTTGGCCCTTGAGAGCCTGCCAGTATTAGCAGCTCTGGCATCAGTACTGAGACAAGACTAAGCCAAGTCCCCAGTCTATACACGGGCATGTACCGGCAAAGTACTGATTTAGGGTTTGTCTCAAGACTGGCAATGATATCTGGCCCAAAACTGGGCACTTATTCTGAGCCAATACCCGTAAACAGTGTCGGGCCGATTCACGCCGCCATAACTTGGACCGGTGTTAACAAACCAACGTTGTCTCAATACTCATTCCGACTTGGGCAAGGCTTGGCCCTCGTCCAAGTACCAGGTGCCTGCCAGTATTGGCAGCTCTGGCACCAGTACAGTGCCAATACCAAGCCAGTTTGCAATACGTACATGGGTCATTATTAAATTCGTTTCTCAAACCAACCACGTCGCCGCGGTATTTTTTATGATAAACGAGAGAAGAAGAAACAGTAACTAATGAGAGTAGCCAAAAAGTGCGGGGTTCTCGTGGATCACAAGTTTTGGGGAGCAGTTAATTCAATTGGGAACAAATTAACTTGGACGGAGAAAAATCTATAGATATTACACAAAGTGCAACCATTTCATGGGATTGAAAACGCAGTCAGACTTTTCGGGTAATAAAAAACTGGTACATGTAAATAATAAGAGTTGGTTTTTATTATTTTTCAAAATATATTGATATATTGAGGTAATGTAATTAAAAAATTAATAACAAGATTAGAATTAGGTGGGGAGAGGGCATTTTTTAACCAATCACGGACATTCAGCGTGTCGCAGCTCCCCCCCACTCGACTACAACACAGTGGCAATGGAGTGGGGGTAGCGTTAGTTTCCCGTGACATACAACTGATTCAGACCCCTATACCCACGATGCTGAAGTTTGCATCGTTGGACTGCAACGAGTTTGATTTCTTTTGCAAGATTTTGCCTACAAAAGTGCTCTAACTATTTTTTAAGATATTTATTTAGCGATCTACATGATAAATCTATAAAAAGAGATAGCCTATAATAATAAAAATATTGAAAATAAAATGTAAAACAGAATTTTCGTTGCGTTCCAACGATGCAAACTTCAACACCATCCTATACCCAGCCTACCTCAACAAACATATGCGGTTTTAAAAGCACTTTCAACGCTCAAAATTAAACAACAGATTTGGAAGCTCGTCGCGTGGAAACATTCGTTAGGGGGTCGCCAGACTAGGAATAACCCCCCCTATAGGAATTCGATAGGAACGCCGCACATGGGGAGTCCACATTGGTATCCAAGTGGATTCCGCGGTATTTCCTGATTCACGTCGTTTGAGCATTTTTTTACTTAAAATTCTCAGTGGGAATTTGTTGGATCTCACAAAGAAATATCCTTTCGTAATCCTGTGCACGAATTTGTTGGGGAGTCTCAAGACGCACCCACATTTCTATAGGAATTTGTTAGAGACACCGCACATGGGAAGATCCTTATTGGGATCGAATTGGATTCTCAATTAACCCCCGATGAACGCCGTTTAAGAATTCTTCGCACGTTTGAATCGAAAATATGTGAAAGGTCGCGGGAAAAAATCGGCGTGATGAAACATAATCTCCATGCTTCGTGAGCGTGTACGTGTGTGGTGATACTATGCCAAAGTGCAGTAAAATAAATACGAACGATAACTAAAGTTGATTTTCAGTGATGTGATTCAAATCTTTTTCTAAGATATACTCATTTCAAGCGATTTATACTTGTTTAAGGCGTTAACCCCACTTGTAGCGCAAAAAAGCCTTTTTCATGAATTTTTTTAAAGAAAACTACAAAACTTTTTTAATCGATCAATATACCATCTCAAAGAACACATCTTGAAGAACTTTCAGTAATTTTTTTATTGAAAAATATTACATTGTTTAGTGGCAAATGGCCGTCAATGAAATAATGTTTTTATATACACGGTTTGCGGTCACCAACATTGCGGCGAAGTGGATCATCTGAAAAAAAATGCGGATGGATTTAGTCAAATATAAGTATAAACTAGTCTTTAATCGAAGGATTTTAAAAAATATTCATTGTTCACAAAATGGCGGACAGTCAAAGTTAATGGTTCGATTTTAACGAAAAAAAACGGCCGTTTTTTGGCTATAAAACGGCCATTTTTTTTCGAAAACAAATCGAACGATTAAAGACTACATTTTTATGTATTAAATAAGCCTGCAAAATTTCAAGAAGATCAGTTCATTAGTGTTCGAGTAATCTTGGTCACCGACTTCAGAAATGCCATTTTGAGAAAAACGCGTTTAAAGTTTCAATTTCAGTTTACACGAAGAAAATATTTTTTTTGTAAACTTACATAGAGTCATCTATTCCGGGCCCATACAGAAGTATGGGCCCGGATACTTATACTTCAAAAAAATGCAATAAAAAAAATCGATTTTTTCAAAATCGCAAGTGGGGGTAACCCCTTAAAAACAACTCATTTTGTACATCTATATATTCTGTTTAGAAAATAGAACGTACAGAATGCGATTGGATCCATCAAGAATCGTATCAAATTCTGTTCGATAATGTGGCAATCCTTTAGGATTCAAATTGGATTCGTACATTGAATTCCAATGGGGAATGCCGATCAGAACCCAATGTACGAGCGTGACGTTTTAGTATAGGAATCCAATGCGATAATTCACTGAATCGCTATCAGGAAGTAGGGAGAACCGCGGGAATCAAAGCAACATGGCAAACATGAATTTCATTTTTTTTAAATAATCCTGCTTGGAAATACTTTTCGATCAACATGCTGCATGTCATTTCCTCATTGAGATTAATACTACCGGCAAATCGCGGATTATTGGGAAGAGCAATAAAGGGTTGCTGCAAAAGTGTAATCCACATCCGCAAGGGAATCTTTTTCACGCTTCAGGTACGTTCGATATAAATGTGCAAACTCACACATACATACATGAGCATATATATATGTATGTATGTATTACGTTTGACTTTAATAACAAGATACACACGCAACTGGTACAGCTGTGTCCACGTGTGCTCGCTTCCTCATTTCCTTGCGGCTCTTGTGTGAAGCTTGCCCGAAGCAATAATGAAACTGAGTGCGCTGCGAAGAGTTCCTCGGGTACGGGTGGCCTCCGCAAATCGTTTCCTCCATGCATGACTTCCGGTCGCCAATTCATCGGTCTCCTACTGCTCGCAGGGCGTACAGAGTATGAATACATGTACGTGTGTACATAACTATTTTTATATACACATGTACGTATTTCATTCACATTTTTTTCACGACCTTCCACTCTTGCACTCCAGTTTTGGCCTATGCGTCTACGTGAAAGCCATTGTAATCGATGATCTTTTCTCGGCACGTAAACGTATTTGAACGTGCCTCGCGTACACCGAAAAGGTAGAGTACTAAATGTATACGACGTAACGTCGATTATGTTTGCAATATTTTTCAACGGGATTTTTAATTTTTTTAAATTTTACACGAACAATTTGTTCTTGATGCGGGTCGATTTTTCAATCGCTCTAGAAATTGTAGGAGACGCTTTCAATCGCGAAAAATTTGAAGAAATCTCCCCAAAGTGCTTCAGTTCGAATATTTTCTATATTCATTAAAAAAAAATTAAATCTATATTCTAATCTATTCTATATTCGTTAAAAAATAATTAATCTATATGCTTCAGTTCGAATATTTTCATCCGAGTCTCAGTTTTTGAACGGTGAAAAAAAAGAGATTTTTTTTCGATTTTCGAGCTTCGTTGACGCACCCGCCCGCATCTTTCGCGAGAGGAATAATTGTTTATTCATTTTGAAGCAAGTGCGGTGGATCTCTATACAAAGGTTGGACATTATTTTTGATAAATATATTATCAATGGGAATATTAATTATCGTACATATAACACATACTTTTAAATGGTTGGAATGTGGAAAATTAATGTTCATAAATAAGAGACCGAAGTGGCGAAGAGTATGAGACATTTTTCTAATTCTCCGCGTTACGGTACTTTCATTTATTTATTTTTTTCAAAACTTTCTCATAACACTCGAGCTGCTATCGAAAGCACTTGAAAATGTTTTCAGATACCGGGAGAGGTCAATGAAGCACGAGTTTCGAGTGCTGTTCGCGATGCAAGGCAGAATAGCGAGGGTTGACAGCCCGAGTCGCGTGCATTGGATTTGGGCACTTCGTTTGAAAAAAAACCTTTGAAAAATGTTTTCAACCAAATTTTTATGGATTATTTTCGGATTTTTATGGATTCTAACATTTTCGGTTATAATTGAACAATCCCGAGGAATTTTTATCTCCCCAATGCGTCCAATTTTAACACCCGGAAAATATTTTACAGTTATTTTTCTGAGCGGTTGCGAAAAATCATGAAAAGTGATTTGCCAACAATTTTTTTTCCATACTTAAGTTTTGCAGAGAAGACTAGCCGAACATTCGAATGCACGGGAATAAATTGACAAAGTGATAACAAAAGAGAACAAGTGCAAATATGGATACGCGACGAACAATAAAAATCATTGGGAAAGTATTTTAAAAAAACATTTATTACAACAAGGACCAGAATGCTATTTTCATAATCGACATTACTCCTGTCAAGTATTGCGCAATACGTCGTGAGATGCATTGAAGAAAATTCAAGTGACCCGGGTGAAACTCGATGATCCCACGCAGTCGCAGACACGTGGAATTTTTTTTTCGAGGAACAAGGAAAGGAAGGAAGGAAAGGAAGAATGGAAAGAATTTGGAAGTTTTGAAAGAATCCGAGAAACCCGGGCATTGCAGGGCGGATTTAGAAGTGATTTTTTCGTGGAAGGGCTCGGATGTTTCACGTAGGTACAAGTGGCAGATGGTGGGCAAGCAGGTCAAAAATACGAGCGTGTCGACAAAGGGCCTGTACCTCCCTATAGTCCCACTTCTTATACTGCTTAGTATACGTATTCTTGAATGTACATATATCTATAGAAGATATACACGGCACAGAGACACAAATTTTGCATCACATCTAAGCATGTAAATTTATATTATTATTATTATTATTATACAAGATTAATAATTAATAAATATTGAAGAATATATATATATATATATATATATATATATATATATATATATATATATATATATATCAGACAGGCCCAAAAAAAATCGATTGAAATTTTTGTTGAACATGTAGTTGAGGATGACAAAAAATGAGTGCTGACCAAATTTTAGCCCTTTTTATCAAATTTTAGAGGTCCCTCATCGCGACTTACTATTTTCCATTAATTTAACATGGTAAAAGTTTTGTTTGCCGCTTCTCAGCTTAATAACTCGCCTACGGGTCAACACACGGAAATGCCCAAAACATTGTTTTATAGGAAATTCAACGCTCTACAAAAAAGGTTCTCAGCCTTCACACGATAAATTCGCTCGTTCGAATTTTATTCGACGACAAAGTTAAACCCATGATAAATTTAATGATTTTGTGAGATTTTTGGACTTTTACAACGAAGTTATTGATTTTTTTGTTTTTTTTTTCTGAATGATCTTAAAAAGTATTGTATCCTTTTCAAATTATTCCTTAGATAATTCCTAAAATTCCTAATAGATTAAAATTTATTGTTATTTAAAAGTACATTAGTACAAAAATCTATTCTTAGGCCGAATTCAATTCCCATAGCATGATAAATAAATATTTAGGGATTAATTAAAAAAGGATACAATACTTTTCAAGATGAATTAGAAAAAAACAACAACAAAAAATCAATAATTTTGTCACAAAAGTCCAAAAATCTCACAAAATCGTGAAATTTATCATCAATTCAACTTTAATGTTGAATAAAATTGAAACGAGTGAATTTATTGTATGAAAACTAAGGACTTTTTTTGTAGAGCGTCAAATTTTCTATAAACAATATTTTTGGGCGTTTCTGTGTGTTTACCTGTAGGCAAGTTATAAAGCTCAGAAGTGGCAAACAAAACTTTTACCGTGTTAAATGAATGGGAAAAAGAAAATCGCGATAAGGGACATCTAAATATTAATATAAAGGGCTAAAATTTGGTCAGCACTCATTTTTTGTCATTCTCAACATTTTCAACAAAAATGTAAAAAAATAAAATTTCAATTTTTTGGGCCAGTCTAATATATGTATATCTAGTATCAAAATTTTTCGAGAAGTTCTACGCAACCGGCACGTTTAAAAATTTAGAATGAAACCCGTAAAAGAAAGAAAAATTGCACTTTTTTCCTTCTAATCCATTTACAGCCCTGTTAATTTTCGCTACATAGAAATCTTTCGGGCAGATCTTTAATTCTCAAATAGGCAAAGACCTCGCAGAGCTGAGACTCAAGAAATTGTAAAAAATTCTCCTCATGACCTCTTCATACCCCGCTTGCATTTTTATGCACCCGATTCTATATAGATGATGTTGAAGTTTGCATCGTTGGAATGCAACGAAAAATGATTCTTTTCAACAGTTCAATTTTTCGGCTGTAAAAATCACTCCAAACTTTTTACGTATTCTTAGTAGAGATTTACGACCTCAATTTCCAAAAAAATTCCTCGAATAAGCACAAATATAAAGAAATGGAAAAAGAATTTTAAAAATCGTTGCGTTGCACGATGCAATTTTCGACGTCATCCCCTGATATTTCATAATGAAGTTTCACTGAAAATGGAATCGGACATTTCGTGATGAAGATCCAATGGGGAACGACAAATTTTCTTTTCTGTTTCGAACGTTCATCGGGGACGCAGAAAGTCACGCACGCGATAGGCGGACTATGCCAACAATTATGATGGTGTTGAAGTTTGCATTGTTGGAATGCAATGAAACATCTCCTCTATTTTTCAGCTCTTTATTTTTTTTTATCATATATTTTTTTAACAGATTCAGCCTACACATCTCTACTATAAAGATCCTCAAAAGCGTTTCGGTGGTTTCGTATCCTGAATGCGTCAAAAAAATTGGGCATTACAAAGAAAATTATTTTAGTTGCATTCCAACGATGCAAACTTCAACATCTTCGATTATCGACGATTGCTAAGAGTTTCTCAAAAGTCGCAAGGCATTTCTTCGAAATTTTTGCAAGTTGAAAAAAATCTTTGTATTTTAGATGGAACTGCCCATACATGAATATATATATATATATATATATATGTAAGCACTGAAATTTTGTGAATCACTCGGGTATACGCATTCTTTCGTCAAGATTGACGGTCACGTGGCCCTGACAATACGGAGAGTAGGAGTATACGATCCCGAGGTCTCGGGAACGCAGGTACAGATTTCGTACCTGATTCCCCTACTCTTTTTCGCTCCGAGCACCTTCCCCCCTCCCCCCTCTCCATTCGGCCATTTTTCACGTCTTTTAACTCTTCGTACCTTCTCGGTGACGAATCCTTCGAGGCACTAGAACTCTCAAACGCGATAACTTCGCTGAATCGTCGTTTCAGCAGCTCGTACAAACGTGTACCAGGCATCGGATATACCGAGTCCCCTGGAAGATGTAAATTCCAGTCTTGGAATGAAAATTTGAGTCTCGCACGTAAAACCAACACGAAAAGTTGCAACTGCTTCTTAGCCGTTATCCGCCAACAAATCTCGTGTAAATGTCTTGACATTCGTTAATTCTGCCACGGATATAACGTCGATTTGACAGTTCCCTGAATGCACTCACGATATCACTCGGAAGTTTTTATGCTTCGGCGGTACATACGTTGATCTTGCAATATGTGCAGGATACGTATTCGATAAGATTTCATGCAACGATCGTTGGAGCAAAAACCTGGGCTCGGCCGCCTAGACCGTGACTTGAAATAGTATCGCCAATGACGGGAGCTCTTTGCGCTTAAAGCCCTCGTGTTAATATTTATGAGTTTAAAATGAGCTATTGAGCCGGAGGCATGTATCAGAGAAAAAATAAATAGGCCGGTGTATGTTGGTCTCATTTTTTCTAGACGCGATTAGCAATAATAGTAATAACATAGCTCGTGGAAATTATTATTATTGTTATGATATCAAAGCGTACATTTCATTTTTATTACTTTTTTTTTCAACTCAACGTCGGAAGAATAATATTAGGTTGGCAAGGAAGTCTTTGCGTTTTATCACCAAAAATAGAATAAAAAAGTAGTCTTGAAACGAATGATTAATTTTATTCAGTGTATCCACCATCGGATTCTATTTAGAATCCGATGGTCAATACATAGAATAATAATCAAATTAATAATAATAATAGTAAATAGAAGATACGAATGATAATATAAGATATTATTTCGGGGTTCGGCTCCGCCGGTACTTTGAGTTAAGGGGCTATACCAGTGTGAACGCTGAAAATTTGGGTGATTTTCGGGATTTTTTTGGAAGAAAAGTACTGAATTAAATATTTCGGAAAATTAAGAATATATTTGGCTATATTTGACCTATATTACGTAATTTTTTCATAGAAAAATTTTAAGATCCAAGCGACTTATGCGCTGCCTTCGGAGGCGTCGAAAAAAAGTTCCTCCACTGCTGACATTATTCCGATTGAGTAGCTGAAACCGAAAAAGGATAAAATGTTGTTAAACTGGAAGGTATTTTCTGTACAATGACGTAGGATTTTCGAAAAATATCAAAATCTAACAAAATGGCGTAGTTATGAAAAAAAAACGTCTGTTTTCTTGCCTATAAAATAGTCGTTTTTTTCAATGCCAAATTGTCAATTTACATCCAATCAAAAATATCCTACGTCATTGTAGAGTAAATATATTCAAGAGTACTGAGTTTAAATTTCGGGTCAATCGGATAATTGCTCTTTGACTAACAACGTCAGCAAATTTGAAAAATCTCATTTCGAGAAAAACGCGTTTAAAGATTGCTCGTAGGCATTTTATACCTACGAGCGGTTGCTCTTTAGAAGGCTGCCATTCGGGGAGTATTAGAGATACGGCCTTGACATTTTTACAGGATATTCTTGAAAGTATAAACTGTCAAAAAAGGCAAACAAAAAAAAATCGATTTTTTGAAAGTGTCACACTGGTATAGCCCCTCAAGCAGCGTTGTGCATAGCCGATATTTGGAGCGGAAGGTCAATACTTCCTAGTAAGGTCTGTGCATCATAGAATCAGAAGAATATGGGGCCGGCTATACCGGTATGGGTTTTCCACACTCTTCCCGTACCCTCGGCAATTGCTGTATAGCGCAGCTTGAGACGGCAGTGGACGCAACGGAAGTTAGGTTAGATTAACGAAGTGCGGATAGCGATTGAAAGGAAAGAGTTCAATTGGAAATCGTAGTATAATCAGGAAATAAAATAAAATACCCGTGCCTAAGTCATCGTAAGGATCTAATATAGTCAAATGGCTTTCCATACTTGTTCCCACTTCTTGATAGGGATCCAATGGGACATAGCATTGGATCCCTACACTAAAACTTCATAGTCATATATCGGATTCTAATTGGCATTCACCATTGGAATCCAATATGAATCCTAAAGGATTCCTACCTTATGGAAAAGAATCCGATACTATTGGTGATGGATCTCATTGCTTTTCGTACGTTTGGTTTTCTAAACAGATATATAGATATACAAAATGAGTGCATTTTCGAAAAGTATACATTTTTTTTTTTTTAAGTAGACATATCTTAAGGGGTTACCCCCACTTGCGATTTTGAAAAAAATCGATTTTTTTTATTGCATTTTTTTGAAGTATAAGTATCGGGGCCCATACTTCTGTATGGGCCCGGAATAGATGACTCTATGTAAGTTCACAAAAAAAAAATATTTTCTTCGTGTAAACTGAAATTGAAACTTTAAACGCGTTTTTCTCAAAATGGCATTTCTGAAGTCGGTGACCAAGATTACTCGAACACTAATGAACCGATCTTCTTGAAATTTTGCAGGCTTATTTAATACATAAAAATGTAGTCTTTAATCGTTCGATTTTTTTTTAAATGGCCGTTTTATCCCCAAAAAACGGCCGTTTTTTTTCGTTAAAATCGAACCATTAACTTTGACTGTCCGCCATTTTGTGAAAAATGAATATTTTTTAAAATCCTTCGATTAAAGACTAGTTTATACTTATATTTGACTAAATCCATCCGCATTTTTTTTCAGATGATCCACTTCGCCGCAATGTTGGTCACCGCAAACCGTGTATATAAAATCATTATTTCATTGACGGCCATTTGCCACTAAACAATGTAATATTTTTCAATAAAAAAATTACTGAAAGTTCTTCAAGATGTGTTCTTTAAGATGGTATATTGATCGATTAAAAAAGTTTTGTAGTTTTCTTTAAAAAAAATCATGAAAAAGGCCTTTTTTGCGCTACAAGTGGGGGTAGCGCCTTGAACAAAATATATATTGAAAATCGATTTCAATCACGTCGATGAAAATGCACTGTAATTATTGTTTGATATTTATTTATTTCACTTGTATGTTATTTATTTCACGTATTGGTACGCTCCGATAAATTTGTGCACGGAATCACTAAAGGGCATTTTTTTGGGAGGGCTAACAAATTCCCCTTGAAAATTTCAAATAAAAAAATCTGAAACGACGTCAGTCGAGAAATAGCACGGAATCCACTTGAATTTCAATGTGGGCTCCCTACGTGCATCTGGAGACTCCCTAACAAATTTCTGCACGGGTAGTAAAAATAAGTGAAAAAGTCAATAACGATAATAAACATGGAAACGAGAGCTCAACATCGTTTTACATTGCGTTTTTGTTTGTCTTTTCTATAATTGGACTGTAGATCAAATAAATATAACACTATTGCTACCGATTAATTTAACGTTTCGTATTAAATATTAACCAGCAAGTAATAAGGATGAGGGATTCAGCTATAATGTAGCATTTATTTTTTTCGCAGCGAATGTTTGAATTGGCTTGGGTGCCCTTTCACTCTGACGATTGTAAGCTCGAATATTTGAACAGTGCTCCTAGGAAAAAAAAAACTTGAAGGCACGTCAAACTCGCAACGTCAAGTATGCGACGCCATATATATATATATACACACACACACACACACAAGTATTTTTGACTCGAGTCGACATAGTGCGCAATGTTACTAGCGTCTTGGAAACATGTGTTGAGCACACGAGTCTTTTGCATGCCAATGGGGATCGTGCACGCTACGATGGTTTGCACATTTTCCACACGGTTCCCGAGATTCCGGCGTGATTTCCGCCCATAATATTCGAAAATGGCGGCATGAGACCAAAAAAAATGAGGCATTGAAAACAGCTTCATTTCTGCAATATTTTCATACTCAAACTATGGCACTTGTGCTAAATAAATCCATTCAGAGGGGTAATTTTGCTACTTTGTATAAAAACTTGAACGAGTTTTTGTATTTATCACTTATTATGATCGTTTTACCTATAGATTATTCCTATTAGATTATTCCGCTCGAAATATTTTCCAATACGTAAGATTTGACGATAGTAAAAACGCCCAAAGTTCGAGGCTTCAAAAAAATGTTATCTCAAAAGGACATTCTTAACGAATCATTTGTCGATTGTGAACAATACATCACTTTTTTTACTATACGTCACCGCACCGTTCGTGACGTTAGCGTGTCGAAGTCAAATTTTATCCGGCACGTCTGGAGAATTGTGAGATTGAAATTTGCATCATTTGAGTGCAATGAACATAATTTTTTCGGAATTCCTCAAATTTATCTTAGCAGAGTCTGCCCACAAAAATGTCCCGAGCATTTTTTAAGATGCTTGTTTAGAGACCTACAATCTAAATCTGCAAAAAAAATATTTTGTATAATAATCCAAGTACGTGAATAAAAATATTTAATGAATCGTCGTTGCATTTCAACGATGCAAACTTTAACAGTATGGAGAATGAGCATGACGAGTGCATCTCTTGAAATTGAATAATACACTTTCCCACCTCGTTATATTGTTCATCGGGATGCCACGCGTTCGGTGAATCATTCTTATCATTAAAATCTCAAAATCCATTTTATCGGGCGATTCTTAATTTCAAGATTGCAAAATATTGCGTCGAGCACATATTTGCAGTTAGCAAATTCGAACTCATCGTAATTATTCGCATTTAAATTCGAATTGAATCTCCAACGCGGATCATTTGTCTCACTCTCATTTGATTGCAGATTTATCATCGAGAAATAGGCAAATAGTGTACTAGTTCAGCTTGGAATTGACTTTGTTTTTCATGCGATATAGATAACGCAGCAGGAGTAGTCGTAGTCTAAAGTACACTCTTCGGGGCTCTCAACCGTATACGAGATTGTTCTGGTTTCGTTCGAAAAAGCTTTTCCCCGCAGCTAGACCATCCGTAAACGTGGGAAACGGTATCGGAAAACTGTCAGGGCGGCGTTTCAACGAGGCAAACTCCACAATAAGGGCACAACCATAGGACAGTCATTGTCAAAGTAGCCGAGATTCGTAGTATCCGCTCCAAAACCGACTAGGCTGGAAAGAGATAGACGTCTGGTCGATAACTATATGTTCTAGGGCTTGCCCATCACTATTTCGCTTTAACGCGGTCCTCTAGTTTCTCGGCTGTTTTTTTACGGCTTATTCAATAATTTTTTACGGGCAAAGCATCGAAATAATCAATCTCATTGTTTTTGCATAGTCTTTATTAACATTTAAATAAGCTTTACAAATTTTTTGAAGTCAAAATATATAATAGAATAAACGTTATAGTGGCCGACAGGAAGACATCAAGTAAAAGAGGTGCTTGACGGTGACCAAGATTGCGGCTGTTCTGCTTATCTGAAATCAAAAAACCAAACGGCATTTTAATCTTCATATTTAAAACTAGCGATTGAACTAGAGTGAATTCTAAATTACAAAAATTGACTTTTTTATACACTTTTGAAAATTACATTCTATTTTTTACTAATTTTTTCTTAAGTTTTTCGCTCGTACAAAAAAAACTATCGAAGCAATCATGATAATCCTAGTTCAATCGCTGGCTTATAATATATTAAAGATGCTGTATAAATTTGAACAAGATCGGTGCAGTAGTTTCTGAAATATCGTGGTCACCGTTTCGAAAAATGGTGTTTCGAGAAAAACGCGTTTGAAAGTATACCTGCTCCGTATACCTGCTCCGTCCCAGGGCCGTAACTTGTGAACCACTTCGAATATCGAAAAATCCTTTGGCACACATTTTCTACACATGTTGTAGATGTGATTTATGAAAAAAAATCGATTTTTTCGACCCGAGAAACTAGAGGACTGCCTTAAAGGGCTATACCAGTGTGAACGCTCAAAATTTGGGTGATTTTCAGGAATTTTTTGGAAGAAAAGTACTCAATTAAATGTTTCGGAAAATTAAAAATATATTTGGCTATATTTCACCTATATTACATAATTTTTTCATAGAAAATTATTGAGATCCAAGCGACTTATGCGCTGCCTTCGGAGACGCCAAAAAAGTTCCTCCACTGCTGACATGATTTCGGCCGATTGAATAACTGAAACCGAAAAAGGGAAAAGTGTCGTTAAACCTGTACAATGACGTAGGATTTTCGAAAAATATCAAAATCTAACAACATGACGTAGTTATGAAAAAAAACGTCTGTTTTCTTGCCTATGAAATGGTCGTTTTGTTCAATGCCAAATCGTCAATTTTCATCCAATCAAAAATATTCTACGTCATTGTAGAGTAAATATATTCAAGAGTACTCAGTTCAAATTTCAAGTCAATCGGATAATTGCTCTTTGAATTACGATGTCAGCAAATTTGAATAATCCCATTTCGAGAAAAACGCGTTTAAAGATTTAACTATCGATTTTTGCAAGATAAAATGATATTGATATAAATGACATAAATGATAATTATATTCTTGAAAATATACACTGTCAGAAAAGACAACAAAAAAATCGATTTTTTGAAAGTGTCACATTGGTATAGCCCCTTAAAGCCGCGGTCCTAAGGGGCACTCTCATCCAAGGCACCTTGATCCTCGCGAACACCGAGTTCGAGGCGACGCTTCACACGGTCCGATCGCCTCGGAAATTCGACAAAACGTCAATCCATTTCGGGATCAGATTTTAATGCAGTGACGCATAAACGTGACATAATTTGGTCGGGTAATGAACTTTTTTGTCGATAATGTTGACCCGTTCGATAAAAGTAGAGATGTAACATTAAGGATGTTCTAAATATTGATTTTAAATCAGTTTTCTAAATACGGCTTCTTTTTTAAACATCGAAAATAGGATGTACAAAAAAGAATGGAAATTCTGAACAAAGGTTCGAAAAAATTCGATGGGATTATTGGGCACGAAGAAAAATAATGTTTTTCAACCATATGTCTGTTTGGGTTTGTGTGCACTTCGTGTGTACACAAACCCAAACATACAAATCGTCACAATATAATAAAATTGGGAAAAAAGTTTGAAAAAACGGAGAAAAATAATGTTCAATAATAATTGGTTTGTTTGGGTTTGTTTGCACACAAAGTCCACACAAACCCAAACAAGCAAATTATTATTGAACATTCTTTTGCTTGATTTTTTCAAACATTTTTTTCCAATCTTTTATTATTTTATCACTCATATTACTGCATGTATTACTGTATGTACTCATATTACCTATACTGTACTGTACCCAAACAAACTTATAACAAATTAGTAGCGCACGAATGAAAAGAATGTTCAACCTTTTATATCACCGTTTGACAGTTCTGTAACAAACCATCTAAATCTTCACAGAATCCCACATTGATATTTAATTCTTTTTTAAATTGATGTCATACGATGGCTACAAAAATTTCAGTTTCTTTTAAGGGGTTACCCCCACTTGCGATTTTGAAAAAATCGATTTTTTTTTATTTCATTTTGTTGAAGTATAAGTATCCGGGCCCATACTTCTGTATGGGCCCGGAATAGATGACTATGTAAGTTTACAAAAAAAAATATTTTCTTCGTGTAAACTGAAATTGAAACTTTAAACGCGTTTTTCTCAAAATGGCATTTCTGAAGTCGGTGACCAAGATTGCTCGAACACTAATGAACCGATCTTCTTGAAATTTTGCAGGCTTATTTAATACATAAAAATGTAGTCTTTAATCGTTCGATTTTTTTTTTCGAAAAAATGGCCGTTTTATAGCCAAAAAACGGCCTTTTTTTTCGTTACAATCGAACCATTAACTATGACTGTCCGCCATTTTGTGAAAAATGAATATTTTTTAAAATCCTTCGATTAAAGACTACTTTATACTTATATTTGACTAAATCCATCCGCATTTTTTTTTCAGATGATCCACTTCGCCGCAATGTTGGTCACCGCAAACCGTGTATATAAAAACATTATTTTATTGACGGCCATTTGCCACTAAAAAATGTAATATTTTTCAATAAAAAAATTACTGAAAGTTCTTCAAGATGTGTTCTTTAAGATGCTATATTGATCGATTAAAAAAGTTTGTAGTTTTCTTAAAAAAATTCATGAAAAAGGCCTTTTTTGCGCTACAAGTGGGGGTAACGCCTTAAGTACAATTCATGCAAACTAGATGGCGTCAGTTGGATCAACATTTGTTTGAAGTTCACTTATCGCGAGATTGCAAGATTCCAGTGTGCATAAAGTTTGCGGAAGACGAAAAAAAAACATCAAAACGGCAAACGGTGTGTGAAAAATGTGGCGTGCCTTTGTGCTGTACAAGCAAAGCAACTGCTTCAAAACATTCCATACATCGTAAAGGAATGTTACGACACAAAGTAAAATGTCTGTCACACTTCCTTTCTTACTTCATAACGGCCCCCGGATTAAATTTAAAAAAAAACTCAACAGCCGGTGTTTTTTAATTGATTCAAACCTACCACAAAGTCAACTAATTTCTAATTTTTCCGTTGTTGAGTTATGAAGGGTCAATGATGATTTGCTACACAAATCTTTGTTTCAGCAATTTATTAATATTATTTTGATTTTATTATGATTGCAAATAATTCACGCCTTCTTCGCTTCGGCTAATATTTTTCCGACGTTTGCAAAACCGCACATTACCGAACCCTGCACGAATTACATTTTCGCTGGAAGTGGATGCAACGGATCCATTTTGTACCACATCCATTTCGTATTTTGTATATTATGTGGTCATCTACACATAATGTACAAAATACAAAATGGATCCGTCAATGATGATCTGATCCTTCAACGGTGCACACATTACATGTAACATCATTTCGTACACGATGCGTACATCAAAAGAGAATCAGAGAAGATGTAGTATACAAGAGTTTCAAGTTTTGCAGAAAAAAGCCTCTCGTGTTCTTATCAAAAGAACGTCGTTGATGGAAAATCAATCTTTCCAAACGGAAGGAGATAGAGCCATTGGAGGCTGATGGATACGCGATGATCAGGGGTTTCGATATATCGGGGAGACATATTGAATGCAGTAGGTGAACGATGTTTTCCTGCTGCGGTAGACACAACTGGGTTAATACGAGAGGAAAGAGGTCCCTGGAATAGATGAAACTATCTAGCAACTCCCCCGGCCGTTCTTCCGCGTGGTATTTCAGGCCATTCACCAGAGTCCGTTGTGTACGCGACCCCTTTTTTCTATCCTACCAACATTACCATTCTTTTCTTTCTGTGCCCCCGGAACTAGCACGAACATCGATGAGCCTCGGGAATTTTGGGTCTCATCAAGGCTTCGATACACCAATATTGATCAGTGCTTTTCAGCAATATCACAAGGTCGGGTGTAAATCGAAATAACACGTGTCTCAAAAATAAAACAAATACTGGCACCACCAATTCGACTCAATTTTGCATTGGGTTGTCGAGTTTTTGCCTATTTCCAGGTGGAAATAACTTTTTCGGGGAGCGGAGTGGAAAGCAAATGCGGAGAGACTATTGAAGGGTGTATAATTTATATAAGGTGTTTTTATTCTTTTTTACATTATGTTTCTTTAGCATGACGTTGAAGTTTGCATTGCTGGAATGCAGTGAAAATTAATTCTTTTTAATAAATCGATATTTTTGGGGGATTTAGGCTCTGAAAATTGCTCAAACATTTCTACGTATTTTTATTAGAAATTGAGATCCTATATGCGAAAAAAGGCATTGGATAACGATAAAAATAAAGAAATAAAAAATCATAAAATAGATAAAAATATCGTTGCCTTCCAACGATGGAAACTTCAACGTCTTTTATTGTGACAGTTTTCTTTGACTTTGACACTTTCTTTATTATGTTCCTCTTGACTTTTTGCTGCATTTATCCTTCATCATAATTTGACAAATATATATATATATATATATATATATATATATATTTCAATTTTGTGAGATATGCGAGGAAATATGGAATATAATTAATAAGCAGTGTTTAGCTAGGATCTGTTGAATTATCCTTGTGTTTACTTATTTACCTAAATGACCAGTAGGTCATTGGGTATAATAGATGGCTTATTAAGAATATTGACTTTTTTCTTCCGGTTTTCGAATGCCTTTGATTGTTCGGTTTCGGCCGAAACCTTTTCGCTGCTTCATTATGCCATATTCTTGCCACATGACTTCATTACCATTGCCGATTAGTACATTAATATTGATATTGGTATCAATGCTCGGCTTTTTATTACTTTACATAATTTTTTTCTTGCTTATTTTCTGAGTTCCAACGTATGCCCTTGCGAGTTTTCGTTACCCTTCCCAATTGAACCCTTTCCTATCACTCCCCATCCGCGTACTCCGCTAATCAAACCTAACTTCTGTTGCGTCCAAAGCCGTCTTAAGTTACACTTTATCGCATTTGTGAAGGGTACGGGGAAACTGGAAAACGCTGCCGAAAAATACTGCCGGTATAGACGGCCCTATATTTTCCGGATTCTCTGGGGCACAGACGTTTTACTCAAGTATCTACACCAAGGTCTCAGAAGTATTGGCCTTTCGTTGTCTGGAGCCGAACTCCGACCGCCCTTCCACCAGCGTCGGTATTTCAAATATTATTTTGCATATTTATTTATCTACTTGCTTTATGTAAAGGGCGTCTCAAAATATCATGACATTTTTAATTGCGCGCTTTTTTTTGTAGTGAACATAGAGTACTAATCTTTGATAACTGGCATCACGAAGTATTGAGGTTTAGTCGTGGAGAATTACACGTTTGTCGTTTGTTGCATTGGATTTCTGAAAGGAAAAGCGTACGCTAATGATCCCTAGACCATTCCGGAGCTTAAGGAAGCAATTGGACGCACCATCAATGAAATTAGTCCGCAATTATGCCAAGTTGTTATTGAAAATTTCGTCAAAAGAGTGGACGTTTGCAAACAGGGACAAGGTGGCCATTTGTCGGATATTGTGTTCCACACATAACCTCCATATTTGTACCTTATATTAAGCTAAAAATATTCGTACTTTTAAAATAAATGATACGTTTTATTAAGAGGCCAGTCCACTTTGGAGCCACGAAAAAAAGGCTATTTTCGCGATTTTTTTTTAGGATTTTATAAAAGATATGAATATAAAACTAGTCGGGCTTGATCAATAAAATCTTGAAATACATAAAAAAAAATGTTTATTCATTTTTATTCATTTTCAAGTACAAAAACTATAGTTTA
Source organism: Ophion slaviceki (assembly GCA_944452715.1). NCBI lineage: Eukaryota > Metazoa > Arthropoda > Insecta > Hymenoptera > Ichneumonidae > Ophion > Ophion slaviceki. Next base: position 14,616,374 of record OX101785.1, read on the forward strand.
ACGTAACGCCTCAAAAATAAGTGGTCTAGGTAGCTCCATCACAACTCAGCAACGGCTTTTCTGAAACAAAAAAATCAAAGTCCATTAGATTCAGTATGACACCAGCTACAAAATGATCCTCGGATATAAAGTTTTATCAAAAAATAATAAAATGGCAGATGAAAAACGGAAAAAGTAATAAAACAAACGCGTTTTCTCCGCAGTTTTTCGCAAAAAAAGAGTAAAAATCAAAATTTTAAAACCATCGAGGGTCATCTTGTTGCGAATCATGTTTATAATATGTGGTTCAAATTTTAAGAGAATCGGTTTATTAGTTTTAGACATACGATGGAGCTAGATTTTGAAAACGTTGTTTCGAGAAAAACGCGTTTGAAGTTTATACTATGAAAAACTCTTACCTAAACTCAATCGGCAATTCCTGCACCGTACAAATTCCCTTCTGATTGCTCATCATCGTCGATTTCTTCAAGTCTTACTTGCTTTCGATTTTTTTTTAATTTTCAAAGTGACCCCTTAGTACATTAAAATGTCAGGTCTTTTTGAGACACCTTACATCTTGTTTTTATTGCTACACAAAGCCTGTGAACAATTTCTTATACCATCGCTGAGCTATGGTACGATGTATTACCTTTATTTTTGTTTAAAATCGTTTTGCCAATCCGTCCACTCTTGATTAATAAAAAAAAATGCCAAGTCGATATAAAAAATCTGAAATGATTCGGTTTTCCATCTCCCGAAGACAAAAAAAACTCGTGAATCCATTCGTCACGGATAGTGCCGTTCGCTTGATCCCGGCTGTGCGCGAACGAAGAACCTCGGAGTCTGCTCGGTGAACGCCGACGATGCCGTCCCTAGTTGAACGAATTTCCGCATTGCTGATAAATTTTTATTACCGCCAGAGTGCACGAGCAATCTCGCGGGTCTTTCCTATTCTTGCGGAGAGTTATAGAGACCACTCTCGCTGCCCGCACACACAGTGTTCATTTTGAAGTCTGATCGGTACTTCAAATGATTCGGGAGGATGATAAATAATGCGATTAAACATTGGCGCTGGCTCTTTCATCCGTAATCGCTTTTGCAGTGGAGAACAGAGGGCTGAGCATTGATAAATGCTTACTTCGAACTGTAAGCACGTCTTCCATCAATAAATTTATTGTTATGCAGGCAACAGGTAATATTTCTGCACATCGCGTTAAGGCGTTACCCCCACTTGTAGCGCAAAAAAGGCCTTTTTCATGATTTTTTTTTAAAGAAAGCTACAAAACTTTTTTAATCGATCAATATACCATCTTAAAAAACACATCTTGAAGAACTTTCAGTAATTTTTTATTGAAAAATATTACATTGTTTAGTGGCAAATGGCCGTCAATGAAATAATGTTTTTATATGCACGATTTGCGGTGATCAACATTGCGGCGAAGTGGATCATCTGAAAAAAAAATGCGGATGGATTAGTCAAATATAAGTATAAACTAGTCTTTAATCGAAGGATTTTAAAAAAATATTCATTTTTCACAAAATGGCGGACAGTCAAAGTTAATGGTTCGATTTTAACGAAAAAAACGGCCGTTTTTGGCTATAAAACGGCCATTTTTTTTCGAAAAAAAAATCGAACGATTAAAGACTACATTTTTATGTATTAAATAAGCCTGCAAAATTTCAAGAAGATCGGTTCATTAGTGTTCGAGTAATCTTGGTCACCGACTTCAGAAATGCCATTTTGAGAAAAACGCGTTTAGTTTCAATTTCAGTTTACACGAAGAAAATATTTTTTTTTGTAAACTTACATAGAGTCATCTATTCCGGGCCCATACAGAAGTATGGGCCCGGATACTTATACATCAAAAAAATGCAATAAAAAAAAATCGATTTTTTCAAAATCGCAAGTGGGGGTAACCCCTTAAAACAGCAAGGTGGAAGTCTTCTTTCTGCAGAGTATTTTCTACGTGGCATTGATTTTGCACAAGGAAGTACGACGTTGAAGTTTGCATCGTTGCAATGCAACGAAAATCATTTTGTCTCACTTCCCAAATTTTCTCAAGCACATTTGACCTACGGAAATCACGCCAACATTTTTTGGATTCCTATTTAGTGATCTATGAACTGAATCTGTAAAATATTTTGGATAATAATGAAAATAAGATAATTAAGACGAATAATTCCTCTAGACGAAAACTTGATCGGGGAATTTTTACGATACGGGATACATCGCTTTGAGCGAATCTTTCATTCCCCATTTCCGAAATCGGTTTTCCCGTTTAGCGAACACTAGGATAGGGTAACCGGACCAGTGAGTGGACGACATTGGACTTCTTTCTTTAGGAATTTCGGAAAGGAAACGCGTATGCCAATGATCCACAGACCATTTCGGAGCTCAAGGAAGCAATTGGACGCACCATTGAGGGAAGGTTCTGCCTTGTTGGGCCGAAAAATGTTCGTTTTTTCACCAATTTTTTATGCGCAAAGTATTAAATATAGAATGTTGATATTTGGTATGTTGACTAAGCGGTCTTTATTGAACATCAAAATATTTTTTAAAGTTTGACAAAACATGGTGGTGGGAGTAGGAGGAGCCACGTATGTCGGTGCGCGGGCGATGACATTCTTCGCTTGCGGAAGTCCTAAGTCCCGGACAGGTGATCTGAAGCAAAAAAATCAAACATATTTTCACTTTGTACAATATTGTGTATAAGTTGACCTAGAACCGAGAGGAAAAATTGAAAAATAAAAAAATAGTGAGCGATCGGAAGGAGGTTTGTTTTTTCCCCAAAAATGTCCGCAGTTTTTTGCTCACTATTTTTTTCATTTTTCAATTTTTCTTTGAAAAAACAAAAATCGGTGAAAAATCGAAGATTTTTTGGCCCGATAAGGCAGAACCTTCCTTAATGAAATTAGTCAGCAATAATGCCAAAATTTTATTGAATATTTCGTCAAAAGAATGAACGTTTGCAAACAGGGACGAGGCTGCCGTTTATCGGCTATTGTGTTCCACACATAACCTCCATGTTTGTACCTTATATTGAAATAAAAATATTCGGACTTTTCGAAAAAATAATACGTTTTATTAATGACTACAAATGTCAGGTCATTTTGAGACACCCGACATTTTCATTTTACAGTCCATCCGAATTCAACAGTGTCGTTATTCGTCCATTCACTGGTGGGTTTACCGTATATTGCCGTCACGAATCAGGAATGATCATAATTTGGAGAAAAAAAGGAACATCGTTGAATAATATTGCTGACATCATGCTGAGAGTATCCGCATGATTAATTTGATGGTATTGCGTACACTACTGTACAATCGCCACTGTGCATTCGGCGTATACACACACTTGAAACGTAGATGCCGGCACTCAATCGCGGCTTTCAGTGATCGTATAAATCAGCGGGGCAACAGGCCGCGAACGTGGTCTGTTGCAAATCCTTTCGCCTCTGCAGAGTTCGGCGTCCGCGTGTTCTCTCGCGAGATACGGGACACAACACAATTCGTAGTTTGGCTCTGTCGAAAAATTATATCGCGGGTTTCGATCTCGGCTACAGGAGAAAGTCTTTACGCCCGCTCTTTCTCATCGACTCATTATACACGTGACATTCGACACATTTTGACGATGACATCGAATCTGATAACAGACATAGCAATGTCTAAACTTAACGGTAGCTAATTCAAATATTGTTTGCTTAAGGCGTTACCCCCACTTGTAGCGCAAAAAAGGCCTTTTTCATGATTTTTTTAAAAGAAAACTACAAAACTTTTTTAATCTATCAATATACCATCTTAAAGAACACATTTTGAAGAACTGTCAGTAATTTTTTTATTGAAAAATATTACATTGTTTAGTGGCAAATGGCCGTCAATGAAATAATGTTTTTATAGACACGGTTCGCGGTGACCAACATTGCGGCGAAGTGGATCATCTGAAAAAAAAAAAATGCGGATGGATTTAGTCAAATATAAGTATAAACTAGTCTTTAATCGAAGAATTTTAAAAAACATTCATTTTTCACAAAATGGCGGACAGTCAAAGTTAATGGTTCGATTTTAACGAAAAAAAACGGCCGTTTTTTGGCTATAAAACGGCCATTTTTTTTTCGAAACAAAAATCGAACGATTGAAGACTACATTTTTATGTATTAAATAAGCCTGCAAAATTTCAAGAAGATCGGTTCATTAGTGTTCGAGTAATCTTGGTCGCCGACTTCAGAAATGCCATTTTGAGAAAAACGCGTTTAAAGTTTCAATTTCCGGTCGTTTACACATCGGATTCTTCTCTTTCAACGCTCATATCTCAGTCAATTTTGTTCGGATCGACTTGAAATTTTCAGGACATATTCTCAGATACTTATACTTCAAAAAAATGCAATAAAAAAAATCGATTTTTTCAAAATCGCAAGTGGGGGTAACCCCTTAAAGGGCTCCATCTACCAAGAGGTCCGAAAAAAATGGAACGGAAAATCTGGAATTCTCAGAAAATAAATTTCGAATTCATAATCTGGGAAACGGTTAGTGAAAAAGAAACGCTTTTTTTAACACAAAGGTACATATATTGAGAACCTTAAAAAAAAGTCACCGAAAAAATACAGAACAACAACAGAAACATGGCCGCCGGCAGATAATGAAATTTTCTTCTCGACGTTTGATGGTGGACACTCTCCAGGTCAAACAGTCCGTCTGAAATCAAAAAACCAAACGGGTTGTTCAAGTTAACAATAAATACGAGTCGTTGACGATCGTCGATTTTTAAAATATTTTTTTTTAACAACGTGGCGACTAAGTGAAACCCGAGCATACACAATCTATGAAAAAAGTCGTCATTTTTACGTAACTATTAAAAAATGAAGATAGATTTAAAAAAGTAAGATCGTCAACGACTTTTGAATGTTTCTTATCGCGTCTCCTGAAAATTTCGAAATAATCCATCAAGTGGTTCTCGAGATATCATGTCCACCGACTTTGAAAACAGTGTTTCGAGAAAAACGCGCTTAAAGTTTGAAGTATGGTGCTGCTACAGCTCGCCCGGCTGACTGTTAGAAGTTGCAGCTCATTCAATTTCAGGAATATTTCAATGAAGTTTTCAGGGAATATAGCTAAAAGGTGATACTATCGTGTCAAAATATTTTCGGAAAATGCAATTTTTTGGCCCACCTAGGTAGATGTAGTCCGTTAACTTCCCGGGTACTTCTGGCGTGCATACGTACACGCGCAGATACATATACATAGTATTCTCTTTGAAAACACTCAGCCGATCTTCCCACCATGGGGCCAAAATTAACGATGGAAGGCAATGGCTCGCTGAGCCGTACATAAGCCGACCAAATCGTCCATTAACGGTCCCGATAAATCTCGAAGCATCTGCCAATTAATTTCTACGACGAATGAAATTGGCCGTAAGGCAATTAAACGGATAGCACGTGGGTATATTGAGTGAAACGTAGTTCTTTGTTTCCTTTTTCGCGAGCAACTCACGAAATGAACCTACAGTCGTTACGCCAGATTTGCGTTCTAGCTGACAATGAGATCGATAGGGTAAGGCGCCCAATTATTGGCATTTTAAGCCCAGCTATTGGAATTTTGAGCCCAAATATTGGCATTTTAAGCCCAATTATTGGCATCTTCAGGGCCTAATTATTAGCATCTTCAGGGCTCAATTATTGGTATCTTCAGGGCCTAATTATTGGCTGTTTAAGGGCCATATTATTGACAATTTAAGGGCCACTGTGTAGATAGGAAAAAAGTGTCAATAATTGGTGGGGTGCCAAAATAAGGTAACTTTACTCTTTCTTCTTTTATGCAACAAGTAACGGCTACTTGTTCGAAGTGGCCTTCGAACCATCGCTGTCTTCTTCATCGCTGACGATTTACCGTGCGAGCAGTTTCCTATGAGTGGCTATTTTCTTCCATCGGTGCAGTATTCTACGCTATCGACTTCTCGTCGCCGCTGTGTCTTGAAAGCTGTCGCCATCTGCCGCTCTCAGCACCGGACTCGCACTCTCCCGACCGTTGGCAATGCGGCCAAACTTTTTCTTTCAACTTTCGTGAGAGAATAAATTAATCGGGGGCAATGAACGACAAAAACACAAGAAAAAAAATGAGATTGAAGCTTGCATCGTTGGAATGCAATTGAAATTGATACTTATGAATTTCTTTGTATTTTGTGCGGTAAGTTTTGTTGAAAAAAAAACTTAACCAATTGTTAATACACTCGGTTAAAGATCTACAATGTGAATAGACGAAATAATATTTTGTAAAATAATTAAACGAAGGAAATAAAAATTGAAAAACGAACTTTCGTTACATTGCAAGAATGCAAACTTCAACACCATGGAAAAAGATGATAAGAACGGATGATGTATCGAATTATAGTTTTATGACGATATAATTTCTCATTTCGGTTGCAGGTGCTAGTTTACGTTTCGAACGATTGTTTTCGTAGTAATTTGAGGTGATACCTTTTTTCCTTTTCTAAACATACGTGCATGGATCGGAAAGCGAAGTAAAAAATCTGATGAAGCTCTAGGTATAAACAAATCTATGAGTAATTGTGAACGAAAACTGTGTTGAATAGACGAGCTGTCTTAAAATTCGATAAATACTGTTAAAATTGTCGAAAAATATTTTTGCGTTGCGAGTTTCGAACTTCCATGATTTATTGCCGTACATGGTAAGAACACGATAAACATGATGCACTCAGATCACGTTTGTAGGTGTGGTTTTTTTTGGTAAAAAACTACGACCACGTAAAATGGTTGAAAAAAGTTTTTGCACCACTTGCTTTTTTTCGAAGGTTTTCTCGAGATTTCCGTGCATTATGCATGCGAACGTTAACGTACGGTAGTTATTTTTGGAACGAGCTACCAGACAAAGAAAAAATTGCAAAAATGTCATTTTTTTCGAGGAGTTGTTTTAGAAAAGCAAAATGTGCAAATACTTTTTTTCTACCCACCGTACGTACTCTTGTTGCAATAGTTGTTTAACCGTACGTTGTCACACTTGGCTAGAAGAACATAGTGGGCAAAATTGGGTAAAATTCACCCGGCCAAGTTCCAAATGGTTGCTGTCTGAAAAGTATCAGTCCGATCGGGCTTGAAACAATAATAGAAAATACTTTGAACGTTCTAGAACATGTGTGAAAAGTCGATATATAAAAATTCAAATGACAACATGTTTTAAAAAAATCGTGAATAGGTCAATTTGTCAAAACATATACCTTTTCACTAAAAAAATCATATGTTTCTGAATTTTCGATATTTTCAAGTAAAATTGGAACTGGATACTCGTCAGACATGGTACTCCTAGGGAAAAAATAGTGACATAGTGACACTTCAAGCCTTCGCCTCCTGGAGGGCCGGCCTTTAATTGAAACTATGAACCATAGATATTTAGACCCAAAGTTAGGTCTGGGTAAAATTTACCCACCGTGACCAAGGAGGGTTAAGGTTTGGTTTTCAATTTCCCGCGTCCGCGGTGTTGCGGCCAGAAGCGAAACGACGAATTTCCTCGTATCAGAACTAAAATTACGGAAGTACCGCGGTAATCCAAAGCAACGAAGGTTCGCAAGTAGACACGAAAGTCGTCTCTCGAAAATCACGGAGGCTTGGACGAGAGTTGCGAAGTGACCGTGTTGCAGACTTTCGTCCGGTTTTGCGGAGCTGAACGTGACTCGCTGAAAAACATTCTGCTGTGCTGTATACTTGAAGAAAAAAAATGAAAAAAAAAAACGCGAGCAATAAAGATGCCGAGAGTCCGGGAGTGGGAAGGAAAAAAGACGAAAAGAGCAAGGGTCAAGAGCACCATGAGACCTGCTTGGAATCTCTTATTCAGTCCATCGCGTTGACAGTATTTTGCTCTTTATCAGCGCAATTAATTTCCAATCGACCTCATGTTGAATAATTAATTTCTTATCACTTTTTGATTAATGGTGTTGAAATTGGCATCGTTGGAACGCGACGAAAAATCTTTATTTTTGGATTTCTTCATGTTCACCACTATCTTAATTATTTTTTGCAGGTGGAGGTTATAGATCTTTGATAAGTATTTTCAAAAAACAATCCGTGATTTTCGAAGCCTAAATAAGCAGATAAATTAGATTATTGGAAAGAAAAAAAAATTTGTTGCATAATTCTAACGATGCGAAGTTCAATATCATTTTGATCAAACCTTCCAACCGGCTTGGCGATTTTTTCATTCGTGTAGGACGAGCCCAAAACGAATAATCAGAATAATCGAAGCTGTGTGTGGGTGAAGGAAACATTTTTAAAAATTGTTACCGTGCTGCCTTCGGCAATATTGGGAGAAAAAATGAGTCTGTTGATTACACCGTTGGTGTAATTGGCGACGTTATTATTATGATTTACTATTGAAATATTCGTAGTCAATCAGCGGCAATGCAAACGAGCTTGTAAATTAAAAAAAAAAAATTCATCATCCCGCCTGTGCTACTTGAAAACTGCAATTTTTGATTGCCCTTGTTTGGACAAAACGGAATTAAAAATTGCTCAGGCGAATAATTATTTACCACGGGAATATGAAAATGGAAAGAAATGTATTCGCGCGAGGCAAAAAAGAAACGGCGATTGTGATTTTAGTAACGGGTTAATATACGCCCGCTTGTTCGTATTACCCCTTTACTCTTCATTCACCTCAGAAATTTCGACCCTTCTTTCGGGATACGGGACATCAAAGCAATCGGTAATCAATAGACCCAACGAAGCCATCGAACTGCCTGGAAACACCGGAAGTATAGGAAGGCTCGGGGCGGGTGACACTCCGAAACGTACAGCTGCCGTGATTGCAAATTCGTCCCGATATACATACTTTACTTTCGAGCTCAGTGAATTTATACTCCGCAGTCCTAAAACCCTCGAACCCTTTCAAGGTCGCTTTAGCGGGTCGCAAATTCGTAAAAGACATGTCGGCTTCATTTTTTGCTCATTGCTCGCACCTAAGTTTAAGGCGTCAGCACCTATGTGGCGCATCGAAAAATGGGACTTTTTTGGGAATTTTTTTTGCGGGTACTACAAAAGCAATCAAAATGAGTAGTAGGCTTGTAGGGTTTATTCTACATGCCTTGTCGTGTACAACAAAAAAAATTATTTTCATGAAGAAAAAAAACTGGTTTTGTCGTCGCTACACTGAGAACGTTTTTTTTTTGGCGCTCTGCCGGAGGACGCAGAAGTTTCGTGAATTGCCAACTAGAACAAAAAAACGTCATTTACACTAGTTTTGCTAGAGAAGCACGCACTATTATTAAAAATGATGGGTTTTGTTTCGCAAAATGTTATTATTTTGAATGAATTTTGGTTTTGTTCCCGCCGAAACATCGGTCTTAATTTGTTCATAAAAATGACAATTGTTGATGAATCGTTAAAGTCGTGCGAACTTCTTCAGAAAATCTATTTATGAAGCTACAGTTAAGGCGTTACCCCCACTTGTAGCGCAAAAAAAGGCCTTTTTCATGAATTTTTTTTAAAGAAAACTACAAAACTTTTTTAATCGATCAATATACCATCTTAAAGAACACACCTTGAAGAACTTTCAGTAATTTTTTTATTGAAAAATATTACATTGCTTTGTGGCAAATGGCCGTCAATGAAATAATGTTTTTATATACACGGTTTGCGGTGACCAACATTGCGGCGAAGTGGATCATCTGAAAAAAAATGCGGATGCATTTAGTCAAATATAAGTATAAACTAGTCTTCAATCGAAGGATTTTAAAAAATATTCATTTTTCACAAAATGGCGGACAGTCAAAGTTAATGGTTCGATTTTAACGAAAAAAACGGCCGTTTTTTGGCTATAAAACGGCCATTTTTTTTCGAAAAAAAAATCGAACGATTAAAGACTACATTTTTATGTATTAAATAAGCCTGCAAAATTTCAAGAAGGTCGGTTCATTAGTGTTCGAGCAATCTTGGTCACCGACTTCAGAAATGCCATTTTGAGAAAAACGCGTTTAAAGTTTCAATTTCAGTTTATACGAAGAAAAAATTTTTTTTGTAAACTTACATAGAGTCATCTATTCCGGGCCCATACAGAAGTTCTTCCGCCGACGATGCCGCTTGCAAAACTGCAATAAAAAAAATCGATTTTTTCAAAATCGCAAGTGGGGGTAACCCCTTAAGGCCTTAGGCCACTTTAGAGGCCGAAAAAATAGGCTTTTTGGGGATTTTTTTTCAGAAATACTTCAAAATAAATCGAGATTACAAAAAGGGTGTTTATCATACATATCAGTGACTGTATACAATAATTTTTTTGAAGCGTTTGATTTCAAAATCGCGGCTGTGCAGCGTTTATCTCAAAACTGCATTTTTTAAGTTGGCCGGAAACATAACCCGGACAATTTTCAATCGATTCACTTGATATGTTGAATATATCTTGAAAAATACATTGTCTCTGGAAGTACGTAGGATTTTTTTTTTATATTGCACAGTTCATTTGGTATTAACGATTTTTTAGGCAAATTTTTGGAAAGTGACAAATTTGCCTAAAAAATCGTCAGATAATTGGTAATAACAAATGGACTATGCAACATAAAAAAAAAATCCCACGTATTTCCATAGACAATATATTTTTCAAGATACATTCAACATTTCAGGTGAATCGGTTGAAAATTGTCTGAGTTATGTTTCCGGCCAACTTAAAGAATGCAGTTTTAAGATAAACGCTGCACAGCCGCCATTTTGCAATTAATCGCTTCAAAAAAATTAATATACACAGTCACTGATATGTATGATAAACACCCTTTTTTGTAATCTCGATTTATTTTGTAGTTCTTCTGAGAAAAAAATTCCCAAAAAGCCTATTTTTTCGGTCTCTAGCGTGGCCTAACCCCTTGATAAAATTTGACCTCGGTCGGATGAAAACTGCCCAAGTAAATGGCGTTGAAGTTTGCATCGTTGGAATGCAATGAAAGTTCGTCTCGATTTTTTTACTTCATTTTTATTATGATCTAGAATTTTGTTGTAGATTAAAGTCGTGGTTCTCTAATTAGTATAAGAAAAACCGCTTCGATGACTTCCGTAACGTGAATCGGCAAAACGTGTGGTCAGTAGAAAAAAATGAACTTTCGTTACATTTCGACGATGCAAACTTCAACATCATCCGACTTATGCGTTCTCCCGTTTTCAATAGCACGGTATCGGGGAAAAACGCGTTTAAAGTTTTGAAACTGATTTAGGAGCTATCGTCTACACGACGGAGTTGAAGCTCTCGTTTGAATTCTGCGTGTACCCACCGAGGCATTTTGATAGTACGCCTTCAATTCTCAGGTCGTTGTGCATTTTTTGGACAACGACTCCACTGAACGACTTCAAAATTCTACTTTCATCGTTTAGGCTGTTTCGTGCGTTTCGGAGCGCTGGAGGCCTTTCGGAAAGTGAGCTCAAAAGATAAAAATAAAAAACTTTCGCGAATATTTTTTTGTATATCATTGTTATGATGTTCGCTTATCATTTAAGCGGATAAAAAAACAGTGAACATTTTTTTGACTCAGATATACCTTGAAAATGTTCTTAATTTCGATGCAAATTTTATTAAACTTCCTGTCCCGAATCAATATTGACCGATTTGGTCGCTAATTGAATTCAGGACATTTTTCTTATTATCAATACCGTAACGCAAATGGTGACCGTAAAAAATGTGAGTCAACGCGCGTAAATCATTACTCCGTTGTACGTTGAAATTTTGCTTGGCTCGAAGACTCGAGAAAAGTTTGCTCTCGTGTGCGGTTTTAATCAAACCGAGCCACTCATTGTCATACAGACTACGCTGTTTTTTCCCCTCTTCTCGTCTTGAAAATATAATGTGCACCCTGCTTCTAGAATCTCATTGTCCGCGTATATTATACGACTTATCCTGTGGGCGTTTTGTGCACTCGCGCCTAGAAGACACTCATATAAATAAATAAACACACACATATATATATATATATATATATATATATATATACAGACATACACAAACGATTTTTCATTCTCCATCTCTCGCTCGGTCGCGACAGGCCAGAGCACAACGAAACAAGAGGTTTCGCTGCAGCGAAATCCAAATTTTCACGCGAAATCCTTAATACCACTGTGACGAGCCGAAAAAGGTCGTTTTTCGATATTTTTTTGTGTACTAGATTATTCATTTGGGGTTTGGAAAAAAGATATATTATTAAGCATACATTCACCATACTTCGTGTAAATTCTTTATTTTACCTTTATAAAAAAGCCAACCACCGGATCCACAACTTGACAATGGTTAATTGGGAAAATAGAAAAAAAAAATTTCTACGATCTATGTCAATGTAGTTCTCGTCGTACGTAGCCGTTTTTCGAACAACAAAGATTTCACAGAATTGCGGGTGTTTAGGTAAACGTGCAATTTTTGCGAAATTTTTACTTATATTCGAGGGCCTGACAAATACTGAAGAAAAATGGGTACATACAACGATAGCTACTGCTATTGCGGAAACATTGGTTTTTCTTTTTAATTGAAAATCGGACAATCATAACTCGAGATATGATTGTGGCCAGGTCGGCAAAATTCGTTTCGAAAAAAAAACGGTATGCAAAGTTTTAGTATACGTAAATCTTTGCACTACCTGCTTTCACTAAATCGTCTGTAACTTGCACTAAATTGCAACTAGAATTTTTCCACATATTTTTGAATATGTATACTTTGAGAAAATGCAACAAAAAACATTTTTTTACCCGGTACAGTGGTGTACTCGCCCACTCTGGACTGAAGAAACACCTCCAAAAACGTTGGATGCAATCGTTACCGTAAAATGGGGTTGCTTGGAACAGGTTTTGGAATTTTTTTGTAGATAATTTTTTGATAACATCCTAAATTTCCCCTTGTTTTGCTCCAATAGAAGAATGTGTCCTTTGGCTATCCAATGTATAAGAAAGTCATGCCCCCGCCCCCCCCCCCCCCACAATTTTATATATTTTTTAAAAAGTGTCAAAGTAACCTCGATTGTAAAGTTTCTTTGACAACGCATGGAAATACAACTTATGTCAAAGATTAAGGGTTACTCTGACGTAGTTTTGATTTTTTAAAATTCATATTTCATGCATTATACATGGAGTTGAACAAACAACAACGATTATTTACAATTAAATTGTCATCTTTATTAAGGAAACATTTTACATGAAAATATCGAGTACCTAGGTACTCAGTCTTATAATTATCATTGAGATCAAAATCAACTTGAGCAACATTTCATCAACTTTGGCAATATTATAATAAATTTGAACAACAAATTTAAACACATTCAAATGCGTACACATTTAAACCGTATTTTGGCGCTCTCTTAAAGTAGCCCCAAAAACTGTCAAAGTTACCATTAATGTCAATTTAACCCCGTTTTACGGTATATCATGCAAAACAATGTAAATTTTCTTTCCCGAGTACAATTCTGCACACTTCGATAGTTTGCTCCGATTCGCGAATTTTTTTGTCACCTTCCTACCAGCCCTTCATCGCATACAAGCCTGCGGCGACCAAACATTTGTCACTTTTCATGTACGTCCGAACATTGATAAGAGCTATCGCGATGTTTGAGACCTATTGCGTTATCGAGAAAATCCTCATTCCCAATTCCGACGAATCGTTGAAAAGTACACGACGTAAATTTTTTCAACAAATCTTCGGAAACCTTTTATTATTTTTCTTTTGAATTCGCGAATAAAACGAACCCATGTCAATTGGTTTGGTCGTCCACTAAACCGATTACCAAAAAAATTGTCGAACGACCTCTTCGAAATCGGTCGAATTTTCGTGACATAGTTTTTTTGTTTATTGATAGCATCGAATATGGATTTCGAGGAATTGGCTGTAAATCAGCCTAAAAAAATGTACACACGCGTATGACTGTGTGTATATATATCTATATATATATGCACATATGCATACACGTGTGTATAGTTACGTGCGTTCATTATGTCATTCGATTTATATCAAGGCATTCCGTTCGTTTGTTAAGTTACGCAAGACGTCGTTCACCTTGCAACGGTCACAACTTCTCCCTCTTATTTTTTTCCTTCGAACGCGAAAATCATGCGATCATCGCGGTAATACCCGACACGAAAACGCCCGTTTTCCTTACTCAATAAAAAATGCAAAAACATCGATATTCACCAATGATCCGCAAATGACAGTAAGAAATTCAAGTTGACGTAAAAACGATCGGAAAAATCATCGCAGACTATTCTTAGGTTTCTAGTACTTTTATTTGTGCATATATTGTACGCGCACGCATCGACCTACACACGTATGCATATATATATATGATGCTGCTTTGTGCCTTATCACATACTGAGTCATGTTAACAGCATTCGCGACTTTTCTGCCATCAGGAAGATAAGTTAAGCACACTAGGAATAAAAGTATTCCGCGTAGTAGTACCGCATACGTATACACGCTTTGTCAATTTCGAGGTTCTCCTTTGTCGTGGCTTCTACAATGGTGATACACGATATTTCTCAATTATTTGGTTATTTAATTTTATCGCTTGGCAACTCGTTAAAAATTCAAATCAATTTGACTGCACCGGCTTAGCACGATGTTGGAGTTGCACAGTTGGAATGCAACGAAAGTGAATTCTATATTTTCCAAATTTCCTTTGGTAGTTTTGAACTATGAAAATCACGTAAACATTTTTGTGAAATCTGAGAAATATGACTTCGGATACAAATGAAAATAAGAAATCGTAAAGAATTTTCGTTGTGTTCCAACGACGCGAACTTCAACGTCATCGCTTGGTACGGTATCAAAAATTAACTATATGATGCAAATGAGATAATTCTCCCATGAGAAATATAAGTATGCTTAAGGGGCTATATCAGTGTGAACGCTGAAAATTTGGGTGATTTTCGGGATTTTTTTGGAAAAAAAGTACTCAATTAAATGTTTCGGGAAATTAAGAATATATTTGGCTATATTTGACCTATATTACATAACTTTTTCATAGAAGAATATTGAGATCCAAGCTATGCGCTGCCTTCGGAGGCGTCAAAAAAAAGTTCGTCTACTGCTGACATGATTCCGGCCGATTGAGTAGCTGTAACCGAAAAAGGAAAAAATGTCGTTAAACTGGAAGGTATTTCCTGTACAATGACGTAGGATTTTCGGAAAATATCAAAATCTAACAAAATGGCGTAGTTATGAAAAAAAGTATGTTTTCTTGCCTATAAAATGGTCGTTTTTTTCAATGCCAAATCGTCAATTTTCATCCAATCAAAAATATCCTACGTCATTGTAGAGTAAATATATTCAAGAGTACTCAGTTCAAATTTCAAGTCAATCGGATAATTGCTCTTTGAGTTACAATGTCAGCAAATTTGAAAAATCTAATTTCGAGCAAAAAGCGTTTGAAGATTTAACTATCAATTTTTGCAAAATAAAATGACATTGATATAAATGATAATGACATTCTTGAAAGTATAAACTGTCGAAAAAGGCAAGAAAATCGATTTTTTTGAAGTGTCACACTGGCATAGCCTCTCAAGGGAGGATAGCACTGTGATAAACCGAAAAAGGTAGGTTTTTCCGAATTTTTGTCGTCTTCTAGATTATTTGTTTGGGATTTGGAAAAAAGGTATGTTAATGAGCATACTTTGAAATAATTTCGAGTAAATTATTATAAAAATAAAATAAAAAATTAACAACGTTATTGAGGTACAAAGAGCCTCTGTATGAAAAATGTGGTCCAACGGCCGGATCAATAACTTGACAATAGTTGGTCTAAATAAGAAAAAAAATTATAATCTACATAAATGTAGTTTTTATTGTAAGAAGCTGATTTCCGGAAAACAAAATTGGCAAAATTACGGGTGTTAGAAAAAGGTGTAATTTTGGCGGAATTTTGACTTATATTCGGGGGCTTAAAAAATACTAAATTTCAATGAAAAAGAAAACTACGATAACAACTGCAATTAAGGAAATTTTTAATTTTTAAATTGAAAATCTAACAGCTATAAGTAGAGTTAGTATTTCGGCCTGGTCGAGAAAAGTCGTTTCGAGAAGAACGCAATTGAAATTTGAGTATACTCAAATTCTTGCGCTACCTGCTGTCACAAAATCGTCTGTAACTAATATGTAACGTATTTTCACATATTCTTGAATATGAATTCCTTGAGAAAGTGCAAAAAAAATTATGTTTTTTACCCGTCACAGTGGTGTCCCGCCTCAAAAAAGTGATGCGTGTTCTGCGGCAGTGGTGATAATGTTAATTGGAGGTTAAACGAACGAAACGCACGTCCGGGTGTGCGAAGAATATTTGGAAGTGTGCAGCATTATTTTCATTGCAAATCAAATAATAACAGTGACAGTGCATGCGCGATGAAAAATATTCATGGAAACAATGTAGGTGGCAACAGAAGAAGTACTCGGGTTAATTGAATTCGATTAATTGCATCGTACACGAAATGTAAAAAAGTCACGTTTCTTTTCAGAATCATTCGTCTTATCCATGATGACGTCGATCTTCGTATCGTTTCGTCAGATTTGGTTGATAAATAATTGACAAGTCGAAGATCCACTAACGAAAAACAAAAAAAAAGAAAAGATTTTAGGTTGTCCCGCGACATTTCGATTGTCAGTTCTTGCAATCAGGCATAGTCGGATTCTCCGCAAGGAGCTGGTTTTCTTTGGCTTTTGAGCAATCTCGCAGGGTCTTTAAAAATGGGACATATGGCTCGCGAGGTTGAGAGCCGCTGGAGGAAGGTCCGACCGATATGATATACCTGTAACTCGTTATCAGAGTTAACACAATGTGTCCACTAACACAATCAGTTGCCGCTATTTACACAAGTACGTGCCTAGGAGCAGAACACACGTATACGCTTGTATGGGGCACTCGATGTTTCATTGACAGGAGATTGACCCTCGCTATGTTTTTTTTAATGCAGTGCTGAAGGATAACTTCATCATGTCAGTCTACGAAATCGACAATTTTGGGGTCTCTAATGTCAACGAAAGTGTCGAGACGTTCCCTTCGGATATTGTCAATAATTCTGGCTTTCATCCTCCGAAAGTTTCCATTTTTAACCAAACAGAAAGTGCGAACTGCTTATTGTTCCAATAAAAAATGCTTTCGGCATTATCATCCGCCCACAGTATCATCATCTTTTTCTGATAAAAGTGCTCTCCATACGCTTTTCTCAAATTTCCATTCACTTGAAGTATGCATATATTTTAGTCACATCCAATCATGGAATATTGAGGAATCAAAAATCTATATTTCATAAGGATCTACGGAATCCTGCAAAACATCGGAAAATTCAGTTGCCCGGTTTTTTGGTATTTATATTTTCTCACAATAATAGAAATCTAGACGTCAAACTATAAAAATATAAATAAATATGCAAATACAGTATAATTGATCACATAAATGACAAAAGTTATGATAAAACACTTCTTCAGAGTAACATAGATATGATGTTGAAGTTTGCATCGTTGGAATGCAACCATTTTTTTCTTCGTTTCTCAATTCTATATTTTTATCATTATCCAATGCCCTTATTTGCCAATTGAGGTTATACATCTCTAATAAGAATACGTGAAAACGTTTGAGCTTAACGACAGCTTGAATTGGCGAAAAATTGAGCAATTATGGGGTTAGGCTACTGTGACGACCCGAATATCAGGGTTTTCAAAATAATTAATTTTGAAGGAATTAGTAAGATGATTGGAAAATCGTTTGGACATTTATTTGTGTGTACATTAACAAAGTTTTGTACCGAATTTTGTAAAAATATTACCAATTAAAGGAGTTATAAATAATATCGTGAGGGTCGCTTGCACGTGAGGGGCTCAACGGTGTATTTAATTTTCGCCACCCGGTTGATCTGAAACCAAAAAACAATTTTTTTTTTCGTAAAATAAATAATATTGGCTAATACTTGACCGAGATTTTTTTGTTATCGTGTTTCAATCATCAAAAAAACAAATGTTGAACGTTTTTCGTTTTTTCGAGAGAAAAAATGACGTCATGATTATTAATAATTGATGGAAAAACAAGTATCATAAGAAGAAAAACGTCGGTCAACACTAAACTACTATTACACTGAATAAGTGTACCAAATTTCAAGTCAATCCGTTCATTGGATGTCGAAAAATCGTGTACACCGTTTTGAAAAACATAGTGTTGAGAAAAACGCTTTTAAAGTTTTGCCAGCAGTTCTACCGTAATCAACACCTTCAATTTGCGATTTCTGCACCATAAGTTGGACCTTCCTCTTCAATTTGAGTTGCCTCAAGCGACGAACGAGATTTTTAAAAATTTTCACAGAACCTTACCCTTTAAAAAGAGAATTTTCGTTGCATTGGAGGGTTAGAAATTCCAACCTCATAAATGCTTTTAAATAATACTTTGAAATGATCAAATACATTCGTGAAATATTTTCTCACGATAATATAAATCTGAAAATAAAACTATAATGATGTAAATAAATATGCAAATACAGTGTAAATCACCATATAAATGATAAAAGCCCTCATACAGTGTACAAAAATTACCGTTCATGAATGGGTCCACGATCCTGTCAATTGCAACCGGAATGCCACATATATATGACCAAATTTATATATATATATATATATATATATATACACATACGCACGTATCTTTTATGTGGGCATGGAAGTGCATGTGTATGTATTTATGAATGTATATACAGAGTTGTAATATTCACGGGAGTAAACTCACGTGGATACCTTGTTCTGTATTCGACTCCTCCTCCACCTCCTTTACCTCTTCCTCCTCTTCATCTCTGTCTCCGTCTCGCCGCGAGTTTTAACAGCACCGCGCGGACCACCACGTTATTCCAGACCCTCAGTCACTACAGAGACTTCGTTCACGAAACGTGTCTCCCTCTTTTTTTTTCTTCGACATTATTCTTCTTTTTTTCAAACTTCTCGTCCACGATGAAAAAAACGGACGATCAATGGTGAATTTTTTTTCCGAATTTGAACACGAAAAAATGAGCCATATATTCGAATGAAAAATTCATTCGCGCTTTTGGAAACGATTCGGAGCAATTTGAAGTTCCCGGCGAGCTTCTGTTCGAGAGTGATCTCGATTTTAATCGCGTGCTCGTCGTCGTCGCAATTTGTGGAACAATTACTTTATTGTTTAGTTTTTTCTTTTATCTTTTTGTTTGGATGTTGGCTTTTTGCGCGTTTTCTATTGTTGCACTGTGACTTAAGTGCGGATGTGATTATTGTCGTTATGTGAGCGAGGATATTGTTACCGTTGACTCGTCACGGAGTGTGAGAGGAGCTATCGTCAGATGGTAAAGTGGTGTTTACGATAGGAACAGTTCGGTAATATTTCTTTTTTTTTTCGTTGCTTTTTTCCATTTTTTTCTTATTTTGCTTATAAGATTTTTTTATTGACCCTGCATGGATTATCGACCGGATAATTTAGCGATTCTACGTACCTGCTTTTTTTTGTTGAGAAAATCTCTTTTTTTCGTGTCAGAAAGCATCAGTCACGGTTTGGGTTTGAACAATGATGACTGCTGCATAGATACTGGACTATTATTGAATTTTATAGTTATTGTTTAACGATTTTTTAAATTTCGCTTCGCTCGGGAAAATTACTCGCATCAGTAAACAATTGGATCGGTTAAATCGATCCCCAAGTGAAATGTAGGATTTTTTTTTGCAAAGTCAACTTGAGGAGAAACGCGTTGGGCAAATATCAACTGCACAATAAATGCACGTGTTTGTGTATTTGTTTAATTAAATTCAACAATTTTTTGATACGCGTAAGTTTTGTTCGGTAAATACTTTTTTTTTTAATATCTCGACGCACATTTGGAAAATGAATATTATTTTTTAATCGTATTTACGGCGAAGTCTGACTGGAGGATCATCACGTTTCCTTTTTTTGCGAGATACTCGTGACTGATAATTTTTTTTACACGTTATCATTATTGACACTGTACATTGGACAAATAATGAATGGAAAGCTTCTTTTATCTTTACAACATTTTGCCGATGGGGTCCTTCGGCCTTGATCATTCACATGTTTACTTATTTCATTTTGTTGATTGATTTTAATCGATCGATTCATTGATTTGGCAGAAGATAATAATTGAATTAAATTCTTATTTAAGAAAAATGCCATCTGCGAATTTACGGTCACTGTAATTCACCAATGTCTGTGGGCGAATGTTAATTCGATTAGCTTTTTAATGCGCCCTATTAGCATACCGTCTTCACCGACGACGCCAAGCACTTGTAGGCTAATTCCATCTTGGCCTTGTCACGCTTAATTCAATTTTTTTTTTTCGTACTTTACGATTCACCTGGTGGATTCGAAAGAACCTTGAGAAAATATATTTATTGTCAATGAAAAAATGACTGCATTCCATTGTGTGATGCCAGAGAATGTAATGGCTAATTGACGATGAATTAAAGCGTGATGCAATTAACGTCGATAATTGGCAGTTATTGGTCACTCGATTTTGTAGATTGAAAAAAAGAATTTATCAAAACTGAAACCGTACCATAAGATTCCAGGATTCCTAAAACAGCATAATATTATATAAATATCAGTTGAATGGATTATTATTCATGGCAGAATGTTGGGGGAAAAGGTTGCAGCCGACTAGTATGCATTTTCTTCAATCCTGTATATGATCGTATGACAGTTCTGTAACAAACGATCCAAGTCCTCGCAAATTTCATCCCTTATTAAGGACTCTGCTCATCGAATTCCCTTAAAATGTTCCGTACGATTATTTATAAGCACCTAGAAGCGGAATATGCTAGAAATTACTTGAAATCCAAAAATTGAAATTAAATTCTTTTTTTTTAATCGTTGCCTATGGACGATGCAAACTTCAGTCTTATATTGACATTGAATCTTTTTTTAAATCAATGTCAAACGGCTACAAACCGTTCTATGGTTTTGTAGTGCAATTCATGCAAACTAGATGGCGTTAGTCGGATCGAAGTTTGTTCGAAGTTCACTTATCGCGAGATTGCAAGATTCGAGTGTGCGTAACGTTTGCGAAAATCAAAAAAAATAACAAAACGAGAAACGGTGTGTGAAAAATGTGGCGCGGCTTTGGCTACAACGAGCAAAACAACTGCTTCAAAACATTCCATACATCATATAGGAATATTACGACACAATGTTACATGTCTGTCATATCCCCTTAATTGCTCTATAACGAGCCTTCTAATAAATTTTTTCAAAAAGTTGATAATACGTGTATTATTATTTATTACAACCAACCATAAAGTCAACTACTTTTAAATTTGTACGTTGTTGGGTCACGAAGGATAAAAAAAAGTTTTGTTCTCGGCAAAATACAAGCCCTTTCGTCTTCTTGTGTTTAGTCTAAACCATAAATGGAACGCAACTTTTTGCGTAACGCGGTGAAGGCGCAACGATATCGAAAGTGCCTCATATATATTCCGGCGAATATATACATGTAACAACGTTACGCGTCGGTAAGGTAATACCTCAAGTCGTATCGATTACTTCGGAAAAGAATATTACATTTCCCAACGGCTAGAATTATCTCCCTGTGTATGTGCAACGTGCGCAAGGTCGTTTCGCACCGGCGCTGATTTTTTTTTCGATTATCGAAACCCTTATAGGCTGTCCGTGTTCGCACAAACGTATTCTCTTCTTGCTTTCCCAACAAGTACTTTGTCTGATGTTCTTTACAGCATAATATTTATCGATACGTGTACATACGTTTAGATATATATCTAATATGAATAAATAATTTGTTTGTACGAATTGAACGTCATGTATATTGATGAAATCAGTACAATCTCGAAAAACAATATTACAATAGAGTCATTATTATTTGCTGGTGAAAAAAATGATTTATTCGAAAAATAATATTTAAAATTAGATTTGAAGAATGTTTTCCGTACGAATAATTTTGATTTGCATGGTGCTTGTTTCTGGGGAAGCATGGAATTTGTGTTTGGGTTTGGCACGTTTCGAGTATATTTGGAATACATTCTATTTATAATTTGGAAAATGTGTTCGTATGGATAAATAAATTATTATCAAAATTTATTTGTATTTTATATAATTTGTATTGTATATAAATTTATATTATGTATGCATATATATATATATATATATATATATATATATATATATATATATATATATATATATATATATATATATATATATATATATATATATATATTAGGGTGTGCGGAAAAAAAATCGATATTTTTTTTTCGGTTGCATCCACCAAAAAAAGGTGAATTAAGGTAAAAAGAGAAGAATCCTCGAAGGAGAGCTCGAACAAAAATTATTTCGAACGGCGCATTGCATTTGAATACTTTCCATAAGAATAACACAGGAAAATATTGGCTCTTCTGAACGTCGTAGTAAAACTCTTCAGGAAAAAATCTCACAAAAATGTCAATAAGATATTCTGATAGAGAATTGAATTCCCTACAAAAAAAGTTCCTACGAACAATTAGCTTAGAACAACCGTTCAAGTGGTATCGCTGTCTGAAATTAAATTTCATTATTTAAGCGGCGTGCACGCCATAGCACACGCTGCCACCTGGCGGCAGCATGCGGTAGCTCGTAGTGCAAAATTACAAGCTTCACACTAGCGCCACATTTTTCGCCCAATTTGGCCCCAAATCAAGATCTGTCACTGCTACAAAATTTCATTCGTTATTGCGAAGTGAATCCTGTAGTAGGGGAGGCTGCCTCGAAAAAATTAGCCAGTCACTTGTGGTACTTTAACGAGAAAATTGTTGCTTTATCGTTTTTCGACAATGCTGTGCCGATAAGTGTGAAGGCAAAAATGGTACAAGCCCTGCAATCTCGAGAAAAAACCAAAAATCCTTCCGAGTGAATCATTAAAAAAAAATGATTGGGAAGTGTTGCTGAAAAAAGACATGAGCGATTTCGTTACTCAAGAATCCTTCTTTCTTTTCCAGCAATTCAATTTACCTCGTGATTTTTGGAGAGTAAATATTGAATTATGGCCGGAAAATTCCACTTATTTGAGTTGCTCAGATTTTTTTTTTAATCCAAAAGTTGTTAATAACGTAGCCGAACGAGGTGTCACTTTGATAGAAGCATATAACGGTTCATTACCAAAAAGCGAAGAGCAGCTACAATATTTATTGGGTGTAGTGCAAAATCATCGACAGAAATACCCTAATTGCAACAAACAGACTTAAAAAAAGGAACGATAATTATCAACGATTATAATGTAAAAACAAATTATTTTTTCTTATTAAACCAAATTCATTGAATAAAACTTTTCGAAACACGATCAATGATGGACCTCGTTTCTTTTATATTTCTTGTTGCACTTGATTCTTTTTTGTATCAGAGAAGTATTTTGAGAACGATTCCATGCAAATTGTATGTTAGAGCAGAACATTCTCTACAAAAAAACCCAAAAAGTTTTTTCGTATAGCGAAAAATTCGTTTTTTACAGCCTTTTGAATTTTTTTTTTATCAATTCAATTTCAGACAGCGATTTCACTTGAACGGTTGTTCTAAGCTAATTTTTCGTAAAAACTTTTTTGTTGCAAATTCGATTCTCCATGAGAATATGTTAATGACATCTTTGTGCGATTTTTTTCTGACGAGTTGCACTACCACATTTAGAAATCTCAATATTTTCCTGGGTTATTCTTATGGAAAATATTCAAATGCAATGCGCCATTCGAAATAATTTTTTTTCGAGCTCTCCTTCGAGGTTTCTTCATTTTTTACCTTAATTCACCTTTTTTTGGTGGATGCAACCGAAAAAAAAAGTATCGATTTTTTTCCGCACACCCTAATATATATATATATATATATATATATATATGCATACATAATATACATTCCATATGAACACATTTTCCAAATATATATATATATATATATATATATATATATATATATATATATATAATTATTTATTCACTCATACGTATAAAATGTATTTTAAACATTATTGAACCGTGACAAACCCAAACACGAATTCCATGTTTACTCCGAAACAAGCACTAAACAAATCGAAAGTATTCGTGCAAATCCTTGCTCAAATCTATTTTTTACTAATACCCTCCAATATATAATGATTTTCATCACTCGTAAATCATGATGATTTCGGTATAAAACTATTTTTTGAGATTGTACTTTGATTCAAAATAAAAATGCATAGCTCAAATTCTCCTCCGCTCTGATTAACGCAAAGCAAAAAATCATTGAGTAAAAATATTAGAAAAAAATGGATGGACATCCGAAAACTGTGTACACAGTATTTCGCGTGGCAATACATGTTTTTTTTCCCAACACAAGGCGCGTTAATGAAAAATATAGAGGTAAAAAAACAAATGTCATATCTCGAGTTTGTAATTTCTCGCCCTCGGTTAACGAGTACTTCAGTGCATATAATACGTGACGAGGAATTTGGGAGGAGAGCAAAGACGTTTCACGGGTACGTTGCACTCATTTGGTTGAACAATGCGTATTATGGGCGTTCCCCGAAAGACTCGTCGGGTCCGAGATCACGATGCGACCGATAAAAGAGCGTCTGCACGATTAATCTCGGGGGGACGAATGTTCACGCTCTCGACATGCTGTCGTCGCGCTGCTGATGTATTAAATAATAAGAACGACAAAAGACCCATCCAATTGTGTTTCGACGGGATTAACTCGGAGTGACACACGATTCTGGTGGTCAAAAATCCATGAAAGGTTTTCCGAACTTTTCAAACAATGCTGGACGGGCTAGTTTAATTGTTAGGGGAAGGAGCGTCTGTCCGACATTAGCGATACAAAATATACAATAAAGCAAAATGAAGAAAAACAAACAATAGTAATGAAATAGAATACAAAAATAAAATTATATATAAAATAATCTGTTTTTGTAAATACGCCTGAATAAAATCCTAAATAATCCTAAAAAAATACGCCAAAATAAAATCCGTCAAACAAACCCAAACAAAGCCCAACAAAAATAGTAAAGTATTTTTTTAAACGCCAAAATTAAATTTAAAAACATGAAAATAGTATTAGAAACAGGTTAGAAAATGCATTTTAATATTCAAAACCTTGCATTTTGTGAAAAAAATAGCTGAGAAACGTTTCGAAAGTCTCGAAAGAGAAACTGAGAAAAAAAAACAATTGAATCGAAAAAATATATTGGTTGATTCAAATAAATGTGCTGCTGCGGAGTGCCATCGATATATCAGATTGTTTCAATACTCTAAAATATTGAAAAATGTGATGGATTTAAATAACATATTATTTTATTTGAAAAAGCTCTTCTGTTCTCTGAATATCTACGTTATCTTTCAAATAAAATTATATTCTATTAAAATCATTCTATATACAATCCGTAGATGTATGGATGAAATAATTAAGCGCTTGCTATAACATTTTTTATTTCGTACAAAAATATAATCAATAGAATTAATTATTTCTTTACTGCATCGAACTGAATACGCCATGGGACGTAAGTTTTTCAATTTGCTTTAAAACTTCAATAAAAAGTGAGCATTAGAATGATCATCCACGATAACAGTGGAGAGAAAATCAGATATTCAACTGATAACAACAGATACTATACTTCAATCTTAGCCGCAGGCCAAGAAGCGATACTCTTCAGAGTTTCTCCGGCGTTTAAGTAGATTTTCGGTTCGCGCTACGCTTACGAGAAACGAGCGCGCGTGCGGCTTCTACCGGTTACTCCGAGAACTACAGGTTTCCCCACACCTATAATTTCAGTGGCGCTCGGCCATGATTTGCTTGAATTTTTTCAACCAAATGCGCAACAAACAAATTTTATTTTCGCATAAATTTTAAGCAATTCAGATATTTGCTTACTATTTTTCAATCAAAATAAAATATGAATATTTCAACGAATAATGCACTTGGAAATCAATATCGGATGTAGTAAAAAAAAATAACATATTTACTCAATAGAAATTTTATCTGAATCAAATGAGCGAAATTCCATTTTTCTTGTGTTCTCGAATCAACAATATTCATGTTATGAATTGAAACGCTTTTTTTGTTCGTTGCAGAAAATGCATTCAAAACTATTTAATTTGTTCGCGATAATTTCTAGATAGTTTCAATAATATATTGTTCTAAGCTAACAATATATCTTTTGAATGAATTTTTTTTAATTTCATCATGTTATTAAATGCAATGGCGTTTTGTTTGGACTAATAAATCCGATTATTTACACCAACAATTTTACAATTCAATCGACGAAATTTCATTCAATACCACCAATGATGTTGGACCAATGATTTTTTTTTCAGTGTAGAGTGAGTTACAGACGAGCTTCGGCGACCCCGCTGATACATCGTTCGCCACATTTTCCACATTCATTCTACTTTCAACTTTAGAAAGACCAGCACGAACCGGGATAATTTTTATGCTTTATTATGGTCGAATTCCACGTCCATGTATGTTACGAAAAAAAGCGAGTTCAGAAAGAAGGAAAAATGTGTATATGTGGCAAACGTGGTGTTTTCTAAATTATTCTTCATTGCTGTAGTATTTGCGTACCGCAATGACCTCGTAATTCCAACCTGCCGGAGATATACCGATAAAAAAAACTGTTCGATTCTGCAGATAAAAGTACATCGGTAACGCTCAATCTCCTCGAACATCTTTGTACATTCTAATTCGCATCACGTACCGCTGCGTCAGTGCGTGTCGTGTGTACGAGTGAGATATTTTGCTGGTGTTCAAAATTGATTGCGAGATAATTACAACTTCGATGACTTCGATCATTCGTACGCTGTGCTCCAGCTCGTCAAGTCTAATTGGCGTGAAGCAAACGAAAAAAAAAAACAAAACGAAGAAAGGATTGCAATTAAATGTGAGCACTCTGGCGCCCTCGAGAGAAAATCGTACGGTGCACGGCGTGCCTTTTTTCTCCGCCCGAGCTCAGTGCCATACTTTATAAGCGGCTATCAGAAGGAAGAAAAAAAAATTAATACCGTGGTTTCTCGAGACATTAAATGTACCTCGCGGAGTGTCGATATCTCCGCTTTCTTCTCGGCGGATAAATATTGGACAAAATTGAAGGAAGTGCGCAGCATGACTGCCGAGGAAACATGTCGAAAATTTCGCAAAGAAATTCGTTCGAACTTCGTAAATAATCGTCTCATTATTATTCCCACGGCTTGCGAAATAATCGTCAACCGTGCACGGATCAATCATCACTTTGTATCGTACGCCTCTCTCTCTCTCTCTCTCTCTCTCTCTCTCTCTCTCTCTCTCTCTCTCTCTCTTTCTCTCTCTTTCTCTTGTCCGTACGGACGTCAACAGCTGGAGCTGATCGATCGGTCCTGCGATAAAAGATAACAAAAATTAATGCCAAAATTGCATCGAGCCAGTCGCTCTGCCGAACATTGATAAACTCATTGGAAATTCATGGGTTACACCACCTGGTAGCCGAAAAAAAAGGAATTTTCACGATTTTTTTCTGGGTAAACGTGTGCAGGTTTTCAAATTATTTTTTTTTACATTAAAGAGTATGGTTTTAAGTATCTTTTACAATTTTTGTATTGACAAATATTCATAAATGTGCTCGTACAATAGAAACAAATCGTCCGAAATAAAACAAATCAAACGCAATTAGTTTTTGCATGAAATTGTCTAGCGATTGGACAATGGATTTAATAAAATATTGGTTTTTGAGAAAACGGCCGCAGTTCAAAGTGAAAGGATGGATTTTTGGTGATAAAAAAAGATTTATTCTCGGTGATAAAAAAATGATGCATTGAAAAAAATGTCTTCGTTTGAGCACTGCTTTTCGATCTATAAAAGAAGCTTGTGATATTTGAAATTGATCGTTGCAGTGATTTTTGAGATATCGTGGTCACCTATTTTGAAAAAAGTCATTTTGAGAAAAAAAAACGCTTTTAATATTTTTGGAATGTTGCATTTTGAGTCTACAAAAATCGACATTCTCAAATGTTCCTTAAGTGTTTTTCAACACCTCGTGACAATCACCTTCGTTCGCGGGATTTACCTATAAACGCCCATAACGCCCTCAATTTTGAACGGGTCGACTTGAAGGTCTCACAGAATATTTTTGGAATGTTATATTTTGAGAATGCATCGAAAACCAAAAATCGATATGCTTAAAAAATTCTCCTAAGTGTTTTTCAACGCCTAGTTGAAGTTCCAACTTAAGTGAAAATTTCTTGTTTTTGATGAGATTGAAGTCCGCTTCGTTGCGATGCAATGGAAATAAATTCTTCTGAATTCCTTCTTGGCAGGTGTTGACTGCAAAAAAGCCGTCGATTATTTTTTTAATGCTTATTTAGCGACATAAAATCTAAATTCGCAAAAGAACATTTCGTATAATAACAAGAATGAGCAAATAAAAATATGAAAATGAACTTTTGTTGCATTCCAACGATGCAAACTTCAACACCATTATTTTTATTACACTTATTGTGGGCATTTTAAAAATGATCTCACTGTTTCACAGGCCCTCGAGCTTATTTCGTCAGGCTTTGTGTGGTCAGTGACAATGGTAACGTTCGTTGATCATGGCGAAAAACAACGGTGCAGTCTACAGTTGGTCACGTAGTCGACTACCGCGCGCGCGTGATTAACCCTCTGACAAGGGAAAGGATTATTACGTGCAAATGATTACCCAAGAAACGTCACACATTGTCATACGACGTAGACACACGTATGCTGGGCCGCTCATCGCGTGCTCGACAATCAGTTTTATTAAGGGGTAACACCAATGTAAAATTTTCAGAAAATTGATTTTTTTTTCATATTGGCTTAAGAGGTGCTTCGAACCATTTAGAAAAAGGGGAAATAAGTTTGGCACCTGTAAAAAAAGGTCGGCAGGCCCGTGTGGGTCGGCGGTGGCAGTGGCTGGCCCGTGTGCAAGACGTCGACCGTTTTATTATACGACCATTTTATCATTATTTATTAACAAATGATTGTCCTTTTTTTCTGTCCAAAATTGAGTTTTCACTTCAAATGCTTTACAAAATTTAATATTTTCGATATCCCCTACGTATTTCTCTAGCTATACTCATGTAAATTAATAGAATTCCGAATTTTTCATACACCTTCAAATTTGCGTCAGTTATACTGCTTGCCGCAGAGCGTCTCAAATTCAACATGCCTCGCGGGAATTGCTGCAACGTCACCCTTTTGTATAATTTTTTAATGTAATTTTTTTGTTTCCTTGAAGATATGACTAATAACATTATTAAATATTATTATCTTCTTACTTGTCCTTCCACCAAAAAAAAATCGCTTAATTTTAGACGTTTACAGTGGTGTAAGCCCTTAAGGCAGGAACTTTAATTAGGAGGTTCAAAAAAGCGTTTTTGAGGGATTTTTTAGAAGGGAAAACAACAAGTGATCCCAGTAAACATCGAGGTATCTTTTCGTGTATAAAATGTATAAAATGTATAAAATTCATGTATAAAATGTATAAAAAAAATGTTCAACATGAAACGATAAATGACTGCAGATGTATCAGCCTATTCCATGCGCGTCTTGCCACTGCAGTCCCCAATCGACGGGAAAGATGCAGCTCGTAATTCGTGACTGAAACAAAATAACCAATAAAATTTTCAATTGTCATATATTTTTCTTCTGGGTGAATTGAGAAAAAGCTGAAAAAATCGTGAAATTACAACTTTTCTCAGGTTTGAAAAAAAATGTGTTTAAAAAAACACTTTAACGTGCTATAAAAATCATTTCAAAATACTTTTTCAACGACTTTTTTTTAAATTCACTTGGAAGAGATTTTCATACTGAAGAAAATAAACTTTCGTTCGATTTAATAGGTCGTTTAGTTTTTTTGCTATCACGCCCAGCAATGTGGAAAAATCGTGAAAACGAAAACTGGAGAAAACGCGCTTCAAAGTTTTCAATAGGAGGAAGTATCAATATGAAATATCCATCCCTTCTGTGCTTTTGGCCTTGTATCTTCGAAAATATTTACAATTGGCTTCAGTAACTTCGAAAATATATTCTTGGATAGTTTATCTACCGATTTAAGCAATAAAAAAAACGATTTTTCGGACCTCCTATTTTTGGCTCCGGCCTTAACGCCATTATATTCGGGTCCATGTACGAGAGGAGCCGAGCGAACAAGGGACCCTCTTTTCGTTTCCTGCCGATCGTGGAATCCGTCGCGTTTATCGGCTGCTCTTCAACCGGCAATCCCTCTCTCGCCATTGCTCCTGCGCGGATTTACTCCCGTTATTTCGTTTCGCTCGCGCGAATCTCGTTATACCGTTATCGTTCGATTCGCGAATTTTGCGTCGTTACCGCGGAGGCTGGAGGATTTTTTTCCTCGTGCGCGATCCGCATTGCCCCACCTCGCCGTCCCCGCTCCTCTCTCGACACGGCAGTTATGCTATCGCGCTTCTCTTTTTCTTCTTCGTTTACTCGAATGACGACATCGAAATTCCCCGATACGCTGCGTACAGGCGCTTTCACGAATTATCGAAGTCCCTCGAAATTTCGATATTTCGTCGGCGAAAGGAAATTGAGAGGAAGTTCGTCCTCTCGAATTTTTTTTCGGCTCTTGCGATGTTGCATTTCAGCTGCGCACTCGAGTCAAATTTTTCGCTGATGAGGAAGTGCATGCGATGAGTTGCCGTCGAGGACTCGGAAGAATTTATGTATAGAGCAAACAAAAAGAAGGTCGATATCGTTTTATTGTCGTTCAATAAAAACACGATCGAAGCAAAATCCTCCAGACGTCTATGCAGGAGTATATATCAGGGTGATTAAGAAAAATCAACTATTTTTTTCTTCATATTCCCTTATATCGTAGTTGCAGTGAAGTAAAATAAGACTTTTCACTGTTCATTCACAGTACGAAAAAGTTATTAAGACATTTCTTTCATAACTTTCGTATTTAAAGTAAACAAAAAGTATTGCTCTAGAAAAATTATAAATAAAACGAAAAAATACTCATGTGTTTGAAAAAGTTCATCAACAGAAAAGATTAAAGAGTAACTTTATAAAAATTGCCGTCTTTTTATTAATTTATTATTGGTTAATATAACAATTAATTTCACCAAAGTAACAACTTTTCTTAAAAAAAATGAACTTTTAAAGCCGTTAACTATTAAACTATAAAACATTTCAATTATTTGAAGACATGATTTTATAGAAAATGAAATGGTCTGCGAAAAAGGATCCATGACATTTTCTGACGAGACTGATAGTTTCGCCGGAAAAGTAACAAAATCCTGAAATTTACCATTGACCTTGAGTAACTTTTGAAAGAGCAGATTTTTCATGAAACCATAGGAGACTTATTTCATAGAGCATTCAATTCCCTACACAAATATGTTCTGAGCATTGTTATACGTGTACCGGTTGCGGAGTTGTACAATTAAAAAGTAGCAAGCAACATTTTTTTCAATGTCGTTAGCATGGGGAATATAAAATTACGTGGCGGAACCTCTAAATATTAATATTAAGAGCTCATATTTTAACAGCCGTTTTATTACACCTTACTGCAACTACTGGGGAGTAAAAAAATAGTCGATTTTTTTTAAATCACCCTAGTATTTATGCGTTACGTTTGAGCAAATGCGAATATAAAGGGACTGGAATTGGCAATCGGTTTTGGCACCCGGTCGATGCGCGCCTCGGCACAGCGAACAGTGCCATATTAATTGGAGAACATTTATCGTTCGTGTTCTAATGAATGGCTTCGGGGGAAAAAAGGATTATTTCGGTCGGGTAGAAAATAAATGGTTTCGCACACCGAGACCCGCGATAGATGTCGCGGAAAAATACAGTGTATTTATTATCGCTATATTATATTAAATATAGCGTTTTATTAGATTAAATATATTTATTATTTAGTGTCAAAAATTTAGATTCGTAATCACCACTGGCTTGACAACGATATATGTGGTCGATATAAAGTATATGTCTGTAGAGAAACTAGCCTATCTTATATCGAATTACCGAGGCGCCAGATTGCATACGGGGTTTTTTTTCAATTTATTTTTCCTTTAATGGACTGGAGCTGCGGTTTGAAAAGCTTTTACGCATCGATTTCGTTACTACTTCACCGAGAGGTGAATGGAAGTCTTTACTATTTTTTGCGTAAATTTCGTACGATCTATTTGCACGCTACTCGTACGGTATTGGTTTCATTCACCAGGCGGTGAAGTTTGCATCGATGCAATGCAACGAAAGTTGTTTTGAATTTTCTTTTTTTCATTTCTCTATTTTTATTACAATGTATAATTTTTCTATAGATTAACATAGTGGATCTCTTACATAGTCGAACTTTGCATCGTTGAAATGCAACGAAAATTCTTTTAAATGTCTCATTTTTATTATAATTAAAAATCATATTTTGCAAATTTGTTGTAGATTATAAGGATCGCGTAATAAGGATCCTAAAAAAATGTTGCGTCATTTTTGTAGCTGAAATCTGCGAAACAAAATTTAGGGAATTAATTTCAAAATTTATTTTTGTTGTGTTCCAACGATGCAAACTTCAACGTCATTCATTCATGATTTTTCTTCAATACATTTATCTTCAGCTACGCAGTTTAGAATGAATGAAAATTTGACGAGGAGGAAGCGCGTTGTCGGATCGTCGAGAGATCATCACTGTTTGTAGAGAGAACGTGTGAGAATGTTGGGGAAAAAAACTTACTGCGACTCATTCGCGTGCTTTGTCGTTGTGTAACTAACACATTTTCTTATTGCACGCTAACTGTGACCCTGTATGCTCTATGGCCGAGAATAACGTGCGTTATCCGCATGCATCACGCGAACGTTCAGCCTTTTCGATGGCGAGGCCACAGTTGCAGCATCTACCGCAGCCGCAGTTCCTTATTCATAGAGAACCTCGTCAGGAGGACGCATAGCAAACAGAACGTTTGATTTTGTTTAGTTTCTTTATTTCTCTTCGGGTAAAAATTACTTGGATAAGTGGTACGATAAAAAATAGGGCGATAGCAGACGTAACTAATGTTCTCCAAAGAGAATTTTTATTTTTTGGGAAGTTGCTTAATTTTGCATTAGGCTTAAGACCTCATAAACGCGATTTCGTCGATTTTCGTAGGTATTAGGACGTGGTATAACTTCTCGCTGTTTTCCAACAGATGGCGTTGGATCTATAAAGAAGTACTATAAGCAAGCTTGAAATTCAGTGTATGTCATTTCGCCGAAGAGTGAACAACTTTTTTTTCATAGTATTAAGCATGTCAAATTCCGTGCGAAAAAGAGTATTACCGTACAATTTTATTGGACTGCTTTATACAAAAAAAAAATCTGCAGCTGAAGCATACAGAATTTTTGTTGAGACTTACGGCGACCATGCTCTGTCGGAAATAACATGCAGAGATTGGTTTAGACGCTTGAGGGGGGGGGGGGGGGTAAGGTTAATTCGCTAAAAAAAAGCATCTTTACGATATTTTTTTCGACGACACAGTTAATATATATTTATTTATTTAATTAGTATATAATAAAAGGACATTTGAAGAATATTCTGTAAAATTTTCATGAATAATTATGCAGAAATGAGCCGTTGACAGCAAATCTTCGCAGAGGCAAAAAAAGTTATTCATGGGAAAACGGCTTTGAAGTTAGCAATGCGAAACGCCGCGCGGTGTCTAGTATTATATTACCTTATTTAATATTACATTATTTATTAAGGTAATAAAATATTATATTGCCTTATTTAATAGTAACCCGCGCCCTATGTAGGGCCTACCCCGGCATCTAAAACGTCTGGAGGGAAACAATAACATTTGGCATAGCGTGCACCGATCATCTGCCTAGTTCGAAGAAAATAAATCTTTAAACGCTCCAAATGCTGCATCGTCAACATTCAGTTGAAATTTACAATTCTGCAAAGTTTAAAATATTCTTAAAGGTTATGGTTAAAATGAGATTTTTGAAAATATATTTTTTCGCGTATATAAAACCTTAATTATGTAGATTATGGTTGTCCCAAATCTCGGCAGTATGGGAGGGTATGAAGTCACGTCAGTAAAATTAAACTAATTGGAGGGAAATCTTATTTTTTAATTGCAGGCGGCCAAAAGCAGATCGTTGTATCGCGAGGATGGAGGGTGCGTCAACTTCTCGTGACGAGCCAACAGTTGACAGTCCTCAGACTTTTGATGTCCTAAAAGAGTTGCCAAAGTCCGCCTCGGATTTATCGGAAGATGCACGAATCCTATCGGTCGACCGACTGACCGTCGAGAAGATAGTCCTGGAAAAAGGTGGGTCGCGCGAGATATTGTTGACAAAGAGTGAAAGCAAGAAAAGATTATCCGAACGCACGAAGTTTCCAAGCCCAAAGTTGCGTTCGACACTCTGGAGAAAACGGTCGAGCAGCACCGACGATTTATCATCATCAGCGAGGATTCAGAAGTTCAATATTGTAAATGACCTTGATTGGTCTTTGGTGACCGATGGCAGGAAGATCGAGCCGAAAAACCGCTTGAGATCATCGATCTTGCGACCGCGCAAGGGCGAAGATATATTTTCCCTTAAAGAGAAAAGAATAACTCCGATTAAACTGACGAAAAGTTCATCGATCGGCAGTCTCGTCAACATAATTGCCGAAACATCCAATCTAGGGAAAAACCGTAAAATACCACCAAAAGTGCCCGCCAAGCCCAAGAAAAAAGCCCACATCGATGTACCGCGCTCTGAACCGAATCTCAAATCCGCAGATAGTTCGAAAAACTCGTTGATACCTTTGGAAACTTCGATTGATAAGGAAAAAGTCAGTGACAATGCGTCAAAAGTGAACGCACAACATTCTTCTCAGCTCGGCAACGATTTCACAAGTGACTCACCAAGTGACTTGAATTTGACAACGAAAGCGCACGAATTTTTGGAAAAAAGCCAATGGGAAATCGAGAGACTGCAGAAAAATTTACGCACCCAAATCAATGTAACGACAGCCCAAACGTATAAGCAAAAATTGCCCGGTCTTGGCTCGTTGAGAGTATCGACAATTCCAGATTTGGATCTCAACGAGAACATTACGAAGACTAATACGTTTGATAAAGAATTCCTCGAACGACACAATTATGAGACAGAGTTGAGAATCGAGGAAAAACGCTTGTTCGAAACAAATGTTGACTGCGTTCCAGAAGTTCAAAGTAACGACGACCCGGCGAATTTTGAGAAGCCAAGATACAGTACAAAAGTATTGGAAATCGAGAAGCGTTGGTCGGGTGAATTTTTGGAAAACAATTTCGAGCACAATTCCTCGGGGTCGTCATACGTTGAGGAATTGGGTAGCGTTTCATCTCGTGAAAGCATAAAAACTGAGGCTGAGAGAAAATTTGGTGGTTCAAAAAGTTCATCGAAATGCGAGGCGCATAGCGAAAGTTCGCGAAAAGACAGTACCGAAGAAATTTTCGAAGAAACTGTCAGTACGGTAGATTCGGATTCTTGTCTCGAAGAGAGGATAAGGGCGATCGATGATGACATCAGCGAGTCAGTAAAGACCGAGGATGACGAAGACGTCGAGTTTAAACGTACAGGCGAATCGACGACAGAAAGCACTCGGGAGGTGTCGCCATCTATAAAAAAACTCGAACCCCCAGAGCCTGAGCTCGGTGGTGAAGACGGCAAATCAGTCGAACCCTTAGCTCAGTTTGCAAAGCCGGAAAATTCAGTGGAGCACAACGTAAATGACGAAGAAACGCGGGTACTTGAATCGCCTCAAAAGTCTCCAAAAAATTGTTACTCGCATCTAGCAAGATCGGACATCAGTGAAGATAACGTCTTTCATGGTTGTCTGACACAAGCGAATCAAGCAGAGTTGACGGGTGCACGCTTGAGTGCTGACGGTTACGCAAACCTGATAAAAGAATTCACCATGGAAGCCAACTCCTCAAAAGCTCCTAAGGAAGAAAAGAAAAAGCGGAGTGCCCTTCGTCGCCTTCTGCCCGGTATATTTTCTCCAAAGGATTCCCGAAAGGAATACAAGAAAGAGCAGAAAGAACGCAAGAAACGAGAGGAGAAGCACTTTAATCAGCACCAACAGAATGGCATTTATACGAGATCACCGGACACAATGAATCTTAACGAAGACATCACGAGAAATGTGAAACTGGACACAAGCCTGAACAGTTCGATTATCGAAGAACGGCTGAACGAAATAAAGCAAGAATTGTTTCCCGAGCAGGGAATGACGACGAGTACTCCGGATCATTTTTTGCAAAACGATCGAACTCTCGTCCAAGACCCACGAGCGGCCAGATCTTTCACGGTTAATTCCTCCCTGAGTTCAATCGCACCTGAAGATAAATGGCTCGATCACAATATCATCAGTGGCTCGCCGGACATGCGAAAATTCAAACATCTGCGCAACGAAAACGAGCGAAAGTGTAGTCTCGAGAGAAAGCATAGTTTGCAAGAATCAGCCAATCAGCCACGATTCCTGCGTAATCATGGTCCGTCAGGACGGATTTCCGCACCACCGAGCGAGAGATTTCTCATACGACCAAGAGCTGTACATCCGGTCGACCGCCCTCTTCCCGCGATACCCCAAAAAGTCGAAATTTCCAATTACGAGAATCACGAAGAAATTCGAAAACATCCTAGTTACTTTCGTCGACAAGAGAGAATCGAAACACCGATAAATTATCCTACCGATTCTTACGGCCATGTTACCGGAAATGAAAATTACATCAACGATCCGAGCCTTTACGAGAATGGCAACCACATGATCGAGAAACCGGAGATTAACCGTAATCAAAGTATCGATTCGGGCTTCAATCTTACGCCGGTGTCAGCGCAAGTTAAGATTACGCGGCAAGTAATCGTCAATCAAAATCAGAAGGCGCCGCTGATCGGTCGTTCACCAAAGTACTCACCGAGCTCTAGTCAGAAATCTGGCGATTACGCAGACTCGAGTTACACACCGAATTCCAGCCAGAAAAGCGAATTCTCACCTGGAAGTTCGAAAAGCGGTGAGTACTATCTCAATTCGCCGCGCAACAGTTGCAGAACTTCGCCCGATGAGAGTCTGAACGAACGAAGGGATCAACAGCCGATGTACGACCAGCAACAACATCAGCCTCGTCGTCGTGATATGAACCAAGATCAAGAATTTTCACACGCCCCGCCGCATCCGGTATCACCGAAAGTTCGGGTCCAGCCGAAGAATGACCGCGTCTACGACGTAGCTCCAATGTCGCCATTGCAAGAAATTCGCGTTGACAAGCCATCGCCAAATCCGCGACAGATCATCACGCAAGTTGGTTTAAATCAAGACGCTTCGTATGCCCTGCAAAAAGGTTCCCCGAACATTCCAATGTCCACCAACCTGGCGAAACTTCGTGCTAACGTGGAAGGTTCGGTGACCGATGGTCCTCAATCACCGGACAGCGCTGATCGTGTAAGCAGCCAAACTGATAGGCATACCGGCTTGAGAATAACATCTCCTATTCCGTCATCGAGAACTCTTGCATCCCCCGTGCAATTTCGCGACTCGCCATTAGACCGCGAAGACAAGGAGCAACGTTCGTCCATTCAAGGTTTTCCCAGAGTCATGTCACCAACTAGGATTCAGAGGATAGCATCGCCCTTGACGATCCTGACACCGGAAAATCCATCGCCTGTTCCCACCTCGATCGCGTCGTTGAGTGGTGTCTCGAGTATCAATGGGAACCATTTACCCACCGACTCCAAGCCCATGACCTCTCCGAGGATTCTTGTACAGGATTTGTCACAAGAATATCAGCAGCGCAGACAACCCAATCAATCTCATCAACCGAGAACACCAATCGTGTCGCCCAATATTGCCCAGAATAGAGTTAACTCGTCGAGTGGATCTTACACTCCCATGTCGTCTTTCAGTTCTCGTCGAGCACAGCCCAACGATCAAATTCTTATAGCATCACCAAAACGCGAAACAAGCATTTACGAAACGCGGGTTGGTCGTCTTCCTGGGAATACGGAATCCAGTTGCCCAGATTCACCGGTTCCTATGGCTGAATCACCCAGTCAGGTTTTGATACCGAGGACGCAAACTGCACGACAAAATGTGTTGGAACGCAACAGAATCGAACGCGTCAAGTCTCCCACCGGCGAAGCTTCCAACGCGAAGGATCAAGCGGGCCAAGCCCGCAAAGTTGAAGAGCCGTTGCAAAGAGCTTCGCCGATTGCTCGTCCGATGTCACCTTCGGCTGACACCAGACCAACGCAAAAGCATATTCAAAGACCCGAACCGATTTACCTGAGACGAGAAGGAGCTCAGCGAGTGTTGTCACCAATGACGATACAGCCCGAAGGTAGAAGAGAACCCAGTCCTGTTGTATTCTCCAGAGAGAATCGAGCTGATACTCTTCTGGTCCCAGTTCGACCGGAGAATAACATTCGTAATCGAGGGTCGAGTTGTAATCAAAGACAGAAACAACAGGAGACCCAACCGTTGCAAACGCAGCCCGTTGGTGACAATGCATCTGCCCAGGAAACAAGTTACGTCGAAAGACGTGTCCAGTCACCGTCAGGAACATCGAGGATGCACTCACAGAGGCCTGAGGTCATCTACGTACAGAGAGAACAGAGTTTGATGGCTGCAAATCCTGAACCAAAGCAAGCGCTAGACACAAACGTGACTTCGCCAAGTCAACGTGGTAATCAGTTGCAACAGCATATGGAAATGGATTCCAGAAGAGTTCGCCGAGCGAGCGAAACTATTTACGAAGATCGTAAATCCGGAGGGTCTCGGGATAGTCCAGTAAACGAGCAGATTTATGGATCTCGTCATTGCCGACAATCGCCAGCTCCTCCAAGGCAATCGGTCGATTCTAGACAGAGACAAGATGACGTTGGAGTTCAATCAAATCAAGGGCCACCTGAAACGACGAGATTGTCCCAACAGCAACAATATCAAAGAGAGATTTATGCCTCAAAACAGGAAATGTTGGCCGACAATCGGCAGCTATTGTGCGGACCTCATCAATCGAGCAGGAAGGAGCCGATTTACGGCCAACGACAGTCACTCAAACAACA
Source organism: Ophion slaviceki (assembly GCA_944452715.1). Lineage (NCBI taxonomy): Eukaryota > Metazoa > Arthropoda > Insecta > Hymenoptera > Ichneumonidae > Ophion > Ophion slaviceki. Next base: position 14,655,349 of record OX101785.1, read on the forward strand.
AGAACCCATCTACGGTCAACGTTCTTCGGAGCCGATTTACGGCCAACATACGAATCGTCAGTTGTCACCTTCGAAACGGCAGATGATGCAGCATCTCGAGGCTTTCTATTGGCAACAGAAGGCTCTCGACGCACAACGAAAATCCGCAAATTCACCAACTCCGTCAGGTCGCGTCATTGCCGAAGGGAAGATCGAGTCCCCGGAGGTTCGCGAGGCCATCTATTGGCAACAGTTGAAGAAACTCGACGAGGAACAGCAGAGAAAGATCTTCGAGAGTAACTCGTTAGACGAGAGAAGCGATCCGCACGGTCAGAGAAGACAGATGCCATGCTCCGGCGGCCTATCGCTTGTAGGAAATCCATCGAGGCACGGCTCGGCGCCTAGCCTTGCCAATCAGAGTTTGTCCGTGCCGCCGATGCATAAAAATCAGCAACAGCTCTTGGACAACTCGGCCGAACAGATTTATTGGCAGACCAAAGTACAAAACGCCAAGAGTCAGATGCCGGTAGGCAAGCCACCGATGATAGGCCAGAAAGGTCAAAATCAGCCGGTATTAATAGTGAGACCGCAGCAAGCCGTAAGAGAATTGGATCGGACCAATCAGGGTCTGATTCACGATGAAGGTGACGGCGAGATAGTGCGGCACGATGGGCCAAGATCGAAAAGCGTATCGCCTCGCTTTACACGGGGTGACGAGCGTCGAAGTCTCAGTTTGCCGAGGAAGCCGGTCATGTTGAACGACCAAGTTAGAGAAAATGTCAAGGTCAGTCGCGAAGTTCGTCCGAGCAACGCAGCGAACTCTGGCCGCATATCTAATACACCACCGATCTACGAGCTTCACGACATCGAAGGAATGGATGGGATGAAGAAGCCGTTAGCTCCACCGCCGATCTTCAAACGTGGAAGTTTGATAAGCAATTCCAGCAGTTCCGTCGATTACGGGACTATGGGCACCAAACGTGTGAGCTTCTCGAATCAAGCCAATTCCCCGGAAGTTGGCTCCGGTAATTGGCCAACGAAGCATGGTATGGCGCCCGAGCCACCGACTCGAAAGCATCGAACCGAAGACAGAACTTCCATCAGCTCCGAAACTAACGATCCGATTTACCTACAAGGCCAAGACGAGAATCAGAATAGTGCTAACAGTATTTATGGCAATGTCGCGAAGTGTAACAGCCCACAGAGCGAACGAATTTCCGACGATCAAATATCGTTGAGAAGCGAACAAAGGAACGCTCTGTACGAGGCTGAATACGATGCGAAACCGCTTCCTCCGCCACCTCGTGAAAGCTCCTGGATGTTGAAACGTAGCTCGAGCATGAAGGATAGTTCCGGCAACAGTGGCAGAATACCGAGGATCGAGATTCAACGAGCCAAAGTACCGGCAAATCCGCGAAAGTGGCCCGGCGTCAGCGAGAGCGAGAGCGGAAGCGAAGCTGGTGAGGTGCAGAAGATACTTCAACGGCGTAACGGTGAGTCAGTTATTTATATCCTCGATTTCCTCGAAATTGCTTTTTCTCGCATACATACATCCTTCTCAGCTCGGGACAATCGATACTCCAGCTTTTGGCATTCCTTGCGCTTGGTCGATCACTCTTGTTCCTTTCTTAGGATATTTCTTCTCATTTATTTCTGTATCAGGTTTTCCAACAGATTGGAAACTTTGTCCCGAGAACATCAACAAAAATAAACCGATGCATTGTGGTTATACCCGCAACCTTCGAAAATTCGGACTAATTATTTATTGTCACTGAACAGACTGCGATTTAATAGCTCTCATTGAAAATTACAAGTGTAGTGACTGGCTTTGCAGTCATTTTTGCAGGCCGAAAATGAGCTGGCAGTACAATGCTGAGACGATATCTATCATTTTTTTCAAATTGAATCGATCTGTATGTCTGTTGGGGCTATGTTGGCGCCAAAACAGCCAGTGTTTTTCGTGAATCTTTGGAAAGTGAAAAATAAACGCTCCCAAAATGTCCCTGTAGTTTGTTGAATCGGGATCCGTCAAGTGGAACCTGAGGAAATGCGCTTTCCCTTCAAAGATTTGAAAGGAACCTCTTCAGTAAATATTCAATGTAAAACAGTTTTATTAGTTTTGATCTTCCGCAATTTTTTCAGCATCTATTAAAATATATAGAAAACGTGTTTTTCAACAATATACAATACGAGTTTTTTACATGTCTATAAAACGCGTTTTCTATAATAATCTTCGTATATAACCGCTCATATGATATGACCCTAAAATCCGTTTCTGATGTAAATGTGAATCCGACCTACACGCGAGCGAAGTCGCAGGCATAAACTCTAATACCTGAACAACTTTAGTAGCGATCCGTTGCAAGAACATCAAAGTTTTTCACAGTTCTAAAGGAACACCATGACAATATCCTTTGGCCCAATTCCTCGCTACTTCATCCGCGACCCAACAGATTAGCGCTAGACGGTATCGTTTTTCACCGCAGCTCAACGACAGTGCATTAATTTCTCCGAACCTGCACAATTTAAATCACACCGGGTGGGAGAGGCAGTTGGGGTGCAATGCCTCGGCGAATTTGCAGCACGAACATAACATGCTCCACGACAAAATGCAAACAGGCTCGTGTATGCCCGTGCATCCCAATGAGCCTCCTCTTGAGATAGGCCCGAAAGCACGTAGACTCTCGACACTCTTGCCGTGAGATATGAGATGTACTACACGAGGCACTAGTCATTGTTTCTCGGTCGTTCGCGCCGAAGAAATCGAGTTGAGCGCACAAAACCTCGCAGAATATGTCGGATTAGTAGTTCACAGGTATTTATTCAACACCATGGCATTGGCAAAGATCATCTATAATGTCACTTTACCATTATAAAAATTGTATTGTCCGTTGGTACTTTCGTTCGTGCAGGCTGAAGTGGAGCTCATACGCTTAGAATGTGATGCTATGATACCTATCATTATTGGACATTTTGTTTCTCCGCTGAGTGGAATTTGGGTGAGAAGGACTGAAGTTTCTTTCCTGAACCTTTGGCATGTAAAAATAACCGCTTCCAAGATTTATCAGCACTTAGTATCATCTGGAACCGTACTGCATCATTCAGCATTTGGAAGGAAGCTTCTCATCGTCAGTAAATTCTGAATGCAAAAGACTTCCATTATTTCCAATCATCATCTGGCGAGCGAAGCCGCAGGACGAAACTAGTTACAAACAATAATATGTAACCTTTCAAATTGTGGATCATGGATATTCGTCGATTCGTAAAGCACAGCGGTTTTCGGAGAATTCACCATATCACAGGAAATGTTTTAGACTCCGCAGGGCTTCAACCATACCTCCGAGTATCGACACTTTCACGATTCCACGTACCTACCAAACATCAAATAATCCGAACTTCCGGCTATAACTTCTACCAGCAAATGTTCATTCGCATCGGTGCATTAATTGCTGAAATCTCGTCCCAAAGGATTCGCTCTGTTTGCACCGAATTTCAAAGTTCATTCTGAAATTAGTTTCATTTGATTTCGCGACAAGACGTCGCCGTGAAAGTTCATTTTTCTTTTAGTCCAATGGACATGGTCTCGTTTGGTCAAGTAGGCACTGTTGATCTATTAGTCACAGCTGTGGCTGGGTCTTCTCGAGTTCAGTACTCGTAGCAGCCGCACAAGTTGCCCCTCCGTTCAATCTCGAATTCGTACAACTATATTCTGCGGGGATTAGCAAGCTTAATCCTCCCTCTCGTGTCTGTACGCGTTGGTCGCTTACGTTTAATCCAGGCATAGACTACGGCCTATAGATCGTTAGAGTCGCTTTATCCTCCCGAGTTCTCCCGATCTCGAAGTGCACCTACCATGGAACTCGTTGCAACGTTAAAGACAGGGTGGTGCGGGTGCAGGCGTACGTCCGTTGCAGTCAGCTGCAACCGATGGAGCATGCGCCCAGCTGATGTCGCAACGATGCAAAATCCTCGGATGACTGTAAAAGCCCATTCATCCGCGAGCAATCCGCAACCACCACTTGTCTCCGCCGTACACGGAGAGGCAAAATCTCCTAATCGAATTTCTTCGCTCGTTACCTTCACGACATACCGTTGTGACATCGTTACCCGACGTTCCAAACATCGCTGGATGACACTTTTTTTTCATCGTTTCTTTTCTGATTTCTTTCGACTTCCGATCCAGCCTGCCATATTTCATACCCAGCATTCTTTTCCCACCGACTGCATCGGGGCGAATTTGAAACCGTTCTCGTTGGCACGCTCCGGACTTATCCGGTCCAGGTCGAAAGTTGCCTGCTGCGAGGATCTTTGCTTATCTCGGGAGCGAGGAACTAAGAAAGAGAGTCCACAATCGCGATACGTCTCGTACGTACACCCCCACTAACCCGTCAACCTGGAAATGTACACGTGTGCATACGTACGTCCGCGAAACAGGATAGGGAATAAACTCATCCGCAGACTACTTGCGTCCTCGGATGAGGGTAGATGAAAAAAAGTTAAGAAACATCATGGTGTTTTTACCTCGCGCTTCTTTATATTACGAGGCTTACAGACGAAAAAAAAAGAAAACTTGCCTCGTTGAGATTTTTGTCCGGACGGATCGACGAAAAAGACGAGAGGAAGAGAGTAACTGGGGGAACGAGAGGGGAACAGAGGGAGAGCATCGCAACAAATGATGCGAGAAGTGAATGCCACGATCGAAGGAGTGGTCCGAGAGGCAAGCAGCCAGCTAATAAGTACTCTCTTTCTACTCGCACATACATGTACGTAATATATACATGTATATGCACCCCTTCTTCGTCGACAATACGTTTCACTAATACTCGGGCTGAGGAGAGTCTCTAACAAGTTGTGGGTAAGGTCAGTAACCTTGCACCTCGAGGAAACAGCAACGTATATAGTACCGCGTGCATATAGTAAAGTACGTGTTATACGCGACGGTGACGTCATCAACGAGAGTAGAACCACCCACGGACTTCCGTCTGCCCGATACACGTCAACTCATCCATTGTCCTCGCCTTCTTTTATCCATCAATTCTTTACTGCTAAAATCTTATCTCATTTATCCGGCAAATTCGTAATTGGCGTGAGCTCGTTAATGCACGAGGTTTTTCGGCCAGGCCTGTGCGCGGCGTGCGGAATCGTGCCAAGCCGGTTTTGCGTTGGTCGACCGGAGTCTTTGTCTCGTAGAAATCTCGATACCTGCGGTCCACTTGATTATATGATGTTGAAGTTTGCATCGGCGGAACGCAACGAAAATCAATTCTTCTTGTTCGAATTTTTTTCGACGGCGAAAACCACTCAAGTGTTATTATGTATTATTATTAGAAATTCACGACCACAATTCTCAACAAAATGAGGCTTAAGGCCTTATATACGCGATTTCGCCGATTTTCGAAGGTACTTTTCTAGACGCGGTTAAAAAAAAATGACGCATATATTGACAACATTTTATTTACAGATCAGTTATGCACATGGTTAAGTATATGTAAAAAAAATCAGAAATATTAACAAGTGGTGGAGATATAACATAATAAAGCAATGTGTTTTTTTTTGCGCGCGCGTTGATGGTGAAAGTTCGATCGATGTGGGTGTCTGGAAAAAATGAACATATTTATAATTGCATAATAAATGTATCTTCAGTGTGAACCAACAATATTATTTAAAAAAAATTATTATAATATAAATTGGAAACTTAATTTTTTTACTCAATTTTCTGTCGGTATTTTATTTTTTATATTTTTTTGTGTTATTGAATTTTTTGTTTCTGTGGTGATGATATCAAGAATATGTTGTAAACATTTCAAAGTGATCTGAACCTTCGTTCAAGAGTTAGAATTTTCACAAGGTTAAAAAAAGTGAATCGTGGAAAAACGGCTGTGAAGTTGGCGGTCGGGCGCGCCGCGCGGTATCTATTATAAAAGCAAACTTACCATATTTTTGGAATTTTTCAATTCTGTAAAGCTTAAAATATTCCTAACCGTTCAGGCTAATGGAATAAAAAAAAATTTTTAATTAATTTTTTCAAAAAATTTCGCGTATATAAGGCCTTAAGGCGTTACCCCCACTTGTAGCGCAAAAAAGGCCTTTTTCATGAATTTTTTAAAAGAAAACTACAAAACTTTTTTAATCGATCAATATAACATCTTAAAGAACACATCTTGAAGAGCTTTCAGTAATTTTTTTATTGAAAAATATTACATTGTTTAGTGGCAAATGGCCGTCAATGAAATAACGTTTTTATATACACGGTTTGCGGTGACCAACATTGCGGCGAAGTGGATCATCTGAAAAAAAAAATGCGGATGGATTTAGTCAATTATAAGTATAAACTAGTCTTTAATCGAAGGATTTTAAAAAATATTCATTTTTCACAAAATGGCGGACAGTCAAAGTTAATGGTTCGATTTTAACGAAAAAAAAACGGCCGTTTTTTTGGCTATAAAACGGCCATTTTTTTCGAAAAAAAAAAAAAATCGAACGATTAAAGACTACATTTTTATGTATTAAATAAGCCTGCAAAATTTCAAGAAGATCGCCCAAATAGGGTTTTACAATCGGCACAGTAATGGCCCACGACTGGTTGCCAGAGAACAAACGATGGCGCGGTAATGGCTATACAAACGGGCCAGATCCGCACCATGCGTGGTTGGTAATGGTAAACCATGAATGGCTGCTAAGTCTTGGCCAACTATCATACGCCCATATTGGCCCAGCAACGGCTGCCGGATCTTCTGCCGGAAATGAAAAACAAAAAATTGACAAATTATGAATATAAAAATTCTAGTAGTATCTTTTTTGTTTTCTTATGCTTTACTTATGTCCATGTAAATAGAATAATTGCATTAAAAACGCTTCCTGAATTGTTCAAGTTTTTGCCTTTCATCGGGATCGAACCTGCGCCTTTCGTTCTAATGTCGAGCGCCCTACCCACTTAGCCATTCTAACACTTACAGAATCTATCGTTTGTTCGTTCCTTACTTTTATGCCGATAATTTTATTCGTGACATTAAAGTTTACCGATAATTTTTTCGGTCCATTTAGGCTGTAAAAATAACTCACTCGTTTTGGGTGAAGTTCCGAAAAGCATACTCCTCTGATCGAGCTGAAATTTTGCAATGAACTTTCTCTCATTATCCTAAGAGAAACCGTTAACGGATTTTTGACGACTAGCAATAGTTTTCGACATATCGCATTATAAAGTTTATTATTTCACGCCATACGAGTATATCTATATATCCGATAGACACCCCCCACTCCTCCGGCCGCGCTGCTTCCTGGCAAACAGTGCTCGCCCGTATGTGCATATCACTTGCCATGTGGGATGGTTTTGTTTGGGTTTATTTAATATAGTAGAAGCGCAGTACAATAGATAACTTTCAATATACGATGTATCGAAAACTATTGCTAGTCGCCAATATCCTTTTAAAGGTTCTCTTAAAGTATTGAAAAGAAGGTTGGTGCAAATTTTCAGCTTCATCAGTGGGATATGCTTTTCGAAACCTTATCCCTTGTTTTTACGTGTTACAGTTTAACGACCTGCATTTTCAAAACACCCAAAAACAAACCATCAATGGCTGGAATAGATCTGGCAAGCCGTTCATCCGCCTACGATACCCCAATGCTGATCGCCACATTATCGGTGTGATAGTATTGGCCCACGAATGGCTGGCATAGATCTGGCAAGCCGTTCATCTACCTACGATACCCCAATGCTAATCGCCACATTATCGGTGCGATAGTATTGGCCCACGAAGGGCTGGCATAGATCTGGCAAGCCGTTCATCCGCCTACAGTACCCCAATGCTGGTCGACGAATCATTGGCCGATTATCAGCAAACCGTTTAATGGCTGAATGCTGACATTTTTGTTACGACAGGCGACCCTATATGGGTACTCCTCTGATCGAGCTGAAATTTTGCACCGAACTTCCTCTCATTATCCTAAGAGAAACCGTTAACGGATTTTTGACGACTAGCAATAGTTTTCCATACATCGCATTGTAAAGTTTATTATTTCACGCCATACGAGTATATCTATATACCCCATAGATACCCCCCACTCCTCCGGCCGCGCTGCTTCCTGGCAAACAGTGCTCGCCCGTATGTGCATATCACTTGCCATGTGGGATGGCTTTGTTTGGATTTATTTAATATAGTAGAAGCGCAGTACAATAAATAACTTTCAATATCCGATATATCGAAAACTATTGCTAGTCGCCAATATCCTTTTAAAGGTTCTCTTAAAATATTGAAAAGAAGGTCGGTGCAAAATTTCAGTTTCATCAATAGGATATGCTTTTCGAAACCTTATTCCTTGTTTTTACGTGTTACAGTTTAACGACCTGCATTTGCAAAACGCCCAAAAACAAACCATCAATGGGTGGAATAGATCTGGCAAGCCGTTCATCCGCCTACGATACCCCAATGCTGATCGCCATATTATCGGTGCGATGGTATTGGCCCACCAATGGCTGGCATAGATCTGGCAAGCCGTTCATCTGCCTACGATACCCCAATGCTGATCGCCATATTATCGGTGCGATAGTATTGGCCCACGAATGGCTGGCATAGATCTGGCAAGCCGTTCATCCGCCTACAGTACCCCAATGCTGGTCGACGAATTATTGGCCGATTATCAGCAAACCGTTTAATGGCTGAATGCTGGCATTTTTGTTACGACAGGCGACCCTATATGGGCGGTTCATTAGTGTTCGAGTACTCTTGGTCACCGACTTCAGAAATGCCATTTTGAGAAAAACGCGTTTAAAGTTTCAATTTCACACCGGATTCTTCTCTTTCAACGCTCATATCTCAGTCAATTTTGTTCGGATCGACTTGAAATTTTCAGGACATATTCTCAGATACTTATACTTCAAAAAAATGCAATAAAAAAATCGATTTTTTCAAAATCGCAAGTGGGCGTAACCCCTTAAGATAAGCATAAAAGTACAGAAATTGAAAGTTTCGAAATGAATCGTTGCATTCCAACAATGCAAACTTCAACGTCATTCGATTATTTCATCCTGAGAGGATGGTGTAGGTATGGAAGTTGGCATTGGCAGCTTGGCATTCAATGAAGCTAGCGGATCGATAATTTTCCTCGAAATTCAAGCTTTATCGTAACATTTAAAATCAAGTCTCCTTCAACGATCTGTAAATTGAATTTTAGAATATTTGAGTCGAAATGACATCGCGCACTTTTGCGGTGCAGTAAACTTCCTGTCACGGTGGACACGTTGAAAGCATCTGAGGTGTCCTTATCCGTTATCCGATGAGTCAGGGCCAAGATTCTGTTTTATCTGTGGCAGTATTTTCGGACCGTTTACCGTCTGATCAGATTATCCATATCTACTTGCAGTAATGGAGCTACGAACTGATAATATACGTCGCGAATAACCGAACGACGTACCATGGGAAGTGGGTGTAGTCGAGTGCCCGAGCATCGATCTTTACCTCCCACAGATGGAGCAGCCGCCTAAACTACTTACCTTTTTTGCCAACGCCTCGAAGGTCTGGTACTTCGTGGATATGAACGATTGATAGTGAAAATCAATAAAATATAGATTTTTTTTCGTTTCGTCGCGAGACGCCTTTTTCCCTCTTTATGTCATATGAAATTGAATCGGATGGAGAAATCAGAGATGGGCACGATTTGGACGAAAAATACTCATCGAATTGGATTGTGTTTCAGAACAGAGATATTGTCATTGCTATAATGTTTTCACGACGTTAAAGTTTGCATGTTTGGAATGCCACGGTAATTCATTCTTCTTAAGGTGGAATACACATTTAGAGGCGAAAAAATTGAGCAATTTTGAGAGATTATTTTAACTAAGAAATAATTATTCTACATTTATTAAAATGTAGGTATACTTTAATTGTATATTATAGTATACAAAACGATTGTTTTAAATTCATTTATCGTAAAAATAGCGGAGCTGTGGCAGAGTGTTACAGCAAGGTTGCCGCGGGAGTTGCGAATCGGCGCGTAGTTCCAGCTTTCCGTAGACTTCTAGTTGCAAAAAATTCAACAATTTTTTCAGTCAGAACATGTATAGTTTTTATTTGACGGGAAATAAAATAAAGAAATTACAAATTTAGGAAAATCGCACGCATTAACAAAGAAAAATCAACATTTTACGCAAAATTTTTGTAAAATTTGGATTAAAAAAGTAGTTTTTTTTTCTAATTTTTCAAAAACAATTCTCGTCAAGTAGAAGATAGCAATGTTTCTCCCAAGTTTCAACTCGATCGGCTTAATAGTTTTGAGTAATCGTGCACGTCAATTTCGAAAATGCAGTCTTTAGAAAAACGCGTTCGAAATTTACCTAGAATTTGAATGAAATTCTACTAGGCACTTGTGGTAACCAATAACTCAAGTAGTCTGTCACAAAGCAATTAAATGATTAATCTCAGTGGGAATTGTTCTGAGGCACAGCGTTGACGGGCTGTAACGTTTGAAGTTTTTCGAATTTCTCTTTGAAACTTTGGGAAATAGTGCTATATCTGATTTTACAGATATAGTACTATCGTTGAAATAAAAACAAACAAAAATCGATTTTTTTATCGTTGTAAATGTATACTTAGCTTAATTACTCCACTTTTTTGGCCTATTGAGGCTGTAAAAACCGCTCAAACGTTTCTACGTATTTTGATAAGAAATTTACGAACTTCAAGCCTTTTAGATGCGATTTTGCCGATTTTCGTAGGTGCATTTATAGAAGCCGTGAAAAAAGTGATACATATATTGCTACATTTTTTTATACAATATTTATTCAATCTCTCTCAAACAAAAAAACAATTACGAAAATATTCAAAAATGGCGGAGTTATTGGCCGCCGAGAAAGTTGTTTTTCTTGACGCACGCGTTGATGATGACAGTCAAGTGTCCGAAAAAATTGACATATTTATAATTACATAACAGATCTCCCTTCTGTGTCAACCAACGAATATATATATTTTCTAAATCATGGTGTAAGAGAAGTACTTGAACTTTCCGACTCAATTTTCTACTAATTAATTATTTATGTGAAGAAGTCGGGTATTCAATTTTTTTACTTTTACATGCTTTCTGGGGTAACATGCTAGAGGCAAACAATGAAATTCGGCATAACGTGTACCTGTCATCGACCTACTTTGAAGAAAATAAAAGTTTGGACGCTCCAAATGCTGTAACTTCAACATTTACAAGGAACATCACTTAAGTGTCCGCCTCCGATTTTGTTGAAACACATATGCTAAAGCTTCGAAAACTATTAGACACGTTTTTTTTTATCTACGTAAAACGTTTTTAAGGGGGGAAACGACCCCACAAAGAAAGGCATGTCACCCCTTAATTAAATTTTTTTCAATCATTCTATAGTGAATTTTTTATCGCTTCACATTACTCGAATTTTGGTATTTGTTTCATTCAGATCGATGTACTGCTTGTGGGTGAAACTGCTAAACTACCCCTCGACACGCCTTTCTCGAAGGGGTGGTTTCTCCCCTCAAACCTGTTTTTCCGCAGATTAAAAAAATACGTGTCTAATATTTTTCAATGTTTTAACCCATATATGAGTTTCAACAAAATCGACGGCCGACACTTGAGTGATGTTCCTTGTTGGTTGAAATGTTTAATTCCGAAAACCTTAATATTCTTCAAATTTCCGGCTAAAATAGTATCGAAAAAAAATTGATTTTCTCGCGTACATAAGGCCTTAATTTGCGAGAAGAGACTTTGAGTAATAATAAAAATAAAAATAAAAAAATATCGTTGCTTTCCACCGATGCAAACTTCAACCCCATGTATTTTCCGGTGAATCTTATTCGTTTAAGGGGTTATCCCCACTTGCGATTTCGAAAAAAATCGATTTATTTTTATTGCATTTTTTTGAAGTGCATTTTGAAGTGCAGTTTTTTTTTGATGCCCGGAATAGATGACTCTATGTAAGTTTACAAAAAAAAATATTTTCTTCGTGTAAACTGAAATTGAAACTTTAAACGCGTTTTTCTAAAAATGGCATTTCTGAAGTCGGTGACCAAGATTACTCGAACACTAATGAACCGATCTTCTTGAAATTTTGCAGGCTTATTTAATACATAAAAATGTAGTCTTTAATCGTTCGATTTTTTTTTTCAAAAAAAAATGGCCGTTTTATAGCCAAAAAACGGCCGTTTTTTTCGTTAAAATCGAACCATTAACTTTGACTGTCCGCCATTTTGTGAAAAATGAATATTTTTTAAAATCCTTCGATTAAAGACTAGTTTATACTTATATTTGACTAAATCCATCCGCATTTTTTTTCTTCACATGATCCAGTTCGCCGCAATGTTGGTCACCGCAAACCGTGTATATAAAAGCATTATTTCATTGACGGCCATTTGCCACTAAACAATGTAATATTTTTCAATAAAAAAATTACTGAAAGTTCTTCAAGATGTGTTCTTTAAGATGGTATATTGATCGATTAAAAAAGTTTTGTAGTTTTCTTTAAAAAAATTCATGAAAAAGGCCTTTTTTTGCGCTACAAGTGGGGGTATCGCCTTAATAATTCTTCGTTTCATATTTCTACAATATCTTTCCGTTAGATAAATTTGACAAGTGATTATTCAATGGTTCGACGTCTCGCCCCCATTGAGATACTTTCAGCGAGTGAACGTTCCCCGTTTGAGGATGTAGGATTACGTGAAAAATAAGTAAAAAATGTTATTCTGCTTCTTTTGCGCGAACAATATACAAAGGTATATTTGCGCGACAAGGGAGATCGAATATCCTGCTATTCTCGGTCGTTTGTCGCGTCTCTTCGGCAATATATATGCAGATTGGGCCAGAGTACAATAAGATGCAGCGAATCCCACAAGGAACATCTTATACACTATCACTATACAACAACACTATAATACCCGCGAACACTCGCGTCTCTAAGTTATCCACCTAGATCCATGTTCGCCACATGAGAACTCGAAACGTTTCGGGATTATATTATTTTCATTATACGACACAAGTACAACGAAGCAATAAAGTTCCTATAAGGGGCGAGGGGGGGAGGGTTCGTTATGGTCGTCGCATAATTCAAGACCGTAAAATTCGCGCAGGTTTCTTTTTGACCGCCGTTCGGAACAAGCGTGTCGCGAGTAACGACCAGCGGTACGAGGGAGTCGAGGTCCGAGCACACACCACCATTTCCACTGGATTCGCGAGCTGCGCAAGTCTCTAGCGTCAGACCTTGCGCGAATAGATGCTCTCGCGGTGGTTTTTTTTCTTCCCCTCTTGATCTCAAAAACGTGCACACGTAAACTCAGTCCGGACCCGAGGGCACTTTTTTTTCAAGCCTCGATCAGATTCTGTCATTTATCGGCTCGTGAGTTCAATAATAGAATGTTGAAGTATGGTTCGAAAAAAAATCGTTGCTCGTTAAATATTCCGAAATATCACGTTTCGCGCCTGGCACGGTCGCCTGCCTGACTATACGCCGGTGTTACTACTGCGCGACGTCTAGACATGTAAATGAAATATTTATTGCGCCGTTTCTTTCATAGACCCAGTCGGTAAAACTTATGTATCTACTGGGATGTTGAATAAGTTCTCGCTGTTTTTTTCGTGAAATTTAATGCTTTATTGAAAAACAAAAAAATGTCCAATTCTTTCAAACGTTTCGAAAGTGTTGTGTGACAAACTCCTAATCATTCTGCAAATTCAGCTAGCCTCTGACATGAATCTTCATTGTCATCAGATTTTTTTTTGATAAAGTAGTGCAGTGAGATTCCCCGCAAATACTCTTTTTTGGCACGAAATTTGACATGTTTGACACTACGAAAAAAAAGCTGTTCGCACTTCGGCGAGGTGACATACACTGAATTTCAAGCTTGCTTATAGTACTTATTCATAGATGCGTTACCATCTTAAGGGGCTTTACCAGTGTGAACGCTGAAAATTTGGGCGATGTTCGGGATTTTTTTTGGAAGAAAAGTAATCAATTAAATGTTTCGAAAAATTAAGAATATATTTGGCCATATTTGACGTACATTACATAATTTTTTCATAGAAAAATATGGAGATCCAAGCGACTTATGCGCTGCCTTCGGAACTGGAAGGTATTTCCTTTACAATGACGTAGGATTGTCAAAAAATATCAAAATCTAATAAAATGGCGTAGTTATGAAGAAAGTCCTTGCCTATAAAATGCTCGTTTTTTTCAATGCCAAATCGTCAATTTTCATCCAATCAAAAATATCCTACGTCATTGTAGAGTAAATATACTCAAGAGAACTCAGTTCAAATTTCAAGTCAATCGGATAATTGCTCTTTGAGTTACGATGTCAGCAAATTTGAAAAATCTCATTTTGAGAAAAACGCGTTTAAAGATTTAACTATCGATTTTTGAAAGATAAAATGATATTGATACGAATGATACAAATGATAATGATATTCTTGAAAGTATAAACTATCGAAAAAGGCACAAAAAATCGATTTTTTAAAAGTGTCACACTGGTATATCTCCTCAAACTACACGCACGCAGTTCTCGTAAGGCCATCTGTTGGAAAACAGCGAGAATTTATCCAGCGTCCTAATCCATTTATTCATTCACACCTAGAATTTTATTTTTCACTGCAACGATGGTGATCCGAAAAAAAAATATTTCTCTCCTTTGCGCGGATTTTTCTCACTGAACAGTCGATTTCGAAGTTTGCCTCGTTGCAATGCAACGGAAATTCATTATTTCCAACAATCCACAAATTATTGGCTTTTTTCGACCACGAGTAGACCACTCGAACCTCTAACCCGGACTTTTTCAAACCTTCACACCGTAAATTTGTGAAACATTTCGAGTGGCAATGAAGAAAATAAAAATTCCATTGAACTCAAACTTCAAGACGATGCGAACAGTTCGAACTTGCGAGTCCTCCTAACCGCGATGCCGAAACTTTCTTCAAACGGTTCTCTATATACGTTCATTCGTCATGGCTTTCCCGCCCCTTTGCACAACGAGTAATCTCATTCTCAAGCCTTTCTCGTTCCTCTTTTCCCTGGCGAACAAAATCTCTCGGACCCAAAACCACCCTTTGCCCTCGATTCTGTATTCCCGTACATATTTTCGTTTCTTGTTTTTCTCCCGTTTGCGACTTTTCCCTACCGTGAAAATGCGAGCGTTCCGGAGTCTCTTCCCCGTCCTCGCTGCCGAACCAGCCGGCGTGGAAGGCGTGCGAGCCGGGGGTAGTTTTTGAAGTCGACGACGGTGACAATGCCGGGGAATGTGGGGCGGGGAGAGGGCGCGCGTCGTCCGGGTGAATCGAGGGTGGCCGAACGTTTTTAGCACTGGGAGTACGGGCTTTGGGGATTGGGGGTCGGTGGGGAAACGGAGGAAGAGGACGCAGTGGTTCGGGGATCGATCCCCGACTCTACTCCCGTGACGTCACAAGCCGGGACTCCGGCACCCGGCACGCCGGCGAGCTGGTGGTGCGCGCCGGTCTCCTCTCCCGTGTTTCTTCGTCGTTCTCTCTTTTGACGTCATTCTCATCTTTTCGTTTCTCTCTTCGCGTTTCCCCGTCTTGGTTGAATTTTTGATTGTTTTTTTCCTTCGTTTTTCGTCTTTTTCTCATCTTCGTCGCTCGAGATCGTGACGCCGGGAAGCATCAAGGGCTTTTCGCCTCGATGAAAATTTGAATGGAACGCGTGTGTGTACGGAAAGCTGCGGCGGAGGAGGCGGAGGGAGGTGCACTTCGGAGGGAGATTCAAAGGTGGGCTCGAGGGAGGGCGCGCGTCGCTAGTAACGGTGGAAATGTCGGTGGCGGTGGTTACTGATACTGTGGTGTTGGGCCTAAAAGCGTATTACGGAGTGTAGCACGGCGACGAGAGAAACGGCACGCCAAAAAGCCCGGGCAACATCCTCGATCCAACGTGTCTCTCGTTCGTGAATCCCAGCATCACCCAACAGCCAACAATCGACGACGTCCTCCCTAGACCCCAAAAATCGCCTACAGCAGATCACCTAAAGTTGCCTCGGTAAACAAACCAATAAACACTGCACGAATAAATCATTCGTTTGCACAATTCTTTGATGTATTCCGTCTTTGCTCGCGATGCCTATACGGCCTGGTGATTTTGCCTCGATCAAGCGAACATCGAACGACAAAAATTCGCAATTTTGTTATTTCGCGGTGCGGAAGTCGGGGGAAGCGGCGAAATTCGCCCGGCCTTTTGTACGGGGCTGTATTCGGTCGCGAGATTCGATCGGCTGCGGCGCGCTGCGAGGCGCCGCGATAAAGGTGCGAAGGTTAGTTATCCCTCGGACGAGACGAGCTTGCGCACTTTTTCACGACGGAACGTAGTGTTTTTTTTTCGCTCGCTTACGCGTTTTTTTCTGTTTTTTTTTCGCGGTTCTCGTGGCAAGCTGACGCGGGATGATACGTTTCGATTGATTCGCAGCTTGAAGCTGTGGCGATACGATAAAAGCACACGCGCAGGGTGCAACGAGTGCGCGTTTCGTTTTCGTGGAATTTTCGAGCGGGTGGAATTTTTTTTGGACCGTAGGAACGATCGATGCGTCGTTGATTCTTGGCACCTGGCTGCTCAATTGTTTTTGGTGATTTTTGGTGATTTTCTGCCGTAGATCGCGGCCAATCGGAGCGCTAGACATTTTTTTTCATTCTATGGAAAACATTCATTTTTCGTACTACTCCGATGAACTGGTTCGAACGAGGGCAATAAATGTTTGCGGCCCTAGCCGCTCCTGGTTCCTTGAGGGCGAAGTTTTTTTTTTTGGAGATGACGAAAAGTCGTCGAGTGAAGATAGGGAACGAATTTAAACAATGGAGCTGAAGTTTTTGCTTCGTTGGAATGTAACGAAAACCCTTTTCAATTGCTTATTTATCTGTTTATCCAAAATGACTTTTCGGAGCTTTGGGTTTTAGTCCGCTGAATACGAATCCGGAGAAATGTTTGCGTGATTATCGTAGCTCAAATCTGCCAAAGGAAATTTGGGAAATCGAAAAAAAAACAATCATTTTCGTTGTATGCAACGATGAAAGCTTGACCGTCATTTTTAAAAATTGTTTTAAGTCGTGCCACTTTCATCTACGCTCGCAGCACTCACGTGGTAGCAGTCGGCGTTTTTTTTTGTAATTCGTGACAGTTTTTGATTTGTGATTCGTGAAAATAGCCAACCGTTCGATCCCTGAAAAAAATAAAAGCTGAAGTTGGTTTCTGAAATGCTGTCGTAGAAAAAGAATATTATTATAGACTGTTTATATTCATGAGAAAGAGAGAGAGAGAGAGAGAGAGAGAGAGAGAGAGAGAGAGAGAGAGGGTGGAGGGAAAAATACATTCACCCCATGATTTTGATCGCACCAAGAATGGCACAACCGGAAAGGGCAGTTTGATCCAAAGCCAGTAAAGATATCGGTCGAGATCTGGCGCGAAAAGGGAGAGAAATTGCCAGTGCAGTCGTTGCTCATCCGCATTCGCGTGAGTTTCCCAAGATTGCAAGTGAATCCATCCACTTGCCCGGTCCGTCCACCCGCCTCTTCTTCCTCCATCACCGAACACCCCAGTCGGTCCCCGACGACCAATTTGTCACTTTAACGGACATTCCGAATGGGATGAAAGCAGAGTTAAAGGGCTGAAGCTACGGGGGCACATACTTGATTCAACGTGGTTGACTTTTTCGATAGAAATCGTGACTGAAGAGGTCAGCGTGAGTGACGTCAACGCTTACTCATCACTTTCCGTCCTTCAGGATTTGTATCCAGTTGTTGATGTTCTTCTTCTTCTTGTCTGATCCTTTCTACCCCGCTGATCGTTCGTGATTTCTTTTCGTCGCGGTAGATTATTTTGATTTTTAACAGCCATACATAAAACGAATTTTGCTTCCTTCATTCATCCAAATTCGTTTTGAAGAATGATGTTGTGGTTTCACTTTCTCATATGTTTCTTCGTCTTTCGTGGTGCAATGTAAGAGATAATTGACTTTTCTCCTCACGGTGTTAAGGCCTTAGGCCACTCTAGAGGAGGAATTTTTGGAAAGTGAAAAATTTGCTTAAAAATCGTCAGATAATTGTTAATAACAACTGAACTATGCAATATAAAACAAAATCCTACGTATTTCCATAGAGAATGTATTTTTCAAGATGCATTTTATATTTCAAGTGAATCAGTTGAAAATTGTCTGAGTAATGCTTCCGGCCAACTTAAAAAATGCAGTTTTGAGATAAACGCTGCACAGATGCCATTTTGAAATTAATCGCCTCAAAAAATCATTGTATAAAGTCACTGATATGTATGATAAACACCCTTTTTTAATCTCGATTTATTTTGTAGTTTTTCTGAAAAAAAATTCCCCAAAAAGCCTATTTTTTCGACCTCTAGAGTGGCCTAACCCCTTAAATTCTTTGGATTATTATGGGTCAATGAAATTGAAGGTTGGAGGAAACAGATTTTGGGGTTGAGGCGAGAGATTGGAATAAATCAACAACTCGTCTAGCATTGTGATGTTGAAGTTTGCATCGCTGGAATGCAATGAAAATCGATTCTTTTTAATTGTTCGAATTTTTTTGGTCGCGAAAATCACCCAAACGTTTTGACGTATTCTTATAAGAGATATGCGACTTCGATTTGCAAAAGAGACGGCTTTGGGTAAGCATCAAAATGAAGGAATTAAAAAAGATTTAAAAAATCGTTGCATTTCAATTATGGAAACTTCATCGTCATCTGTCATTATGCCTAGTACTGTCATCTCGATTCTTGATTTTATATATTCGTGACAATAAGACTGAATTATCGAGAATTAAATCTCAAACTTTTTATTACTTTTTTTGTTTATACACAACTTCGGTATGAGTGACATCCCGACAAACTAAAAAATATATTCATATTCAATTTTCATCCTGCAAGGAATATACGATGTCAGTGAACGCGGGGGCATCGAAAACTGATTATTTTCATCTGCCAAATTTTCTTTCCGTGGTTTTATCGGAGCTCAAATTTGTTCAGCCTTCATTAGAAATTTAATCCTCTTTTCCACCCTGACGCTGTACTTGATATCCAAAAAATCGGTACGCGTATTTGATTTTCAAGTTCTATATAAAAAAGTTTTGGACAAAATTCATTTTACACAGAATTTGTCATCAAAGAGTGGGTGTCCCGATCCGTTCCGAAAATTCGATAAACAATTCAAATATTCGCGTGACCCTTTTAACATTGATTTATCGTCGCGATGTTAGTATATCACGAGTGATGTCGAATATGGGGCGCAAAACCACTTCTGCGAATCAAACTCGAGTATTTATTGTTTCGCAGTCCTCGGCTGTACGAGAAACAACAGGGGTGAAAATAAATGGATGAAAATTGTGTGACACGGATTCGGAGGTCGGAACACGAACAATCCCGGCGATTTTGCGGCACGTCGAGGTTGAGAATAATACGATTTGCAAAGTAGCACAATACGCGGTAAACCGGCAAAGTGGAAGGGGCGGAGAGGGAAGTGTTGTATACAATCGATTTAAACTCGTTGTTGTTGTCGGGCCCCCTTTAATTCTCCCGTATTCGGGCATGGGTGAATATATAGACAACAATGAGACTTCATAACCGGCGCTTTCACCCCAAATTAAAATTCAGGGCAGGGACGCGGAAGAGGAATAGAGAGACGGAGAAAATGAGACGAAAAGTCTAAAGACTTATGTATTTTCATCGAAAACAGAATATTTTTGAGCTTTATTGTGAAACCCCGAAAGCGTTTAATGAATATGCGAATTAAAATTCAAATAACGCGAAACTTCTCCAATTTCGTCGTGACATCCCTCCCTCACATTTTAATTATCAGCGAAAAATTTCACGAAAAAAAAATTGATAATAAAAGACTTACGGAAATATTTCATAATTGAAAACAATATGAAAAGTGCTATGTATAGGTATGCGTGGTTGGTTGTTTAAACACATTAATACTACCTAGACTAAAAATAAATGGTATTTTCACAAAGCGCCCATGGCACAAGAGGGGATAGTAAAATTCACTATAATTTTTTGGCAACGCTATCGTAATATATATAACACAGCTGTAAGCGATAAGTATATCTAAACGTACTAATAGGGTGGTGTGTTTGACTATCTATTATCCCCGAAATAATTATTAACTATTGTAAAAGGCTTGACAATATAGATGTGGTTAATTCAGTGCTATCACAAAATCTACGCACAAATATTAATGTTGTATACTGTACGTCAGGTTTTGTTCCGGTGAAACTTTTACTATACTATTCAAGTTTGTACAATTCATTTGGTTAACGTTAAATTCGTCGAGGATAATTTGTCAGAAGATCTTATAAAAAGGGACTATTCGATAAAAAATGATGGTAATGTTTACTTACGACGAAGACGTAAATCATTTGTAGTTGAAGCAACCACGACTAGCTTTTCCAAGAACTACACGTGTCTCACAAACTGTTACATAGTGGGTTTGTTGCATTGCAAAAATAGGATATCAGTTCAACACGTCTTCTTGTCACGTTCTGTTCTTGTAGGAGACACATTACTATGCATATACCAGGTCGTATCATATAAGATGGTACGAATCACTATTTTATGGTACAAAACTATTGCGATGCGCCAAAAATCCATTTAAGGAGGTACCCCCACTTGTAGCGCAAAAAAGGCCTTTTCATGATTTTTTTAAAAGAAAACTACAAAACTTTTTTAATCGATCAATATACCATCTTAAAGAACACATCTTGAAGAACTTTCAGTAATTTTTTTATTGAAAAATATTACATTGTTTAGTGGCAAATGGCCGTCAATGAAATAATGTTTTTATATACACGGTTTGCGGTGACCAACATTGTGGCGAAGTGGATCGTCTGAAAAAAAAATGCAGATGGATTTAGTCAAATATAAGTATAAACTAGTCTTTAATCGAAGGATTTTAAAAAATATTCATTTTTCACAAAATGGCGGACAGTCAAAGTTAATGGTTCGATTTTAACGAAAAAAACGGCCGTTTTTGAGCTATAAAACGGCCATTGTTTTTCGAAAAAAAAAATCGAACGATTAAAGACTACATTTTTATGTATTAAATAAGCCTGCAAAATTTCAAGAAGATCGGTTCATTAGTGTTCGAGTAATCTTGGTCACCGACTTCAGAAATGCCATTTTGAGAAAAACGCGTTTAAAGTTTCAATTTCAGTTTACACGAAGAAAATATATTTTTTTTTGTAAACTTACATAGAGTCATCTATTCCGGGCCCATACGGAAGTATGGGCCCGGATACTCATACTTCAAAAAAATGCAAAAAAAAATCGATTTTTTTCAAAATCGCAAGTGGGGGTAACCCCTTAAGCAGTCACTTAAAACCGTGTAGAAATTTGAGTCGAGAAAAAGTACTGCCCCTGATCTGCCTTCCCTAGATAATATCAGGCTCTTGTCGGGTCTTCCACCCTGGAATAGGTTCGCAATGTAACGGGTCTGAGGCTAGGTCTCGACCTGCCGTTCCCTTTTTGGGGAACTGGTGAGGAACGGGCCGGAGAACAAGCGGTAAATGACCAGGAAAGTTGTAGGGAATAGATCGGTAAATAACCAGGAAGAAATGAGGAAATTAAAAATGACGTTTCAGCGTTTTTGGAATCCTTGAGGAGGTAAAATCGGGAGTGTATTAAACTTAGTATTTTGACAACATATTGTTTGTTGGTTATCTACTTGCTAAGGTAGTATATGAGTGTATACATACGCTTGCTCGCATTTCCTGATAGGCAAAGAGACAGAAAAACGTACACAGATCACAATCCGAGCGAAGAAGGCCTAGGGTGCAAAGGGTTATTTCACAAGTATTGCAAAATCATAAGCGTAAGTGCAGGCTGTAAGCATAGCACTTCTGTACGTGGTACAACTCGCAGGACGAACTTTTATCCTCGTACGATGGTACCTTGCTTACGCGAAGCTCTGCGCTTGTAGCCACCTGGTGGATTGTTCGCGAAATACGTTCAGGTGATGTCTTCCCGGCCAGAGCATTGATATTTCTCAACATGTTGACAAGGCGTTCAAAAACCACGAATGAACTGCTTGACTTTTTTGCCTCGTAAAATAATTTGGCTATTCTTTACGCTCAAATAATTGGTTATCGTAATTCCGGTATTAATGATAAGCATTGTTATCCTCGTCGATTATCATTGATGAAATAACCCGAGTAGAAATATTGTCAGGCTGGCCTGATATTTGATCTGCGCCTGATCAGCTTGTAGTACGAAGGCCTTACTTAAGTTTGCCTTAATTTGCCTGATCAAGCTGGGGTCAGGCGGTGGTCGAGCAACCGGACTTACGGCTTACTTCAATTCGCCTGACCCGGCTAGCTTCAGGCGATGTCAAGCAACTGGACTTACGGGTTACTTCAATTCGCCTGATCCAGCTAATTTCAAGCAATCATCATGTAACTGGACTTCTACAGTTTGGCGCTAAAAACGTGCCTAACCTCATCTTGTCAAATGATACACAGACACGAGAGAAGCACGAGACATATTATTAATCACTTTATACATTTTTACATATAACGTGTACGTTGTGAATAAGATGGACAAACACAATCGGAAGAAGATTGCGCAACGACTGTGTCTGCGTGAATAGCGGGCTCTAAATAAGGGGAAAAACGAAGAAATAATACAGCAGCAGGTTAGTATAACAATTAATTTTTTTCAAAGTCTTACAATTCTTAAATCTATAAATGTAAATTGAATTAAATCTGACTGTAAATTAACCATACGCCAAATTATATATGCGTTGGTTGAAATATTTATTATGATACATTTGACAGATCCGGAACAGATCCTCAGCGAGGAACAACTCGAAATTCCTGAGGATTGGCATGTGTTGGCGCTACCACTATGTAAGTAGATTTATATTTGTTTTGTGTATCGCTTTTATGTTTCTTTACTTGGTCCGTCTCCTTTGTCAGAGGAGAAGAAGAGACAGCGTAGGCCAACCAAATAATGGTAAGCTGACAGCGTAGTTCAATCTGGTAAATGTTTTGCCATCGGTGCTGATTAGCCCGGACAGCGCAGGCTAACCGAATAATAATAAGTTAACTGCGCAGTTCAGTCAAGTGAAAGTAATTCTATCGATGCAAGTTAGCCCATAAGAAATGCACTTCGGATGGACATTACATTCACTGAACTGACTACGCTGTCAACTTACCATTATTTGGTTGGCCTTCGCTGTACGGCCCCGGACAGCGTAGGCTAACCGAACAATGACAAGTTGACTGCGTAGTTCAGTTAAGTGAAAGTAAGTCCATCGGTGCAAGTTAGCCCATTAGAAATGCACTTCGGATGGACATTACATTCACTGAACCGCACTACGCTGTTAACTTACCATTATTTGGTTAGTCTTCGCGACGGGCCCGGACAGTGTAGGCTAACCGAATAATGATAAGTTGACTGCATAGTTCAGTTAAGTGAAAGTATTTCCATCGGTGCAAGTTAGCCCATAAGAAATGCACTTCGGATGGACATTACATTCACTGAACTGCACTACGCTGTCAACTCACCATTATTTGGTTGGTCTTCGCTGTACGGGCTCTCCTGCTTCGATTCTAATTTTCGTTAAAAAATGACCGCTCGCAGCTTTTGCAACAATTTTTTTTCTTCTTTAAAGTAGATAATTGGATGGTGAGAAAAAGGAAAAAAAAATAGAGCTCAATTTTGTGCCACCCTAATAAAATAATGTGCATACCTTATATAGATATATATGTAGACATTGAATTCTAAGTGGGATGAACATTTTCGTATTTTTCAGTGGCTGTCATTTCGAAATATAGGGAACACGGAATAGAAGTTCTTTCGAAGCAAATTGGACAAGCTGTTGGAGCGGTATCAAGGCCTGATTAATTCAGCAAAAGACTGGGACAAGTTTCGAGCGTCGCGTAAAAAAACGAACAGAACGCCCAATATAACGTTTCCTAGAAACGTCTGGTCATAAAAACGTTGAGCTCTGTTTACTTTATTCACGAAGTTTCTTAAGTTTTTGTTTGAAAAATATATTAGTTTATTTCGAGATGATAAGTGGAATATAATACAGTGATATATCTTAGTTTATTTCGAGTTTTTGTTCTATTACAAATACAAGAAAAATGATGTTTGTTTTCCATATAGATATATGTGAAAAATATATGTGATAAATTTTATATTAAGATTAAAAAATAAACGATCAGCGTTATTTATAAAGTGGTACCTTTTTCTCTTTTGTGTATGCGTTGTATTTTTTATTTCAGGAAAAAATCGGTCATCCTGAGCCGTGAAAAATCATATGATTTTTCATTTTTATCAAGCCGTGAAAAATTAAGCCCTTATCAGGCCTTAATTTTTTACGCTGATCAGGCCTTGATCTTTTACACTGACCAGGCCTTGATTTTTTACCCTGATCAGGCCTTGATAGTTTACCCTGATCAGGCCTTGATTTTTTACCCTGATCAGACGGAAGTCAGGGATTGTGTTTCAAAAATGATCAGGGCTTGATAAAAAATTCTGATCAAGGCTGGAAAAAGAAGTCAGGATGCCTGATCAGGTGCTTATTGTAGCTGGAGCAAGATTTCTACTCGGGTAAATGCTTTTAATGATGAATAGAATTACATCAGATGTGTTAGTTTAATCCCAATCAATTATAAATATCTTTGATGAGGTGAAAAGCAGAGTAGCTTTTCTTTAGTTCTTAAAGACAGGCTCCACTTTTCAGAACATGTCAATGTTCTGGCAGCATAGACATTACGTCAAGATGTACTTGCTCGCAATGTCTCTCAGACAGATGTTTTTAATTTTCAAACATAGAGGGCAAGCCGTACAAAAACGATTTTGCGATCTTTCCGGTTTGTTCCGTGGAAGGGCTCGGTCAGGTAAATCGGACAAGGCAAGTCTGGGCAGGGCCGAACACAGAGTAGGGAATGCCCGGTCACATTTCTCCACTGGTATTATCAAAAAAAGATGGCTGCAACATTTCACTCAAATCGGAGGTAACAGCTATTCGGAAGTACAAGCGGAATTACTTTTGTCTGTTATGCCATATCTGCGATAAAAACGCCGCAATGCTATCGACACAAGCAGTCGATAGCATAGTGGCAGCATACGTATTATAGGCAGAAGATAGGCAGGTAGGTTATAGGTCCGATTT
This sequence comes from Ophion slaviceki, assembly GCA_944452715.1. Classification (NCBI taxonomy): domain Eukaryota; kingdom Metazoa; phylum Arthropoda; class Insecta; order Hymenoptera; family Ichneumonidae; genus Ophion; species Ophion slaviceki. Next base: position 14,680,452 of record OX101785.1, read on the forward strand.
CACGTGTAGGCGAAATATTTTCTCTGAAATAAATCATTACAGAAGGTCAGGGATTGACGAGTAATAAAATCATTATAATAAAAAATCATCGAGGCAGAACTTTTTGTTTCGTATTTGATTTTATTTTCGATTATATGAAATATATGGAAAATATGAAATATAGTTGAAATAGGGTCAGAAACACCATACATTTCTCTCAGCATGAAAGAAGAATACTCTACTAGAAAATTCCTAAAAAGTTTAGCTAAAATTTGTACACTCTAAATAATTGTAATTTATCATATGATTTATATTACTTACGAAAAACACAATGAATAAGTCGTTTACGTAAAACGAAATACTAAAAGGATCGACTATTGCTAATAGAAAGGTCACTCGGTACGTGTGAAAATCTTCAACTTTGTCGATATATGTATATCGATATTTTCGACACGTTTAATTACAAATCGTACTTTCTATAAAAACATTACACGTATTTTAATTGTACTTCTGTACAATGAGGAACTAATATTGAATTAAGTCTTTGGCAAATTAATCTCGATGAAATTTAACCTGATGAAAAATCGTGCAATGTTATCCCAGTAAATGGAAAATGCTGATGCAAATTTAATACGATTTTTCGGGATAATTGAATCCTGGCCCATTAGGATATGCATCCAACATGCAATATCCGCATGCCGAATACCGGGCTTATCTTTCCTCAGGTTTTTCATTTCCACTCGCGTTAATTTGTCCTGATCATCAAATATTTGCAGGACGAACGTATTATCGGGCTTTGCGTAACAACAAGGCAAAGGGCTCGGGGCCGAAGGGTCGACGTTTCACAGGAATTTTCAACCAGAAATTCGCGATTTTATTCGACGTAAAATTTCGCAAATAACCATACCATACATTATTTCCGACCCTCACTGAGGATTAATTTAAATTCATACCGAACGCAATGTTCAATGCTCACTTCTATTGCGTTATTTAATGTCGATTAATATTACGTCTGGGTTAAAACAGTACATGTAAACTAATATGACACTAAAAACTACGCGTTCCACCGCATTTGACATTTTCATCGTACGTGCATATGAGTATTTATTATTAATTGTAATTACAATTTCGATTACACATTTTCCTCTATGTGAATATTTATTCTTGACTCGGCTCGGGAGCTACTAATTTTTTCTTTTATTTCTTAATTAAGCCAATCTGTACGAGCCTTTCATTCCTAATTTTTTTCCACGAGTTTTTGGAAATTTAACGAACAATAATGCTCACATGGAAACGCCACGACGATTTGTTTGTTTTATTTTTTTAAATCGTCGTTGAAGATTCCAATGCATTTTTTGACTCGTTAAATGCACTACAAGCGGCGAAAAAAGGCACGCAAGGAACAAATGAAAAATTCGATAAATGAAATTATAAAATTAATCGTCGTAACTTTAATGCGTAGATCGGTAACACCAGCCACTGCGGAGGCGCGCGCGATCTATTTTCGAATTCCGCAAAAGGCGTACTTTTCCCTTGCCAGAAAGCCAATTACGATACTTAATTGTCCATTAACTCATGAGCTTTTTTAAGCAAGCTGAAAGCCAATGGACCCAAGCAGTGCCCCATATTCGTGCTATCATTACGAATTTCACTCTCCGTTTGCACGTTTTTCGCCGCGAAGTTTACAATACGGTTCAGCAAATGTGTCGCGCGCATCCAACAATTCGCACAAATTTTCCTCAGACCCGAGCAGCCAATTTACAACGTCCGCACGATTGAATCCACTAATTCACCGACTTGCGGATAACCATCGGTGTCAGATCTATCGCGACAGACTTTCTGCAACATGTTTCCATTCATTTAATTTCTGGAAACGAAAAGAAAAATTTATTTTTATATTTATATTTGAAAAATTAAATATCGACTGTTGTGGAAAAGATGGCGAGCTCTTCGCCGGGGAAATATATACGCAAGACCCCCGAGGCACTTGGAAAAAAATAGCCCGTAAACGCAATCCTTGGTGGGCACTGAAGGGAAAATGTCATGCCGTCGGAATAGCCACTAAAATCCACCGCATTGTGATGCATGCACTTTTTGGATCTTAGTAAATAATCCATCTACTATAGGGTATCTCAAATTGACCTGATTTTTTTGTTTATTAATATTACTAACGTAATCTTAGTAAGTTATTTTTTAATAGTTATTTTTAATAAGTAATTAATATTACTTGTTATAAATAACGTATTATTTATTCGAAAAGTACGAATATTTTCATTTTAATGTAAGGTACAATCGTGGAGGTTATGTGTGGAACACAATATCCGATAAATGGAGGTCTCGTCCCTGTTTGCAGACGTTCACTCTTTGGACGAAGATTTCAATAACATTTTGACGTAATTGCGGACTGATTTCATTAATGGTGCGTTCATTGTTTCCTTGAGCTTCGGAATAGTCCGTGGATCATTCGCATACACTTCTGTTGTCGGGTCAGGTCATTTTGAGACACCCTTTATTTGCTCACCCTCAACGTATCTATATGGAAAACTATAAGAATCTTGTAGTTTTTCTGATTTTTTTGTCCTCCAGATTATTTATTTGGGATTAGAAAAAATTAAAAATGAACAATTTTATTCAGGTACAATAGAGCCTTTGTATGAGAAATGTGGTTCAATGGTCAAATCGATCATTTGATCATGGTTGGTCTGAAAAATAAAAATGTTTTATAATCTACATAAATGCAGTTCTCGTTGTACGTATCTGTTTTTCGGAAAAACAATCACAAAATGGCGGTTGTTAAAAAATGTGTAATTTTGGCGAAATTTTTACTTATATATGGGGGCTTAAAAAATATGAGATTAAAAAAAATAAAACGGCTACGTACAACGAGAGCTACTGCAATTACGGAAATTTTGGTTTTTTTTAGATTAAAAATCGGCCATATCGCGAAAAGTCGTTTCGAGAAAAACGCGATTGAAAGTTTTAGTAAAGGGTAAAAGTGGGTTTGTTGCCGTAGGGGATAGGGATATTTTCGTAGCCGGGACTTTTCGGAAAAAGTCTGAATCTGCTTAAGGCCTTAGACCACAGTAAAGGGTATAAAATCATGTGCGAATTTAACAATTTTTTTTGTATGAAAAAGTGATTCACTCATAAAAATAATTACACATCTATTTAGTATGAATATCAAGCTGTTAGAAAAAAAATATATTTTTTTTCGATGTACAAAATGGCCGACTACTAATATTTTCTTTTGTTATCTTTTTTTACGCGCTCCGCGGCGTGACATTTAGCATCCACAATTTTTTACCTAGAGCAAAAAACAAAAATTCTCGTCAAACGATATTAGAATACCTAGAGAAGTACGTACGGAATTAAAAAAATATTGTTCTATTCAAAAGTTGTAGGTATTTGAACTGAAGAAATGAATTTTCAGTGAAAAATTTCGTTATAACTGCTCATAAACTGCTCATAAAATGAAAAGTTTTCGATTAATCAGAAATTCCGTACGTACTTCTCTGCGAAATGCAATTAGGAACATAACTTTTAAATTTGAAGTAATTCGAGTGAAAATTGTTGACGTTCTTTGTCACGCCAATTGGAAAAAAGAACTGTTTCGAGAAGTTTCGATTAGTCGGCCATTTTGTACATCGAAAAAAAAAGATATATTTTCTAGCAGCTTGATATTCATACTAAAAAGATGTGAAATTAATTTTATGAGTGAATCACTTTTTCGTACGAAAAAAAAATTGTTAAATTCGCACTTGATTTTACACTCGTTACTGTAGCCTAAGGCCTTAATGCTATAATATGGAAAGTACTAGTCCCCCGCGCCTCAGTGTGACCGAGTCAGCGTGTCAATGCGTGTTTCTAAATAAATCAGGTTGCTATCGAGGCATCTATATTCCCACGGCAACTATTTCACTTTTACCCTACGTAAATCTACGTAAATCTGCAACTTGGTCAATTTTCAATATTTCAACTTAACATTTTTTTCATATATTCTTGAATGTGTATACTTTGAGAAAATGCAAAAAATCGATTTCTTTTGCCCGTCACAGTGGTGTGTCGCCTCAAGTAACGCCCACCCTCTTTCTTTTTTCACCACCACGGACCCCCTGGATCTCCTCATACGTTTTATTCCTGTTTCTACCATGGACGGCTATTACTCTCCGCGTCACGTCAACTTCAAACGCCGCATACTCCGATGTCAATTCTTCACTCCTTTCAGCACTGGAAAAAAGAAAGAAAAATACGCAGGCAAACGTAGCAACGGCAAATCATGCACAAAATATTATCTGTCAATCGCAATATTGTTTGTTCTCTAAACAAATCGGCACTCTCGGAAGGCGAATCCAAGGTCTTGTAATTTCTTGTATTACTACATTTCAATTTTTCACCCAGGATATCGCAATAACGAGTCCATTCAGGCCAATATACCCTTGCTGCACAGCATCCCGCCTTTGACCTATAAATTCAATTCATCATCGTTTCCTCACTCCCTCTACGGTTCTCCGGAAAGCCGGGAATTTCTGGGCTGCCAGATGGCGTTTGCGTCACTGCGGCAACCTTCTCTCGAATCTCATGATATGTGTATATGTCTATGTTTGTGCTCGTATATGTGCAGTACACCTGCTCAGAGGGAGCTTTCTGCTTGCAGATTAATCGCTGCCATTAGCTTCGGGAATTCTCGTTGAAACGTTCGGCAAACCCTATTTTTTCCAATTCCATTTTAATCCTGAAAAGCTCTGGAATATGTTACGCTCCTTGTTTCCATACTTCATCCAATTGCCAAATAAGAATAAAAGGCGCAAGCAAATGCTACAAAAAGCCACGCGAAATTTCCGGACTTTGGATGGCCTTTTTCTTTCCTGACAATCCTTCGATTTTGTTGAAACTCAGATGTGCGGATGAAGCGTTGAAAACTATTCGACACGTATTTTTTCATCGGCGGAAAAACGGTTTTGGGGGCGAAACCATCCCTCAAAGAAAGGCGTGTCACCCATTAATTTTTTTTTTCAATTCTTCTATAGTGGATTTTTCATGATTTTACATTAGGAAAATTTTGGTTTTTGTTTTATTTAAGGCGTTACCCCCACTTGTAGCGCAAAAAAGGCCTTTTTCATGAATTTTTTTAAAGAAAACTACAAAACTTTTTTAATCGATCAATATACCATCTTAAAGAACACATCTTGAAGAACTTTCGGTAATTTTTTTATTGAAAAATATTACATTGTTTAGTGGCAAATGGCCGTCAATGAAATAATGTTTTTATATACACGGTTTGCGGTGACCACCATTGCGGCGAAGTGGATCATCTGAAAAAAAAATGCGGATGGATTTAGTCAAATATAAGTATAAACTAGTCTTTAATCGAAGGATTTTAAAAAATATTTATTTTTCACAAAATGGCGGACAGTCAAAGTTAATGGTTCGATTTTAACGAAAAAAACGGCCGTTTTTTGGCTATAAAACGGCAATTTTTTTCGAAAAAAAAAAATCGAACGATTAAAGACTACATTTTTATGTATTAAATAAGCCTGCAAAATTTCAAGAAGATCGGTTCATTAGTGTTCGAGTAATCTTGGTCACCGACTTCAGAAATGCTATTTTGAGAAAAACGCGTTTAAAGTTTCAGTTTCACAACGGATTCTTCTCTTTCAACGCTCATAACTCAGTCAATTTTGTTCAGATCGACTTGAAATTTTCAGGACATATTCTCAGATACTTATACTTCAAAAAATGCAATAAAAAAATCGATTTTTTCAAAATCGCAAGTGGGGGTAACCCCTTAAATCGGTGGCCTGCTTGTGGGTGAAACTGCAAAATCGTTTGCCCCCATAAAACCGTTTTCCGGCGATAAGAAAAAATACGTGTTTAATAGTTTTCAATGCTTTATCACAGATATGAGTTTAAAAAAAAATGAAGGCGGACACTCAAGGTAGTTCTTTCGCGGAGGACCGCATTTTGTGGGGGCATATGCAGGTTCTGCAATTCTGTATCATTGGTAAATTACAGTGGCGCTTATTGAAAACAAGTCACAATCCAGTATTATACCTCACGATAAACTGGGACTAAAGAATCCGCGCAAATTTAGTAGATTTAGACATTTTTACACTTTCTCGGAAATGTCGCTGAAAATTATTCTACTAGACATATTTTCCAGAGTTTCATCATTAATATTTTCTTTAAACATTCGGTGACCCCCTGTTTTTATTGATGTTACGGAATCTTTAGAATTTTTCACACGCGTTGAGCAGTTCATATCAGGCTTCCAGAGTTATTTAGTGTAAAAATTATTAAATACAAATGTGGTAATCCCCGCAAAGTTCTGTATTAATAAGACGATTTTCAGAGTCGTAATTTTTCGTTAAAGCTTCGGTAACGTGGCTTAAGGGGCTATACCAGTGTGAACGCTGAAAATTTGGGTGATTTTCGGGATTTTTTTGGAAAAAACGTACTGAATTAAATGTTTCGGAAAATTAAGAATATATTTGGCTATATTTGACCTATATTACATAATTTTTTCATAGAAAAGTATTGAGATCCAAGCGACTTATGCGCTGCCTTCGGATGCCCAAAAAAAAGTTCCCCCACTGCTGACATGGTTCCGGCCGATTGAGTAGCTGAAACCGAAAAAGGAAAAAATGTCGTTAAACTGGAAGGTATTTCCTGTACAATGCCGTGGGATTTTCGAAAAATATCAAAATCTAACAAAATGGCGTAGTTATGAAAAAAGTCAGTTTTCTTGCCTATAAAATGGTCGTTTTTTTCAATGCCAAATCGTCAATTTTCATCCAATCAAAAATATCCTACGTCATTGTAGAGTAAATATATTCAAGAGTACTCTGTTCAAATTTCAAGTCAATCGGATAATTGCTCTTTGAGTTACAATGTCAGCAAATTTGAAAAATCTCATTTCGAGAAAAACGAGTTTAAAGATTTAACTATCGATTTTTGCAAGATAAAATGATATTGATATAATTGATATAAATGATGATGATATTCTTAAATTTCGATTTTTCGCAAGTGTCACACTGGTACAGCCCCTTAAATTTTTACTAGTATACTGGGATGTATTTCTACATGATTATAGACGAAAATCAGTTAATCGTTAAATATTCGGTTTGGTGAAAGGAATACTTTGTGATATTTCTCGTGAGTTCCAACGGGATTTCACGGTTACCCTTACCAATTGACCCCTTTCGTCCCACTCCCTACCCGCACTTCGCTAATCTAACCTAACTTTCGTTGCGTCCACAGCCACAATTGTTTATTTAGCGTATTTGGTCGGCAGTTTTGCTTGAATTTCCGAGTACGTACTGCCTTGAACAAGGTTGAAGCAGTAGGATCGATAACGTCGTAAATCATTCGGTTAGATTCTGCATTTCGCATTGGTACTCGACCACCCAACGTCTATGTCCGCTGATCTACAAGCTCGTAACATTTCGTTCGGTCCTTAAATCCACCTTGTTTTTCGTATCAAAGTATACTCCAGCCCGTTAAGAAACACACTCCGAAAAAAAACATTCGATTGGCGACGAGATGAGCGTCGAGCCTCGCCACATGTGCGTACGTAATATGCTGATAGGGATATACGAACCTAATCGAAATTACGATGATTACGGTCAGCCATGTCGCTGGGCCTTTCGCACTGGGGAAATTGTACATAGCCGCGTATCGCACGTGCTAATCGTCAGAAGGGCGCGTTCAACCCGAGCTGGCGCGTTGAACGCCCCGACGTATGAGCCCCCTCGACTTTTAGTGGAAGACACATGCCAGGCCACGTTCGTCACGCCCATTTCAATGCTCGTTCGGTCGTTAGTGACGAGAATCTCGCACGCTTGACGAACCCTGTGATACACTATGCCTCTCATCAATAACGCATTACACCTCACCACAGAGCGGAATTTAATCATCTGGAGCAGCCATCCTCGTGCCAAACTTTATATCATTTCGCGTTGCCCATCAACGCATGTGCTCTTTCTGCCTCGGATCTCTATTCGAAGCTCATACTCGGTAATTTACATCATTTTCTTTTTTTTTTTTTTTGGAAATTCAGATTTCATTGTTGTCTTCAATCGTTTTGGGTTTTTCTCTCTCTCCGCAGGGACCTTTGTTTTGGTGTATTCCTTTTTTATTTTCTTTTTCGTCAAAACGTGTTTGGAAGACGTTGAAACTTCGAAATGTCACATTTATATGGGAATGTGTGGGTGTACGGATTTTATTTGTTCGCGCACCAATTTCAACAAATTTTGCAATATCGAGATATATTTTTTTATACACGAACCACCATAGGTGCACTGGATCTTAATTTTGAAAATAAAATTGGACAGGTTCATATTTCAGACGGGTTTTCGTTTTTTAGATTGAGGAATTTCATTAAGGCCTAAGGCCACTGTAACGGTCCAAAAAAAAGGTTTTTTCACGAATTTTTTGCTTCCAAAATTGAAGGTAATTGAAAAAAAACTTTTAAGGGTGTTATCGGGCATACATTAAACTTTATTATCAAATTTTTTTACAGCAAAAAAAAACAAAATGGCGGTTCCACAGCTATCTTCCCGGGGCATGTTTTGCTTGCAGGGCTCCGCGGCACGCAGCACCACTGGTGCACTTTTGAATCTAGAACAAAAAAAAACCATCAATCTAGAGGGTTATAGCTAGAGAATGTCGATCGGATTTTAAAAAGTATCAATTTTTGTGGATTTGGCGTGCGTTTGAAAAAAAAAAATTGATTTTTGACGAAAAAAAACGGCTAGTTTTTTGTTAATAAAAAATCTATAAATAAAGTTATTGAAAATCCGGATCGACATTCTCAAGATAATGTTAATGTTCACATCTGGTCAAAATTTCAAGTAAAAAAAATGAAAATTGTTCGAGTGATGCTGCGTGCCATTTTGAAAAACCGTATTTCGAGAAAAACGCGTTTAAAGTTTTGCGAATAGTTTTTTATTGGAAAAAATAAAAAATCGATTTTTCAAAAAATTTACAGTGGCCTTACCCCTTAAACTCATTAACTTATTTGAATTTTGAGATTTAGGGCTGATTGTTTTTTTTTTATATATACATTTAAGTAAAAACTGGATTTTTTGTCAAAATACAACCCCTACGAGCTCGGCGCCGTGAAACAAAATGTTCAGAAAAATGCGGGCTTTAGTTTTGTCCACAGCGCCGAAGTCGTGGCAGTTCATTTAGGGGGTGAAAAGGAGGGTTGAAATTTCGAAAAATCAGTTTTTATCCAATATCTTTTTAGGATAAATTCGTACACTTCTTGTTCAAATGGGAACGTTGTAGCCCTTGATAAGACGCGTCGATCGAGCATTTGATCATCACTCTGCAATAACATCTTCGCCTCCAAAAAAAATGATTGAAATGGGGAAAAAATTGTTTATTGAATAACTCAAAAACAATCGATTTTTCGGCTATGGTTTAAATGTAAGAAATGTGGAGAATCATTTTCTCTCCACTTCTCAATCCACCTCGATCCCGTCTCATCTACTAAAAAAACTCCTGCACCCCAATGTTTAGGCAACTTTGGATTTAGCACCCCGGGACCTACAAAATCACCTGTCAAAGAACTAGCCTTCTTCAATTTTTTTCCTATTCCAATATACAGCACGACCGTACTATTGGCTAGGATTGCAAGAGTAGTTCGTATCTTTCTCTTTTTATTTTTAATTTCTACAGACTGTAGCAAACGGTGAAGCATCCGAAGACGAATAATGCAAGTAGAAGGTCGCTCATTGCTTTTTATCGTTTTATTTCGCTCACGAAGTTTCGTCGACGAGGAACTAAAAAAAAAGTTAAATTCATAGTGGAATCTTTGCGAGCGAAATAAAATAATACAGAAGCGGTGAACGTGTTTTTTTTTAAAGCACCTATTTTCGCGTTACCTTAAGTCGTTTTTTTTTCTCGTAACTTTCAAGTATTAACGATGTCACTGTCTTCAATACAATACCGCGTATGAGTTCATACGAAGACGTCACGGAGTGTATAGGTTATCTTTGGCGCTGCACGCTCCCTTCTACGTCGTTTCGCGGTTTTATTTCATTGCCATCGAAGACGGGGTCAAGCCAGAAGTGTCAGATCACACTTTTCTTCTCTATACTATCCAAACGTCTGACTATCTGTGGCCGTAACTACTGAAAGTTCGTTGTCGTATACCCGTAAACTTCATGATATAAACGTCAAATCCAGCTCGTCCAGAACAATCTTTTTACGCCAATTCGTGAAAATCGTCATCTATTTTCACTTTAACGGAAAAAGATTGAGAAGAAAGTAATGTCGTCTATAAAATTGAAGTATCCGTGAAATTTATGAACACCCACCCGCGCATACGTATATTCATATATATATTTAGGTGCGTTGTTTATTACATTCTGTGTAGTAACTGACAGAGTGTATGACAACTTTAACAATTCATTGTTACATTTCTGTATGGTCACGAATAGAGAAAAATATTGTTCGAGAATTGGTCGACTAATACTCGATAATAAATATTAAATTTAGTAAATAATAAATATTTGTCACCCTCCCCCCCGGCCTTCGTATCGTTATTCCTTTTTTTCTATTTTTGTCATTGTCGGTCATTGGGGAATACCGGAATATTTTTTTAAGGGGCTATACCAGTGTGAACGCTGAAAATTTGGGTGATTTTCGGGAATTTTTTGGAAGAAAGGTACTCAATTAAATGTTTCGGAAAATTAAGAATATATTTGGCTATATTTGACCTATATTACATAATTTTTTCATAGGAAAATATTGAGATCCAAGCGTATGCGCTGCCTTCGGAGGCGCCAAAAAAAAGTTCCTCCACTGCTGACATGATTCCAGCCGATTGAGTAGCTGAAACCGAAAAAGGAAAAACATTCGTTAAATTGGAAGGTATTTCCTGTACAATGACGTAGGATTTTCGAAAAATATCAAAATTTAACAAAGTGGCGCAGTTATGAAAAAAAAGTCTGTTTCCTTGCCTATAAAATGGTCGTTTTTTTTCAATGCCAAATCCTCAATTTTCATCCAATCAAAAATATCCTATGTCATTGTAGAGTAAATATATTCAAGAGTACTCTGTTCAAATTTCAAGTCAATCGGATAATTGCTCTTTGAGTTACGATGTCAGCAAATTTGAAAAATTTCATTTCGAGAAAAACGCGTTTAAAGATTCAACTACCGATTTTTGCCACATAAAATGATATTGATATAAATGATGTAAATGCTAATGATTTTCTTGAAAGTATAAACTGTCGAAAACGACAAAAAAATCAATTTTTTTAAAGTGTCACACCGGTATAGTCCCTTAATGCAACCTTAGGTGACGAATCGAATTCACGCTACGAAATTTTCGTCTCGCTGCTCTCGCGATCAAACGGGGAAATTGGAAGTTTACATTTGATTTCTCAATAGGATAAGAATATAACATATTGTAGAAATACCGACCGGTTTTTTAAAATTATTTCCCAAGATGTACGGTCTTGTAGTGCTGAAATCGTGGATAAAATTATTCGTCGTGGCAAATGTAGTGAGACATTGTACCGAATTTTTATAAATTTTTCGCGACAATATAAAAACTCGAGCGACGATTCGACAAAGTTCTCGACAGTGCGATGAGACTCTCGTTTAAATACGTGAAGTGTGTTCACCGATAACAAACAAAAAAAACTGCGAATAATGCTGACGCGCTGGAAGAGCAAGGACAAGAGTTCCTCCAAGAGCTCTTCGTCGAGCGGAAGCAAAAAGAAACGAAAATTCGGGCGAGAAGGTGAGAATTTTCACGAATTTTTCTAATATAAGGACGGAATATCACATAAGTAGAAATGGCTGTGAATGGCATGGCACGCTTGCATTTTTTTCAAACTCTGCTCTAAAGTTAATTTCAGAGTCTGCAACGAAATAAAAAGAAGCATCGAAAAATATTTTCCGATATAAATCGCTATGACATCGAAATTTGCATCGTTGGAGTGCAACGAAAATAAATTCTCCTTTATTAGGCACTCAATTTTTTTTGTCTTTTTTAGGGTGTGAAAATGGGTCAAACGTTTCTACGTATTCTTATTAAAAAATTACGAGCCCAATTTGCAAAAAAAGGCTTTGGGTAATGATAAAAATGAACAAATGAAATAAAAAACAAATTCATTCATTGCATTCCAACAATGCAAACTTCAACCACGTATATCGCTCATATATTTTTTCAAAAACTACTCTTACAGTTCAAATGGATTTTCCGCTGTGTTTTTCTTCCTGTCTAACCCTAATCGCCCTGATGAACATCGAGTACGAAAAGTGTCTGCCAGATAAATTTGATTTGAAATAAAATAAATGCAAGCTGGTTGATATAATCCCCAGTGAACCAAACTACTTTGTTATTCTCCATTTTACATCGGAGTATCGAAAAAATAAAAGAGCACGCTGTCAATTTTTGAAAGTACGTTTGCTTCGCAAAGTGTGCAAAATTTCCATCAGCTGTCAATTTTCGCGTCCGATTGCGTTTCTCAAAAATACTTGGCCGAGAAACACTATTGATAAAATCCCAAGGAATCGAAGTTCTCCAGGAGGATGCAGTAAAAGAAATTCTTCGGAAAGCTTTCACGAACTCTTCTCGTTGACGTTGTTCTTGATTCGATTTCATTCTACGCTCGAATTTTTCGTCTTTCGTTCTCGTCTTCCAAGGCTCGATCACTATTTCCGCGTTTTCCTTCGTTGGGATACGAATGGGACTGCTATTGAATAAGCGCAGTTGGGGCTCGTTTAAAATTCACGGAAATCTCGGATGTCGATGAGTCGGGGGCCGGAAACGAAGTGAGAAAGGACGCCAACGAGAGGAGTAGCGATTTGCGCCGTATATAGGAGTCCTATTTGCGAAAGATGAAAGACGAGGGAGGCTGAGTGAAAGAAGCAGGACGGAGAGACATAGAGAAAGTGTACCACTTCTTAGGCGCTTCGATTCGGAACCAATCGGAACTCTGTAAACGTCTCAAAAAGATCTCGAGTCTACCAACGAGCCCTACATTTTTCCGGATACTCTTTGCATCCGAATATATACGTAGATATAGGGTGTCTCAAAATGTCCTGACATTTTTATTTATTAATAATACGTATTATTCATTTGCAAAGTACGAATACTTTTTATTTTCATGTAAGGTACAAACATGGAGGTTATGTGTGGAACACTATACCCGATAAATGGCCGCCTCGTTCTTGTTTGCAAGCGTTCACTCTTGTGACGAAATTTTCAATAACATTTTGGCATCGTTGCGGATGAATCTCATTAAGGGGCTCTACCAGTGTGGACGCTGAAAATTTGGGTGATTTTCGGGAATTTTTTAGAAGAAAAGTACTCAATTAAATGTTTCGGAAAATTAAGAATATATTTGGCTATATTTGACCTATATTACATAATTTTTTTATCGAATAATATTGAGATCCAAGCGACTTATGCGCTGCCTTCGGAGGAGCCAAAAAAAGTTCTTCCACTACTGACATGATTCCGGCCGATTGAGTAGCTGAAACCGAAAAAGGAAAAAATGTCGTTAAACTGGAAGGTATTTCTTGAACAATGGCCTAGGATTTTCGAAAAATATCAAAATCTAACAAAATGGCGTAGTTATGAAAAAATCTGTTTTTTGCCTATAAAATGGTCGTTTTTTTCAATGCCAAATCGTCAATTTTCATCTAATTAAAAATATCCTACGTCATTGTAGAGTAAATATATTCAAGAGTACTTAGTTCAAATTTCAATCGGATTATTGCCCTTTGAGTTACAATGTCAGCAATTTTGAAAAATCTTATTTAATATTCTTGAGAGTATAAAAATCTTGAAGGTATAAAAATCTCATCTCATGTTTTTAAAAGTATGAACTGTCGCAAAAAGCAAAAAAAAATCGATTTTTTGAAAGTGTCACACTGGTATAGCCCCTTAATGGTGCGTTCAATTGCTTCCTTGAGCACCGGAATGGTCTGTGGATCATTGGCATACACTTTTCCTTTCAGAAATACCCCCAAAGAAAGTCAAATCGCGTCAAATCGCACGATCTTAGTGGCCAATTCACATCGCCGCAACACGAGATAACACGACCATGAAACTTCGTCTGCAATAACTGCATTCTGTTGAAAGAATTTGTCTTCCAAGTGCCGTTTATGCCATTTAGCGGATATTGTGTTTCAAACGTAACCTTCATGTTTGTACCTTATATTGCAATAAAAATATTCGTACTTTTCAAATAAATAATACGTTTTATTAATAAATAAAAATGTCACGTCATTTTGAGACACCCTTTATATCAGTGAGCAATTTTCATCCCCGTGTAAAGAGACGTTTTTGATTCTTTCATCCGTGAATTTTCACTTCCGCCTTGTCGACGTTCTCACAAATTTACTGTTTCTGTGTATTCTCGTGTTATCGTCGCCATATCCAATATTTGCCACGAAGCAGTTTTCACAATGAGTTTTCGTAACTTTAGCCAATTGTCGAAAAAAAAACAAGGAAAAATGAATGAAACAACCAAGAAGTTTAAGGACATCACTGCGATGGGCCGAAAAAGGTCGTTTTTTTCTGATTTTGTTTTGTCTTATCGATTATTTATTTGAGATTTGGAAAAAAGGTATGTGATTAAGGAGGTTGAAGCGTTAGCCATAATCCAAGTTTAAATTAAAAAAAAATACATGTTATTGTTTAGAGTATACTGAGTCTTTACGATTTTTTCGAAATTTTTTCACCACCAAACACCACAGATAAAAAATAGTTTAATGTGTGTAATTTAACGTGCGGTAAGATAGGCAAGACTTTCTGACCAAAGGTTATGTAATTTTTTTTGTTATTTAGCACCAAGATAAACCATTTCTAACAACCTATATAGGGTCGCCTGTCGTAACAAAAATGCCAGCATTCAGCCATTGAACGCTTTGCTGATAATCGGCCAATAATTCGTCGACCAGCATTGGGGTACTGTAGGCGGATGAACGGCTTGCCAGATCTATGCCAGCCATTCGTGGGCCAATACTATCGCACCGATAATATGGCGATCAGCATTGGGGTATCGTAGGCAGATGAACGGCTTGCCAGATCTATGCCAGCCATTGGTGGGCCAATACCATCGCACCGATAATATGGCGATCAGCATTGGGGTATCGTAGGCGGATGAACGGCTTGCCAGATCTATTCCACCCATTGATGGTTTGTTTTTGGGCGTTTTGCAAATGCAGGTCGTTAAACTGTAACACGTAAAAACAAGGGATAAGGTTTCGAAAAGCATATCCTATTGATGAAGCTGAAATTTTGCACCGACCTTCTTTTCAATATTTTAAGAGAACCTTTAAAAGGATATTGGCGACTAGCAATAGTTTTCGATATATCGGATATTGAAAGTTATTTATTGTACTGCGCTTCTACTATATTAAATAAATCCAAACAAAGCCATCCCACATGGCAAGTGATATGCACATACGGGCGAGCACTGTTTGCCAGGAAGCAGCGCGGCCGGAGGAGTGGGGGGTATCTATGGGGTATATAGATATACTCGTATGGCGTGAAATAATAAACTTTACAATGCGATGTATGGAAAACTATTGCTAGTCGTCAAAAATCCGTTAACGGTTTCTCTTAGGATAATGAGAGGAAGTTCGGTGCAAAATTTCAGCTCGATCAGAGGAGTATGCTTTTCGGAACTTCACCCAAAACGAGCGAGTTATTTTTACAGCCTAAATGGACCAAAAAAACTGTCGGTAAACTTTAATGTCACGAATAAAATTATCGGCATAAAAGTAAGGAACGAACAAACGATGGGTTCTGTAAGTGTTAAAATGGCTAAGTGGGTAGGGCGCTCGACACTAGAACGAAAGGCGCAGGTTCGATCCCGATGAAAGGTAAAAATTTGAACAATGCAGAAACTGTTTTTAATGCAATTATTCTATGTACATGGACATAAGTAAAGCATAAGAAAACAAAAAAGATACTACTAGAATTTTTATATTCATAATTTGTCAATTTTTTGTTTTTCATTCCCGGCAGAAGATCCGGCAGCCGTTGCTGGGCCAATATGGGCGTATGATAGTTAGCCCAGTCTTAGCAGCCATTCCTGGTTTACCATTACCAACCATGCATGGTCCGGATCTGGCCCGTTTGTATAGCCATTACCGCGCCATCGTTTGTTCTCTGGCAACCAGTCGTGGGCCATTACTGTGCCGATTGTAAAACCCTATTTGGGAACGGATTAACGCAAACTCAACCTTTGTAAACATTTAGAAAAAAGAATCCTCATCTTGCCCATCGAAAACCATGGGCCAATAATCTCGTGACGTAAATATGAAGAGGCATAATTATAAATTAGTCAAAAATTCATTGTGAATTGTATAAAACATTCGTTATCGTCGTTTTTTAAAATAATAATCATAGTTAATATCATACTTTTTCAAGTTGGTAGTAACACAAACCTTTTTCTAATTTACGTAATAAAAATATTAAAATGCATATTTTTGCCCTTTAATTATATATTTTAAAAAATTAGCACATACAGAATAAGTCTGTACCTCGTATGCATTTTTTAAAGGTTTATTGAAAAAAAATATGATTAAACCGTCATTTGACTCAACTGAATCGCTCCAACCTCCTTCGGCACACATTGAATTTATTTCGTGTAAATTTTTATTTAAAAAACTGAAAATTATCAACGTTATTGAGGTATAATAGAGCCTCTGTATAAAAAATGACAATGATTGGTCTGAAAAATGTAAATAAAAAAGTTTTATAATCTATATAAATGTAGTTCTCGTTGTACGTAGCCGTTTTTCGAGGGAAAAATTCACAAAATGGCAGGTGTTAACCCATTAAGTCCCAAACGGACGGTTTTTTTATCCGATTTTCAGCGGCTGTTTCTACCATGAAACCTATTCTGAAAAAAATCAGGAATAGCCATATCCGACGCGAAATTTTATCAGCTTTCAGAATCCGTGCTCAAAATTTGTAAAAAATGCCACCCGACGAAGTTATGTTTGTTTATGTAAAAAAAAACGCGTTTTTTCGCTGCAATTTTCTTTTCATTCGACCCTTTCGTATCGAAAATCGATGAGGACCCCTCCGGGAGGTCAAGATATGGCGTCCATGGACCTTAATCTATAAAATCCATTAGTAAAAATTTTGAAATTCAAGATGCCGGAGTCCATTATGGCGGTTCGAAGCCGAAAATTTATATGTGCTTTTCTCTCACCGTGACAAAACTATCTTTTTCAATGAGATTCGCATGTCCAGCTGTATACAAGGATTTTTGGGGTCGCTGAACACGAACCCGTTATCAGATTTGCCAAATTCAAAATGGCAAACTGGCGATTTTTGTACATACATCGATTTTTGTACAGATCCATATATAGCGCTCTCAAAATCCCACATCGATCCATTTTCAGCAATAGAATATAGAACATTTTGATTTAGTTCAGCAAATCTGATAACGGATTCGTAATCAGCGCCCTCGAAAACCCCTACCTACAAACTTTGACGAAAAAATACGGAATCCGTCGATTTGTGTCCGCCATCTTGGATCCGCCACTTTTAATTTGATAAATCTGATAACGGATATGTAATCAGTGCCCTCGAAAATGCCTACCTATAAATTTTCACGAAATAAAAATACGGAATACGGAATTGCCAAATTTGAGTCTGCCATTTTGAATTTGGCAAATCTGATAACGGATTCGTAGTCAGTGACCCCAAAAACCTTTGTATACAGCTGAACATGCGAATCCCATTGAAAAAGATAGTTTTGTCAGGGTGAGAGAAAAGCACATATAAATTTTCGGCTTCGAACCGCCATATTGGACTCCGCCATCTTGAATTTCAAAATTTTTACTAATGGATTTTATAGATTAGGGTCCATGGACGCCATATCTTGACCTCCCGGAGGAGTCCTCATCGATTTTCGATACGAAAAGTTCGATTGAAAAGAAAATTACGGCGAAAAAACGCGTTTTTTTTTACATAAACAAACATAACTTCGTCGGGTGGCAGTTTTTGCAAATTTTGAGCACGGATTCTGAAAGCTGATAAAATTTCGCGTCGGATATGGCCATTCCTGATTTTTTTCAGAATAGGTTTCATGGTAGAAACAGCCGCTGAAAATCGGATAAAAAAAGCGTCCGTTTGGGACTTAATGGGTTAAGGCGTTACTCCCACTTGTAGCGCAAAAAAGGCCTTTTTCATGAATTTTTTAAAAGAAAACTACAAAACTTTTTTAATCGATCAATATACCATCTTAAAGAACACATCTTGAAGAACTTTCAGTAATTTTTTTATTGAAAAATATTACATTGTTTAGTGGCAAATGGCCGTCAATGAAATAATGTTTTTATATACACGGTTTGCGGTGACCAACATTGCGGCGAAGTGGATCATCTGAAAAAAAAATGCGGATGGATTTAGTCAAATATAAGTATAAACTAGTCTTTAATCGAAGGATTTTAAAAAATATTCATTTTTCACAAAATGGCGGACAGTCAAAGTCAATGGTTCGATTTTAACGAAAAAAATCGAACGATTAAAAACTACATTTTTATGTATTAAATAAGCCTGCAAAATTTCAAGAAGATCGGTTCATTAGTGTTCGAGTAATCTTGGCCACCGACTTCAGAAATGCCATTTTGAGAAAAACGCGTTTAAAGTTTCAATTTCAGTTTACACGAAGAAAATATTTTTTTTTTGTAAACTTACATAGAGTCATCTATTCCGGGCCCATACAGAAGTATGGGCCCGGATACTTATACTTCAAAAAAATGCAATAAAAAAAATCGATTTTTTCAAAATCGCAAGTGGGGGTAACCCCTTAAAGAAAAGTGTTCAATTTTGGCGAAATCATTACTTATATTGAGGGACTTAAAAAATACTAGATTATAAAAAAACGGCTACGTACAACGATAGCTACTACAATTGCGGAACTTTTAGTTTTTTTTAAATGGATAACCGGACAATTATAGCTAGAATTACCATCCCGGACAGGGCGAGATAAGTCGTTTTGAGAAAAACGCAATTGCAAGTTTTAGTATACATAAATCGTCGCGCTACCTGCTCTCTCTAAATAATCTGTAACTTCGTGAATTGCCAATATCATAATTTGAAATTTTTTTCACATATTTTTGATAATGTATACTTTTAAAAAATGCAAAAAAAAAAAACGATCGAATTTTTTTGCCCGTCACAGTTCCGCCTTGAAGTTGAAGGCAGCTTAAAACTTAAGGTGGTTGCAAAAGCGGCACAAATTTCCCAATTCCTTTCCTGCACTACCCGGTATTTATTTTTCTTTCGTTGCTCGCGCAATGTTTGTTCGTTGAACTCCTCGTTTTATTCTCGCCCGGCTCCTCGTTTTCGAACAAAAGACTGGAGTGCACTCGGCGAAACGTTTCGCCGTCTAAGCGGGCGAGGTCGAGGATTAAGCGGAAAATGTGATGTGGAAAATTAAGAAGAGAAAAAAAAAGTACGCACGAGAAACAAAATGAAGGTAAGAAAAATAGAGGCGAAAGTCGATTAAGAGGGTTCACAGGATAAAGCACTCGCGCGGTGACGTTTCTTTCGATTGTTGGGCAGTTGAAAGTGCCTCTGCTTCTTTTTCGATCGGGTATACTTCTTTCTCTCCTCCTTCCTTTTCGCTATCGCGAATCGCACCGCCAAGTCTGTCGAAGGGTTGAATGGATAATTCATGAAGGCGCATCACGGGCTTCACGGAGTTCTCTCGTCGCTGGACTCTCCGGCCTGCCGGTACGTTTGGAATCTCAATTAAGATCGTAAATACATACCTCCTATGAACTTTACCCCAGATTGCCCGAAACTTTATCGGTATACGCTTCTTTGAGACGCCTCTGTGCGGAATAAAACGGCTCATCGAGTTCACGACTCGTAAACGTTATCTATTCGCAATGGCAGACTGCAACGAACGGTCGAAAGAAATTCGGAGTTTCGAAAGAGCTGAGGAGAAAAAAATTAACATCAAAAAATCTTTTTAAAAACGAGTTTTTATTTATAATTTTATACATTTTATAAAATTTATATTATTCAACTAAAAAGTAAAAAATAATATTTAGTGTATGAAGTTAAATAGTAAAGCTGATCCCGATCAGGCCAATCCTAAGAAATTTCTACGCGGGTTTGGAAAACTTTGAAAAACGGGAAAATGCAGGAAATATCTTTCCTCCTGAAAGAATCAAAGAAAAATTGGGCAATTTACCAAATTCTCTGGAATTTTTCCAGCATTTACATTTTGCAAGAATTATGAAAAATGAAACCGACTTGAAAAAAAAACTGAAAAGTATAAAAATAAATAATGTGTATATTTTTAACATTATATTATTCTTCATTATATACAAAAAAAGTTATGTCAGTGCTAAACATTGAAAATTTGAAAAATTAAAAACTAATTTACTCTGAAGCTCCTATACATTTGCATTCGATTTGTCGATACACAACCACACAATTGTTATTGTAGCTAAGTGTTTATATTTGTTTCTTATTTATTAGCACTGACATAAAAATTTCTGTTCATAACAAACAACAGGTTCTGTATTTGCTTCTAATGTATTTATTTTACTTTACAGTGTTTCAATTGTTTTTCGAACTCAGTTTTTTTATTTGTATTTTAATATTAAACATTTTCATATATTTGATCTTAAAAAAATGATGTTCTTTCTTTGATCCCAATCTCCTTGGAATATTAGCAAAACCTGTGCGGAAAATTTGGAAAAGTCAGGCAATTTCCGAGTCAATAATGCGTAACATCCATGACTCGCGTCTCGCGACGTTGGGTGGGAAAAACAAACATGAGAAAATAACGTTGAATGTGGCAAAAAAAAGTAACGAAAAACATATTCGACTACGGATTTCGATGAGTGAGATTGTTCGCCTGAGGTATTGAAACCTTTTGCGATCGGTAACATGCTACACACACGCAATAAAACAAAGATTCGATCTCGAGTTCGTCCCATGTGTGTACATCGCGTTGTGTTGTACATCAAAGTCCCTCGGGCCAATTGCCCGGGACTCTTACCTCCGCCTCTCTCTTTTCCTTTTGCCCCTTTGATTTTCTCAAGAAAATTTGTATCGTGCCTTGTCCGCTTTGCTTACTCTTCTGTTGTTCTTTCAAAGCTTTTGCAAAAAGCCTCTCCCCTTAGTCCCTGTACAGCTACGTAAGCAGAGGCACCGCTGAGCTTTCATCACTTTTCGCAATCTTCGATTTAATATTCGAAGCCAATTTCATAGGCAAGAAACAATTCAAAATTATTGTCCAATAAGAGAAGTTATTCCGCTCGTAATTATCAAAAAGACATACGTATGCTATAATAACTGGTAGTTCTCCTCGAACTGAGACCTCGCGATTTTCCGTTTTTACCCGACTACCAAAAAAGAAGGGAGGATGTACATGTATTTTACGTACATTCGTGTGTTTCCCTCATATCTCATAAACTACTTTACGTACTCTGAGAAGTAAATAGTCCAGAAAAAGACACAAAAACCCAGCACTTTTAGCATAGAATATGAATTTTTGGACTGAAGGTAGATGGTTGCATACTGAAGGTAACTCCAATAAAATGTTGCCCCTCAACTCGCCCCAACCCTAAGAAATAGGGGTTGAAAACATAAAAATCGCCGTATCTTGATAATTAATAGCCCGATCAAAAAATGTTTTAAACAAAAGTTGTTTGGAATAATAAAAAACGTATAAAAATTTTTCGAATCGTCTTTGTGCCGCTATTTTCAAAGGTACGGGGTTGGAAGTTAGATAACTTTATACGAATTTTATTATTCCAAACAACTTTGATGCGAAACGTTTTTTGATCAGGCGATTTATTATCGAGATACGGCGATTTTTAAGTTTTCAACCCCTATTTCTTAGGGCTGGGGCGTGTTGAGGGGCAACATTTTATTGGGGTTACTTTCAGTATGCAACCATCTACCTCCAGTCGAAAATTCATATCCTACGCTAAAAAGCGCTGGGTTTTCGTCTCTTTTACTGGACTAAAGGTGTCAGTCGATGCGTGTTCACTCCGAGTGTCATCAATCTATCTATATCTATAAAAGAACATGTTCTGACTGATTGACTGACAGCCCAAACCACTGAAGATAAAAACGTAACATTCTGACAGTAGTTTCCCTTTATGATGTAAACACCCACTAACAAAAGAATCTGCGATATTCAACCCCTAGAAGGCTAAAAGGGGTTGTTACTACCAAAAAAGAAGGGAGGATGTATATGTATTTTACCTGCGTTCATGTATTTCCCTCATATCTCATAAACTACTTATGTTTCTATTATGTATTATGTATTATTATTATTATATTTATATAATTATATAATATAAGAAACGTAACATTTTGACTGTAGTTTCCTTCTATGATGTACACACCCACTAAGAAAGGAATCTGATCTTCAACCCCCAGAAGGGTAAAAGGGGTTGTTACTACCAAAAAAGAAGGGAGGATGTTATGTATTTTACCTGCGTTCATGTGTTTCCCTCATATCTCATAAATTACTCATGTTTTTATTATGTATTATGTATTATTATTATATTTATTATATAAACTACTATGTTTTCATTATCGTTTTGCTTTTTAAAATCATTTTTTATTTTTTTTTCTTCGCACTATTACTCTTGCAGGGTGGCCAAATTTCCTCTCTTCGTCGATTCTCGACTGGAAGTCTTTCATTTCTAAGCACATCTAAACACCACCGTATAAACCCCTTAACCTATTAGGCGCATTATCCGAGCTTAACAATTGTAGTTGCATGAATTACTAGCCTACAATATTATACATAATACCATACCATTATTATAATACCATACTATTACATACATATAATACACAGCTATTATATAAGCGATATTGACTCTATTTTTCTGTCAGGCTGCCTCTTACATTTTTAGTTCACGGAAACTTCGCATCACTCGGCCTCAATGCCCCAAATTGATACCTTGCAACCCATATGTTTTTACAGCCCCTTGACCGATTTTGCTCATATTCGAACTTAAGGCCTCAGGCCACTCTAGAGGCCAGAAAATAGGCTTTTTGGGGATGTTTTTTTTTCAGAAAAACTACAAAATAAATCGAGGTTACAAAAAGGGTGTATATCATACATATGAGTGACTGTATACAATAATTGTTTGGAGCGATCAATTCCAAAATGGCGGTTGTGCAGCGTTTTTGCGATGACGTCTCTGTTTTTCCAGGGTCTACGGCCGGACAAACGGCTCCTGTAATTTTTGAATTATAATGAGCCAATGAATTTTGTTCGATAATATATAATAATTGCTATAGAAGTACGTAGGATTTTTTCGATACATTGATTTTTGGCGAAATGGCGCACTTCTAAAGTGGAAAGTGAAAAATTAGCCTACAAAATCGTCAGATAATTGTTAATAACAAATAAACTATGCAATATAAAAAAAATCCTACGTACTTCCATAGACAATGTATTTTTCAAGATATATTCAACATTTCAAGTGAATCGGTTGAAAATTATCTGAGTTATGTTTCCGGCCAACTTAAAAACTGCAGTTTTGAGATAAACGCGTTTGAAGTTCAAAAGGAGCTCGCTGCGGACGAGGCGGCCTTGTACTAAAATTCGAAAACCGAGTACTTAGAGATTTTTCCCGGCGATAATCTTTTGGGACATTATTTTTGAGGTCCTAGAGGACTATTAAAAAAGTCGATTTTTCGAAAATTCTAGAGTGGCCTAACCGCTTAAAAATTGTATTAGCACGAACTGCGTGCCTACAAAATTTCATAAAGATCGGATCAACGGTACGCAAGTTATCGTCGAACAAACATGCAAACATACCAACGCCGATTTGTTCCAGTAGATTGTGAGACCTCGCTTCGCTCGGTCAATAATAATAATGTGGTATTATTATAACAATAAGTTTACATCGTGGGAATGCAATCAAAATTTTTTTTCGGATTGTCGAATTTCTTTTGGCTGTTCATTACGATAATGTCTCGATCATTTTCAAAGCTGCATGTTCAGAGACGTATATTTTACCAACAATTTCGTTAAATAATAAAAATGTGAAAAAAGATATAAAAAAAAAGGATTTTCATTGAGTTGCAAACGTCAAAGGTCAGAACCATATGAATAGGCTTCTGCACGACAATTAGACAACGACGAGAGAGAACAATTGTCCCCGAATGATTGGAGAGTCAATGAATGGAGGGTCGCCTGCCCAAGACGTTGTGCCCTTGATGACGGCTTAATTTATGCAGCTGTCCTGTTGAATGTTCACGTGTTTATAGGATTGGGTACATGTTTTATGAGTGTATGGCAAACGTGTGATGCGAGGTCCTGAGGGGAATGAAAGGAGACGCGGATGGACGCGCGATGATGATGGGAGGGTTGGAAAGCTGCTTTTTCCGAAGCTCTTCGGGCTCTGTGCGTCTGCGCTAAGGTTGAAATTCTCTCTCTCTCTCGCTCTCTCTCGTGTGTACCCTCCAGGATGCTGATAGCTCCTGTGTGCACAGCAGGGAGCACTACCACGAGCGACTAACCACCACCACGACCGCCACCACCACGAGCACTCAGTATCCACCCTTGTCCCACCCTGGTGGATCTGGTTCTCCCGTTTATTCCAGGTGTGCCTCCTAGTGCGAGCGCGGAACTCGGTGAGGCCAACGCAGTACCGATACACCACCCCGTCGCGACAACATCATTATCATTTATCCGTAACGTACACGTAAAGTTTCGCGCGCGACATAACCTGACAAAGTTATCCAACAAAACGACTCACCCCCGAGCTCACGTACCGCCCCGAGCTACCCCTACGCGTATCAACCGAATTACGCGCCAACACGTATACGTCGAAACTTGCCACTTTGCGGTCCTGATGAAGGCCGAACAAGTGGTCTGAGAAAAACGAACACACGCGGGTGTCTTTTGCCTGGAATACGAGTGTTGGCGAGTTATTAAAATGTCAAAATATGCTTCCGTCAAGAAAACGTTGATCAGCCGCGGATCGTTTTGGCTCCCCGTCCCTTCGGACTTGACTGTCATATGCGAGATAAAAGTGAAGAAAGAGTGATTCTCATTGGTGTTGTACACCCTCGGTCTAGTGTCCGAAAAACCTTGGTGTACGTCAACATCGATGGAAAATACCGCCCTTGTGATTGATTTGGGTGACACAAGGGATGAAAAATAAACAATGATTTTCTTGACGCAGTTGGAGGATCGAGAAAGTTTTAGTGATTTCAACGTGTGCTGCTAATGAAGTGGCTAATGTTCAAATGCCTGTGCGTGTACATATAAATATTTATATGATTGTGTAAATATATATAATAAATAGATACTGGCTAACAGTTTCGAGGGCTGGGTAATGTCTCATTAAGGTATTTCTTTCACAAAGCCGAATGTTTAACAATCAACTGATTTTCGTCTATAATCAAGTGAAAATTACAGAAATTTTAACGAAAAATTACGACTCTAAAAATCGGTTTATTTATACGGCACTTTATGGAGATGACGTCTTGTCCACATTTCTACCTAATAATTTATACACTAAATAACTTTGCCTAAAGATTCCGTAATGACAATAAAAATAGGGGATCACCGAATTTTTCAAGAAAATATCAAATGTGACTAGCAGACGAATTTTCGTAGCCGGGACTTTTTGGGAAAAAGTCTGAATCTTAAGGGGTTAGGCCACAGTAACGGGTATAAAATCATGTGCGAATTTAACAATTTTTTTCGTATGAAAAAGTGATTCACTTATAACATTAATTACACATCTATTTAGTATGAATATCAAGCTGTTAGAAAATATATAATATTTTCTTTTGTCATCTGTTTTTAGGCGCTCTGCGGCGTGACATTTAGCATCCACAATTTTTTACCTAGAGCAAAAAACAAAAATTCTCGTCAATCCATATTAGAATACCTCGAGAAGTACGTACGGAATTTAAAAAAATATTGTTTTATTCAAAAGTTGTAGGTATTTGAATTGAGTTGTAGGTATTTGAATGAATTTTCAGTGAAAAATTTCGTATAAAACTGCTCATAAAATAAAAAGTTTTCGATTGATCAGAAATTCTGTACGTACTTCTCTGCGAAATGCAATTGGGAACATAACTTTTAAATTTGAAGTAAATCGAGTGAAAATTGTTGAAATTATTCGTCACGCCAATTGGAAAAAAGCTGTTTCAAGAAAAACGCGTTTAAAGTTTTAGGTACTCTATGGCCGTGCCCGAGGTGGGCTCAAAATCGGTTAAAAAAAATTATCTTGCTATAAATCGAATAGTAACTTATTCTTATGACGATAAAGCACCGTTTTAGCGAGAAAAAAAAACAAAATCGATTTTTTGAAAATTCTACTGTGGCCTTACCCCTTAATTTGCAATACATTTTTTGTTCCAGTTTATCGTTGGGTATAATAATTGATTGTGAATTATTCCCATTAAGCGTTAGAATCATTTACCAATGATTTCGAGGGGCCCTGCTTATGGCCCCACAAAATACAGCCCTCCGCGCAAGGAATACCTTAATTGCAAGGCTTAATTAGAGGTTAATCGGGACTAGTGATGTAAGACGATCGCGCAAGAGGGATAGATACTCGTTTGTACCAAGGCGCGGTATATCGGTGTACATTTGTATCCCCTGGCAGTTCGTAACTAACCTTCATACATTTCCGCCCGACGTAATCAGCGGCTCGGTAAAAGCGCTTTTTTCTCTATCCCAGTAAAAAATAATGATAACGACGCGATAAAATAATCATTTTTATTACCGTACGCACGAATGCGCTAATTTCACAAGTGAATTCGTTATTCGAATGAAATAATTGATCGATTCGAAGCTGATAAAAACAATATTAATAATAACAGCTCCTAAAGTGCGCGTCGTAACAATTCGCGTTACGATAAATGATAATAGTGAATTCGATTGTGGAGTAAATAAATGACAATGCAAAATCAAAGAAATTTTAGCAGTGCCGACTTTTTTAAACAACGGGCTGATGAAAAATTGATTTGTTTCGTCGTTTCGGAGTGCAGAGTCGTAGGCAAATTATAGACTGTTGATTATCATTGATTCGCAAGGATCGGAATATTGGTACATTTGCGTGCCTCGACAGCTCACACATTCAACGGTTGCGCGTTATGAAACGTACCGTGAAAAATAAAACCACCTGAACGAATGCTCAAATTGTAGTTTATGGATTTTAATATCGAAAAATTATAGCCGTACAAGCTATAGGGACCAATAGTCATCGTAATATTTTATTCGCGTATAAAACGAAAACGAAACAACATATACGCAATAAAGAACATTTTGTTGATCATTTTTCGGAAGGTTTTTTAATATTTTCGACTAGACTGTGATCAAAGGAAAATTAAATTAAATGTATACACATTTATTGATATATGTAAACGTATGACCATATATAAATAAATAAATATATATGTGTATGGGTGTGTGTAGTTACATATAAATATATGTATATCGATATGTAGATTAACACATAGTGTATCGATGTTAAAATAAAATACGAAAGTCTAAAGCAAAGTGAAACTGTGTCGGGCCAACATATCAAAATCTCCTATCACATAACGCTCGAAAGCTACTCGAAAAAATGCGTATATTCGATTGGAAGTACTGCGTATCCCTCGATGGTAAGAATTTTTTTATCCATTGTGATGAAGTAGACAATTTATTTATCTTATAATATCAATATTATTTATCTTCTCAAAATATTCGATCAATATTATTTATCTTTCTTCCCCGTGAATTATTTGATCGCTAATTGTCATCCGCTTTCAATGAATATTCAGAATTTTGACAAAGCAGAACTTTGAATGTGCAAAAATTTGGCTTTAAGGCCTTGAGGTGCGCTTTCTTACATGGGCAACTAATATTGCTCAATTCTGGGCAATATTTTTGCCAAGTATGACGTCACGACTACATCCAGAAATTTACTGTAATTCCTATATGGAGGTATTGTTGCTGAATACGTCGCCGCAACATATTGAGCAGTATGGAGCAACTTGAGTAAACTAGGCAAAAGAAAAATTGCCTTGAATTTTCCATACCCACTGGATATTCGGCAATTGCCCGTGTAAGTGCATCTTTTTATACTTTTTGATGGTCGCAAAACAAGGCTGCGTTTGGGATTTTTTTTTAAATACTCATAAAGCAATCAAAATTAGGTTTATAGGGTTCATTCTATATATCTGTAGGTACACAAATCAATTTTTTATTTTTCTAAAAAATACAAAATTCCAGCCTAAAGGCCGTTAAAAGAGAACGCCTTTGACGCCACGTGAGCACGCAAAAACAAATCGTAATTTACATTAGTTCGTCTAGTGAAGTACACACGACTATTACGAATTTTTGATTTTTTCAAATTTGAAAATATTTCGAAAAAAGTCGCATTTTTTGAATAAAAAAGGCCTTAGTTCGTTTATAAAAACCGTAACTCTTAATCGATCGTAGAAACCGTGTGTACTTTGTTAGAACATTTATTTAAGATGCTACAGTTGAAATTTGAAGTCAAACGGTTGAAAATTGTAGGAGCTAGGAGTCCGCCCGATTATGAAATAAATGGTTTCAAGAAAAACGCATTTGAAATTTCAAAACCATTTCTCTTCGGACCGTATCATTCTTGTTGGGATGTTTATATATATCAACGATGTTATTCTTATGATGTTATATATAATTGAGGTCAATGAAAAATAGCACATTTTTTTCAAAGGTTAACAAGACCTTAATGTGCATAAAATTCATGTTAAGGGGTCTCTCACTTGCGACGCTGAAAAAGGCTATTTTCATGATTTTTAAAAATAGGTTTATATTATAGATATTGACATAAAAATTGTTACACTTAATAAATACACTTTTGAAATACATTTTTTTAAAATGTCATTTATTTAAGCCGCTATTTATAGACGAAAATGGTAGTGAAAAAAAGGTCCTAAAAAATTGTAGGTCTGCGTTGTTGATGAAATCTCGGAGATGGATCATCCGAAACAAAAAAATCAAACGGTTTTAGATTCAGTATGTTAATGGCTATAGCGCATATCATACGATTTTTTATATATGCAAAAATAACGAAATGGCGGACATTTTTCGAAAAAAAAACAAAAAAAAAAACAAAAAAACGTGCTTTGTTCACCATTTTTGGCAAAAAAGTAAATATCAAAATTTAAAAAAATTCTCAATATGCGCTATAGCTATAGTTGTGAAGAATATGTGGTTAAAATTTCATAAAAATCGGGTCAGTAGGTTTGAAGATTTTTAAAAATGTATTTCGAACGTGTATTTATTAAGTGTAACAACTTTTATATCAATATCTATAATATAAACCGATAAAAAAATACACGAAAATCGCCTTTTTTTAGCGTCTAAAGTCAGAAGACCCCTTAATGTGTATACATTTCATAATACCGAATTACCATTCATCATGCCAAATGAGTAGTTGATGACAATCGCCGGCAGCATAGGTTTGCAACCTATCGCTTTCGGATTAGTTTCACTCAAATTTTCGTGCTGTCAAAAATTGCCATTTTAAGAAATAAAACGAGAAAATGTTAATATAATCCTGGAATCGAGAAACTTTCACCGTGCTTGCTCATTATTTTAGCGCACTCGCTGAGCTTTTTTTGTGACGAAGCAAAGGCAAAAAGAAACGCACTTTGATACGGAATTTCGCGAGCGAGATAAAATAATGAGAACGGCAACGTGCAGTTTTTTTTCTTCATTTTCGTGCTTTTTCTTTTGTTTCTTATCTGATTTCGACACGTACGTGTATTTGGATCATGTAAAAGTACATATTTATTTCTGAATGAATACCTACTCTGAAACTATTCAAATACAAAACCGTATAAAATGCAACTGAATAAAGTTTCCTCTTCTGAGTGAGAACTTTCTTTCATTGCATTATCAATTTTTATTGGTGCGAAGAAAATTCCATGCTTATGGATTTTTCATTTCTAAAATATCCCGTCCTGTTGAGTGTATGCATACGCTATTTATTCACATATCTATAATAGAGTGGTCCAAATTTGAGCTCTATTTTTTTCCTTTTTCTCATCATCCAATTATCTTCTTTGGAGAGGAAAAAAAATTGTTACGAAATCTGACAGCGGTCAAAAAATATTTAGAGGTCGCTCAAGCCTCCCAAAGATTAAATATTCATTAAAAAATCGATTTTTTCCGTTTACTTCTCACCTATGAATTTTACGGTTTATAATTCTTAAATTAACCTCGCGAAAGCTCCAGCCGGTCAATGAATATTTAGTGGTCGCTCAAGAGCTTCGAAATTTCCAATTCTCGCCAATGTTTTTTTATTCATCTCAATCATAAATTTGGCGCTTTGTAAAATTTTCATAACAATTAATCGTTTCTCTTTGGAAGCAGATTTTTCAAAGTTACCACACATTACTAACCCAAGAATTACAATCTTTGTTCTCATAAAATAATTTTTTAAAGCTCTTGTCCGTAAACAAAATTATAGGTCCCCCGTTTTATCGGGTTAGAATGTGAGGTAAATTTAAAAAATAAGTTTCTAAAGAAAAAAAAGGATCAATTGTTTTGAAAATTTTACAAAGTGTTATATTTATGAGTGAGAAGAAAAAAAAATTCGCGACAATTGGTAATTTCGAAGCTCTTGAGCGACCACTAAATATTCATTGGCCGACTGGACCTTTCGCGAGCTTAATTTGAAAATTATAAGGCGTAAAATTCGAAGGTGAGAAGTCAACGAAGAAAAATCTTTTTTTTTTAAACTTGCATTTTTGGGAGGCTTGAGCGACCTCAAAATATTTTTTGACCGCTCGCAAATTTCGCGACGATTTTTTTTTCTTTCAAGAAGATTATTGGAGGGTGAGAAAAAGAAAAAAATAGAGCTCAAATATGGGCCACCCTACTGTACAATTTAAGACGGAATGACACCTCATCGCGGTCGGTATGGTAGAACAATTATAGATTCCCAAAAATCTCTGAAACGGCTCTTCAGATCCCGTCGAAACTTTGCCAAACGACGTCAAATAGATAGACGAATAGCTTCCAGCCCCTCAAATTTTCTGAATTTGAGAAAAAAAAACTAGATTGGCTTATGATAAGCCAATCTACATTTTTTTTCTCAAATTCAGAAAATTTGAGGGGCTGGAAGCTATTCGTCTATCTATTTGACGTCGTTTGGCAAAGTTTCGACGCGATCTGAAGAGCCGTTTCAGAGATTTTTGGGAATCTATAATTGTTCTACCATACCGACCGCGATGAGGTGTCATTCCGTCTTAAATTGCGCAATTCTCATTTTGCCCATTATAAAAATTCTCTGAGAGACTTACGTCATCGGAAAAGTGTACAAGTTCTCTGAGACTTGGGATAAGTTACGATGAGCCTGGGCACGAGTCTCACGAATCACTGTTCTTCGGGTGACAAGACAAATTGCAATGATAACAGCACCAAATCGTTTTTCTCCGTAGATTGATCGGCTCTCCTCGGGCGTCTGAATTCACGCAAGGGTGAAGCTGGTCTTACCTCGGTGATTTAGACGTTATGGCAGTCGTGAGTCATCAAAATGATCAAACGTTCATTACGAGTCCTACATTCTGTTTCTCTATCTCTTGCCCACACTCCCGGCCTCCCTGCCCTTTTTCCCCTTTGCAACTGTATTTGCGGCAGCAAGTACTACCATTACCCTTGATACGAGAACGAAACAATGCACTACAGCGGAAACAGTCGTTGTCCGTTATTGAACAGAACCCAAATTGGTATCACGGCAAAGAAACACGACTCTGTAAACAATGTGTCCTGTATAAATAACAACGCATTCGAAAAATGGTAGTTTCCGTGATTCCTTTTTTCTGCCCTATTTGTTTATTTTGCAGGCAAAACAGGCGATATTTTTTTACCATTCGCTCGATATATAAGATTTATGAAACTTCGACAATCCATGCATGGTACACGACATTCACGATTTTTTTTTTTTTTAAAGTGAGGTTAGTTAAAAAAAGACTTTGAAATTTTCCGAAGCGTACTTTGTAAGGGGTCACGTGCTGTCCACCTTTTGCCATTGAATTGGTACACTCGGTATACTGAAACTTCATTTAGACGTGTGTACGTATGCATGTATGTATGTATGTATATATGTACGTATGTACGTATGTATGTATGTATGTACGTATGTATGTACGTGTGTATGTACGTATGTATGTGTGTACGTATGTTTGTATGGACGTATGTACGTATGCACGTATCTACGTACACACATGTACACACATGGGAGTCCACAAAAGGCATATGTGCGTACGCGAGCGCCCGAAGGCATGAGCATGTCAACGGTTTCAATTGTTTTTCAACCCGGGATCGTCAATGCTTTTTTTTGTACATATGTGTGCATGCTTGTGTGTACCTTATCCAGGCCAGGTTATATTTATACATATGTCTCTATTCTACTTGCACATATAACCACACTCGTGTATACATATGTATGCGTGTGTGTATGTGCGTATATAGGCGTATATATATCGCAAACTAGCTTTTACCAAGCGCCACACGAGAAGCGAGTTCACGTGGCTCTGCGCAAACTTTTGACACAAAAGTTCGCTTTCTCCTTTGACAGGTAACACACGTGGTAGGAAAATACGACTTGGATACGTATACGTTGCAGAAGGTAATTCACAAGTTCGACTGGTCGAAGCCAACCTCATTCTTCCGCCCACAGGAGAATAAAACATCTTGCATTGATTTGTAAATTCGATGTCATTGATGTTTTTTTGAATTATCAATTTTTTTATAGATCTGAAGTTTGCATCGTTGCGACCTAACGAAGGTTTTTTTTTATTTTTGTTTTGCTATTTTTCAACTCACCACGACTTCTTGCACATTGGGGCTCTTGCTGCTAAAAAAATATAGTGAAATGCATATCAAGGCTTTTGGGCCACCGGGATCTACCCTTAACGGGTGGTGGATGCGGCATCAAAGCCTACTTCTTCTAGATGTTAATTCACCGGAACCCACCCTTTCGGAGGGGGGGGGGGTGGTAAATGTTGAAAAAAATTGTATCTCACGTGGACTCGAAATAATCTTTTTTTAAGTATCGTTGTATATACTGTGACCCAAAAGGAGGCTCACAAAAAGTCGAACGATTCGAATTTCCCAAAACCCACCCTTATCGAGGGGTGGTAGGTGAAAAGAGGTGATCCTGCATTGACAAGGGTGTCGGGAAATCGATTAGACTGTTAGATCAAAATTGGTCCTAACTGATGTGCCACAAGATCTGAATTGGACCATGCTTTATTTGGTTTGGCCCGCTGGAAAAGTTACACTCCGACCCACGAAACGTGTAAGATTCGTAGGTTTCCTCAGATTTATTTTTCTCCAATAAAACCGAACATGTTTCTATCTTGCTTAACGGGGACTTTGTCCTTGGAGTGCCATATTTCAGGTGTTTACATTTTATTTTTTTAAAAGAAAACGCGTAAAGCTTTTTGAGTGCGGTTTTTTTCTTGCTTTTATTCATGATATACAGAACGTTAAAAAAAATTTTTTTTTTTTTAAACCAAATTGGCGGCCGTTGCAGCTCCGCGAAAACAGGTCCTCAAATCGCGGGAGGTAAACGGCTGACATCACTACCCGCTCTTTGTTGATCTGAAACACAAATTCAAAGCATATTATCAATCTGTGACCCTTTGGTCATGGAATGACGGATGGGTTTTTCGTTTAGTACAAATCTCGGAAAATGGCGGCAATTTAAAAAAAAATCGAATTTTTGCGTTTTTTTTCGCATAAAAAGATAAATAATAAATGCAAAAATGTATCTATCGAAAAAACGATCCGTCATTCCGTGAAGACATATTTTCTGAGTATGCTCTCCAAATTTCAGGTCGATTTGTTAATTACAGCGGTCAGGAGAATGTCAGCCATTTTTAAAAACGTGTTTTCGAGAAAAACGCTTTTAAAGTTTTGTAATGTGTTTACACAAATGTGTTTATAATTACCGCTAATCGGCAATGCCTGGTCCATAGAGGCATCCCTCCTCTTCTTCTAGTTGCTCATGTTGAGCTCAAATTGATTTTTTTGAAAATTTCAAGGACAAAGTCTCCCTTAACAGCAACAATTTCCGAAACGTTTTTGTTTTGATTTTCCCATCTATCAGCGCAGAATGTGGGTAATTGCTACTCTTCTGCTGACTACCAATTAAAACTCAGTGCATTGGCGTCATTTGATTTTCGCTGCGACGGTGGAGGTGACTTACAAGGAACATCCCTCAGGTGGCACCCTTCGATTTTGTAGAAATTTGGATATGTTATAAAGCACCGAGAAGTAAGCGATACGTATTTTTTTTATCGGCGGAAAAACGGTTTTAAGGGGTGAAACGAACCCTCGAAAATAGGGCTGTTTTTCGTTTTTCGTCGATAACTTTATCGTTCTCATCTTCAATGTATAGTGCACAAAAGAATTAACATTGTTGCAATTGGAAATTTTTTAATATCTCGTACCGTTAAAACGTTATCGACGAAAAACGACAAACATCCCCATTTTCGAGGGTGCGTTTCAGCCCTTAAAACCGTTTTTCCACCGATAAAAAAAATACGTATCGCTTACTTTTCGGTGCTTCATAACATATCCAAATTTCAACAAAATCGAAGGGTGTCACCCTTCGAGGGATGTTCCTTGTTAGTGATGGAAGGATTTATTATTTTTCATGGAGGAAGGAAAGGGAATTTATTTTCGAACCAATGTGGATCCACTTTCAGTTGACGTCCGACAGCTCTCATACGGAATGGAATCGGTTGTTCGCGACGTTCGTAGAAGTCTGAAGGGACAAAGGGTAGATAGAATATTTGATCAACGATCACATGTTTTTTCAACGAATATACTAAATACACTGCGACCTCCCATATTGGAACCTCCTCGGATGCAACAGCCCCCCACCATGTGCCGAATATCGAGCGGTGTAGCGCATGGTGGGAGAAGCGCCAAGCCCTATATTGAGGCTCGAAGCATGCTAGACAACAAGAGAGTGCTTTGGGGGGTACTGCAATCAGCTCTACCCCAACTGCGCAGAGTCGGCTTGAGTGGATGGTGCGCCACCTCCATTTCTGCAAGTCTGATGCGGAGCCGATCCCGCCGCTGTGCCAATATGAGAGGTCGTAGTGTTGTATTGGGATGTTGAAAAAGTTTTCGCTGTTTTTCGTGATAATTAATGCTTTGTTTAAAAAAATCATTCCTAATGCTTTCAAACGTTTCGAAACTGTTGTGCAATCTCCTAATGATTCTGCAAATTCAGCTAGCGTCTGACATGAGTCTTCATGAAGTAATGCCTCCAATTCAACACATAAAAATCATTATTTTTAAAGCGTCTAAACTAATCTCTGCAGGTCATTTCCGACAGAGCATGGTTGCTGTAATTCTCAACAAGAATTAAGCGTGCTTCATCTGCAGATAAAAAAAAATCAAGTAGTGTAGTAAAAAGCACGGCAAACCCTTTTTGAGCACGAAATTCAACTTGTTTAGCACTATGAAAAAAAGTTGTTTACACTTCGGCGAAATGACATACACTGAATATCAAGCTTGCTTATAGTAGTTCTCCATAGATGTGTTACCATCTTAAGGGGTTAGGCCACAGTAACGGGTATAAAATCATGTGCGAATTTAACAATTTTTTTCGCATGAAAAAGTGATTCCCTCGTAAAATTAATTACACATCTATTTAGTATGAATATCAAGCTGCTAAAAAATATATACATATATTGTTTTTCGATGTACAAAATGGTCGACTACTAATATTTTCTTTAGGCGCTCCGCGGCGTGACATTTGGCATCCACAATTTTTGACCAAGAACAAAAAACAAAAATTCTCGTCAATCTACATTAGAAAAGCTAGAGAAGTACGTACGGAATTAAAAAAATATTGTTTTATTCAAAAGTTGTAGGTATTTGAAGGAATTTTCAGTGAAACATTTCGTATGAAACAGCTGATAAAATGAAAAGTTTTCGATTAATCAGAAATTCCGTACGTACTTCTCTGCGAAATGTAATGACGAACATAACTTTTAAATTTGAAGTAAATCGAGTGAAAATTGTTGAAGTAATTTGTCACGCCAATTGGAAAAAAGCTGTTTCGAGAAAAACGTGTTTGAAGTTTTGGGTACTCGATGGCCGTCCCAGAGGTGGGCGTACGTTATACGCTCAAAGTCGGTGAAAAAAATTGTCTCGCTATAAATCGAATAGTAACTTATTCTTATGATGACAAAGCACCGTTTTAGCGAGAAAAAAATCGATTTTTTCGAAAATTCTACTGTGGCCTTACCCCTTAAACTACACGAACGCAGTTCTGGTAACGCCATCTGTTGGAAAACAGCGAGAA
This sequence comes from Ophion slaviceki, assembly GCA_944452715.1. NCBI lineage: Eukaryota > Metazoa > Arthropoda > Insecta > Hymenoptera > Ichneumonidae > Ophion > Ophion slaviceki. The sequence goes on from OX101785.1 coordinate 14,716,746, forward strand.
CTTATTCAACGCCCTAATATTTATATTCGGAAATGTTCCGCCGACTCCTGCAGCTATACCTACATACAGATATGTTGTTTTCGGTATCTGAGAAAATAAAATATGGTTTATGGGAAAAGATTGAGTTCGGTATGAAAACCAATGGTGCAGTTAATGGTGCATTCCTTTGAGGATGCTCGAGCTGTACGAAAGTGTACAGCCAAGAAATGGCCATCGACGACAAAAAGGTAGATGAAAAGCAATGCGGAGACGGAAATCGTTAGATACTTCACGCGGCCTTGGAACACAACCCTTGGTACAACTCGGAATACACATGGGTGTGTATCCGTATGTGTGGATCTAGCCGGGAACATTTTCCGACATATCGGAAAAATATCGCCACTTTGTTGCACTTCTTCGTATTATTCTCACGTTTTTACCGAAGACCCGCGACAGTTCTTTTTCTGTCGTTCAAAGCAAAATCCATCGGCCATGACGTATTTCCGGAATTCCTTCTTTTTAACGCATTTCAACAGTTCAACTTTCATATTCCCGTGCGAACGAGTATTCCGCGCGGAGGAAACAAAAACGTCGATAAGATTTTTCATAGGGCAAGGTTCGAAGAGTGCCTTTCCATTTTGACTTGTGAATATCTTTCCGTTTGCCTGGTAACACTTAAACTGTCCAATTATAAATGGCTTTTTCAGAGAAAATATTTTTTGTTCTCAGCAGTTGAACGTAGTCAGCCGTATAAAACATATTTTTTTTATAACGAAAAATATATTTTCATCTGGACAGTAGAATATACATTGTACAAAGTCAAATATTAATTTTGGGTAGTTGAATATCATAAAAAACATTTTTGGTGCTGAACCTAACGAATGCAACTCGCTACGCTTATTTTTAAAACGATCGAGCCTGTCGCCGATACATTTTCAAGGATACTGATCGTTTTTCACATGAGGATGCAATTCAATGAGCGTTCAATTTGGAAGTTACACTACATCGTTTTCGAGAAAGGGATAAAATAATAATTTACGGGTTCATTGCACGTTTGCCGAAGAAACGTTATGCGGTGTACTAAATTTTTTACAATTATCGTATTTGACATATCCGCAAGAGATACTAATAATGGTGCAACTTACGATTTTTCATTTCAAGAAACTGCTGAATTGCCTAAACTTCATTTATTTATTCTTGAAAGCAGTGCAATGAAACTTGTGAAAACTTGGAAGGTGAACTGTGATAAGACACATTGAAAGCCTGAACAAACGAAAAATCAGTACCCTTCGATATTCGTCGGTGAAACTTTCGACCCTCCTCAAACTGTCCATACAGCCTGCGCCAACAAAATGATTATAAACTTTTCACGATACTACTTTATCCGTCGGGGCTTCAGCTTTTTTTTTCAAATTTTGATCGTTTGTTTTTTTGCTTTGTCGAGCAAAAAAAGAACGCTAGAGCTTTTTGAATTTGAAAAAAGCCGCTGGCTAAAAGATTATCACGTCGACTATATAGTGTACGCTTCGTGGGTGGATAAGTGCGCGAACCTTTTCGGGTCGTGTGTGACAGCTTTAGGCGCTGCTGAACAACGAGTAAACCGAGCCGAATGAAAGCGACACGCCATCTCCTTGGTTACCTAAACTGGAAAGTCCGTGTTTTGCCTCTCTCTCTCTCACTCTCTGTCTTCCTATTTCTCTTTTTCTATTCAACCTTTATACCCTTCTTATCCTTTTGTCGCTCGTTTTTTCTTCTCCCTTTGGTGGCCGTAAGTAATTATTTTTCTCCATTTCCGCGATATTTTCCACAAGAAGATGCGAAGAAAAACTGCCTCAAGCGCATCCACGGGGCCATTCCATCTCATCTGGTGAACTCTCCATATCGTCCAAATTCGCGCTCGTTCACTTCTCTATTTTCCATCACAATCATGGCATATATTGACACTATATCGGTCAATTTTGGTTATACGCGAAAGATTTCCATTGTGGGTGGAGCCCGATACATTTTTTACTCTTCCCCCTTGAAAAGGGAACCGCCTAAACGTATTTTACTATCGGAAGCATCGACTGCGGTCTTGACGCGTTACCCCCACTTGTAGCGCAAAAAAGGCCTTTTTCATGAATTTTTTTAAAGAAAACTACAAAACTTTTTTAATCGATCAATATACCATCTTAAAGAACACATCTTGAAGAACTTTCAGTAATTTTTTTATTGAAAAATATTACATTGTTTAGTGGCAAATGGCCGTCAACGAAATAATGTTTTTATAAACACGGTTTGCGGTGACCAACATTGCGGCGAAGTGGATCATCTGAAAAAAAAAAATGCGGATGGATTTAGTCAAATATAAGTATAAACTAGTCTTTAATCGAAGGATTTTAAAAAATATTCATTTTTCACAAAATGGCGGACAGTCAAAGTTAATGGTTCGATTTTAACGAAAAAAACGGCCGTTTATTGGCTATAAAACGGCCATTTTTTTTTCGAAAAAAAAAAAATCGATCGGTTAAGGACTACATTTTTATGTATTAAATAAGCCTGCAAAATTTCAAGAAGATCGGTTCATTAGTGTTCGAGTAATCTTGGTCACCGACTTCAGAAATGTCATTTTGAGAAAAACGCGTTTAAAGTTTCAATTTCAGTTTACACGAAGGAAATATTTTTTTTTTTTTGTAAACTTACATAGAGTCATCTATTCCGGGCCCATACTTCTGTATGGGCCCGGATACTTATACTTCAAAAAAATGCAATAAAAAAATCGATTTTTTCAAAATCGCAAATGGGGGTAACCCTTTGAGGAAACATTTTTCGCAACCGTAAATCTCGTTAAATGGGTACTAGAGGGTGTCTCAAAATGACCTAACATTTTAAATTGCGCGCCATTTTTTCCTTGGACGCACCATTAATGATATTAGTCTGCAATTATGCGAAAATATTATTCAAAATTTTGCCAAAAGAGTGAACGTTTGCAATCAGGGACGAGGCGGCCATTCATCGGATATTGTGTTCCACACATAATTTCCATCTTTGTCCCTTAGTTTAAAATAAATGGATTGGTAAGTTTCAAATAAATAATACGTTTTGTTAATAAATTAAAATGTCAGGTAATTTTAAGACACCCTATTGTGCTATCAAAATCAAGCGATAGGTCTCCAACATATATTTTATTTATTGAAGCATTATTTGAATTCTCAACAATGAACCCGCGAAGCTTTTAAACGAACGTAGGTATTGTTACTTTCCTATGACAACAAGTTTGGTGCGCTTCCATAAATTTATATTTGCTTATAACATTTATTTTTTGTTTCATGAAGTCCAACGTATACCCTCGCGAGTTTTTACGTATTGGGGTGCACAGACGTTTTACTCAAGTATCTACACCAAGGTATCAGAAGTATTGGCCGTGCTCTGAGTATCGGCGATCCACAACGCTGCTCAACTCGAAGTACCACCGGAGTCGAATTCTGACCGCCCATCAGTGTTGATCATATTCGTTCATGTATATATATACATTAGTGGAATTAATTCTGAACACTTTTTATAGAAAATAGCTTTTTTTATATTTATGCAGAAAATGTATATTCCGGTACTCTGAAATGATACTGTAATGTTTTTATTTTAATGTACATAATGTTTCTACTTAATATTCGCTTTAATCAGCCTATTTTGCTAGGAATATAAAATATAAGTGATTGTAACGTAAAAATCATCAAGAAATGCGAAATTGAAAAAAATTGAAAGTTTCCAGCATTAATTCCACTAGTGTACATACATACATAAATACATACATATACATACATACATACATATATATATATATATATATATATATATATATATATATATATATATATATATATATATATATATATTCGGTTCGAACATTATACGTTGCCATTTCTTCCACTTCTTATCATTTAATATGGTGTTGAAGTTTGCATGGTTGAAATGCAACGAAAATTCTATTTTATTTTAATTTCTATCTCAACCCTTTCTTCCAAGTTTAGGTTATGGAACCCTAATAAGGATCTTCAAAAATATTTCAGTACTTTTTCTAGCCTAAATGGACCAAAACAAAATTAGCCAATACGAAAAAAATACCTTCGTTGCATCCCAACAATACAAACTTTAATACTATCAATATGACAACGTTTGAAAAGTGATTTTTTGTCAGCTCGATTTCGTCCTCAAAACATTCAATTTTTTCCAGTCTTGGGACGTTAAAAACTTGTATTGGTTATGTATAGGGTGTATCTGTGTGAGGTTATTTATATATATATATTCTTTTCTACTCTTCGTCCCACGGGAAAAGCGTCGTTTTTTTCTTCCCGCGAAAAGTTTCGCCAATCTTAATTGCCAGTTAAGGTTTGTCCGTTACATTTGAAAGCCAAACATTCATAAAGTATTTACAAACAGCAGGTTATAGTTCGTAACATTTTTCCGTATATTCTGTCACGATCGTCTGTCTTTCTTCAAGTTGCCCTCCTTTATTATCAAAAGCCTTATCCATTTGTGATTATACTGAAGTATCTTGTTGAAATACGAGGGCGCCAAAGAATTAACGGACTTTTTGTTCGTCGCTTCATAGTAGGTGCTCGTTCTGCCCCAACCATCTCAACGACTTGCACCAGTCTCGCGAACCGGAGATTTTCTCTCGTCGAGGGCAGCAAGAGCCGGAAACTTTCTCCCACTTTGATAAGATGGAAGTTTGTTAACGAACCCGAACTTCCCGAACGCCTCACGTATAAAGACGACGATTGATTTTGCAGAGTTTATTGTTGCTTCGATGCGGTGGGAAGAACGAGGATAAACGAATATATAGAACAACAATCGAGATACAATCGCGATACTACGTAACATTATCAATTTTTGCCGATAGTCGCTCTTTGTCAAATTTTCCACGCAACTGAATCGCATGCCGATAACATGCTTTTTCTTGATGTTCTTTCCTCCGCGATTTTACACTAAAAGTGCATGGAATTTCGGCGTATCGACGGTTTACGGAATGACTGAGAAAAATCATTTTTTTTCGCCCACGAAATACGATACGATTTTTGCCCATGATTTCGCCAACATGCATTTCGAGCAAATGGTAATGATCTTAATTAAAAAACGAGCAGTGTCCCTGCAATGACGAATGCAATAAAAAAATCGATTTCTTAAAACCGAATAGGGTATATGACCCTATAGGCATGTCTTTAACCCTTGATATTACCGCGTGTGACAGTTTTGTAATAAAAATTCAAGTCCTCGCAAAATCTCAATTGATGTTTAATTATGTTTTAAGTCAACGTCACACGAGGTCTACAAAACGTTCCATGGTATTCAGTGCAATTTATGCCAGCTGGTGTTAGTTGGATCAAAATTTGTTAAAAATTCCTTCATCGCGAGATTGCAAGATTCGAGTGCGTGTAAAGTTTGCGAAAATCGAAACAAAATATGAAAATGACAAACCTCGTCTGAAACAATGGCGTGGCTGTGTGCTACAAAAAGCAAAACATCTGCTTCAAAGCATTCCATACACCATAAACCCTTCGTGGTCTCACGTTCTGGCTCACTGGTCGCAGGGGGTCGCAATGACCCCAGTCATCTTCCAAACGATTGCCGCGTTGACTGTATCGTTCCGAATGACTCATAAAAATTCGGGATATTAGTTTGAACATTCTCGAACGTAGCATTCTCGGTATTACATTTTAATCGAATTTTGAAATGGCGGGGAAAATCAGTAAGAGATCAATGCGTAAAAAAGCCCTTGTTTACTAAAAAAATTTCATAACTATTGAAATTTTCAATTTTTTTTTCATCAAATTTTAGAGTGATACTCTTGAGATATGATGGTTTAAGGAAAAAATTGCTCCATAGTGGGAAATAGTTTAAGGCCTTAGGCCACCAGTAACGGGTATAAAATCATGTACGAATTTAACAATTTTTTTTCGTATGAAACAGTGATTCGCTCATAAAATCAATTACACATCTGTTTAGCATGAATATCCAGCTGTTAGAAAATATATATAATTTTTTTTCGATGTACAAAATGGCCGCCTACTAATATTTTTTTTTATCTTTTTTTAGGCGCTCCGCGGCGTGACATTTAGCATCCACAATGTTTTACCTAGAACAAAAAACTAAATTTCTCGTCAGTCTACATTAGAATACCTAGAGAAGTACGTACGGAATTGAAAAAATATTGTTTTATTCGAAAGTTGTAGGCATTTGAACTTAAGAAATGAATTTTCAATGAAAACATTTCGTTATAACTGCTCATAAAATCAACAGTTTTCGATTAATCAGAAATTCCGTACGTACTTTTCTGCGAAATGCAATTAGGAATATAACTTTTAAATTTGAAGTAATTCGAGTGAAAATTGTTGACGTTCTTTGTCACGCCAATTGGAAAAAAGAACTGTTTCGAGAAGTTTCGAGTAGTCGGCCATTTTGTGCATCGAAAAAGAAATTCTGACAGTTTGATATTCATACTAAATAGATGTGTAATGAATTTTACGAGTGAATCAGTTTTCATACGAAATAAAATTGTTAAATTCGCACATGATTTTATACCCGTTACTGTAGCCTGAGGCCTTAAGGAAAAAATAGCTTCACGTCCGGCCTTAATCTGTACTTACAAAGGGTTACCCCAAAGCACCGTTAGAAGGTAGGCCAGTCGCCTTGACCACCAACAACTTATAGTAATTTTGGCTTGAAGTTGCGCTTGGGGTCATTTTGACCCCCGGTAACCGCGGTGGGTAAAGAACTGTTACGAGACAATGTCACATGTCCATCACACTACCTTTATTGCTTTATAACTAGCGCCCTGATTTCATTTTTCAAAAACTAAATATCAATTGTTTTTTCATTTATCAAAACCTACTACAAAGTCACCTATTTTTTCATCTTTACGTTGTTGAGTTATGAAGGGTTAATATTGTATTAACTTTCAATACTTTTACGGACAATTCTAGCTATACCTTGGAGATGACCCTCAATCTGTGAAGGTATTTGAGGCACCTTAATCGCGTGAACCTGGCTCGTTTTCGTCTTCAAACTACCAAACCAACGATTGCCAATGAAAAAACCTGAAAAAATTAATGGTCAATGTTTAAGCCGTACTTCTCAAGGGAAAATATGTTTTTTTTTTCATTAAATATTAAGCAACCTGCGAAGAAAATGATTTTGAGCAGGACGAAAACGACCCAGGTTCACGGATTGCGGGTTAAAATTGATATCTTACCCACTGTTCAATTCACATCTAGAGTTCAGCCGACATATTACTTCAGCTTTCCATTATCCCTTGTTTTCCACGTTCCCGTAACTGACATAGACTTTGAAATCAGCACCAAGCTGGATTTTTGTCCAATACTGATGATGACTGAGCGCCTTGTGATCGTCTGAGCAACGGTAACGATAAGCGGAATGTACGTTTTTGTGTGAGCGCTTGTCTCGATATATTTATGACTGTCTAGCGTTTCTAAGCTGAGCTCTGCGTTTTCTGATGTCTTTCACGTACTTTAATTTATTTTTCTTCATATTTTGTTTGACTAAAGATGCTTGTAGTCAAGTGGCTGAATTTATTTTTCAGTAAAAAGAAAAATAAATGTTTTTGCAATATTTGGAATCTCGATGTGGAAACGCTAAGGTAAAAACTGTGAAGAGGCTCAAAGAGATAAAAGTTCACGTGGGAAGAAGTGGAGCCAGGAAGAAAAGCTTATGCCAAGAGGTATATACTCGAGTTTAGCGGTTTTTACATTATTCTGTCTTCTATCGTATTTCTATCGTGTATGTGTGTGTGTGTGTGTGTGTGTGTGTGTGTGTGTGTGTGTGTGTGTGTGTGTGTGTGTGTGTGTGTGTGTGTGTGTGTGCGTGCGTGCGTGCGTGCGTGCGTGCGTGCGTGCGTGCGTGCGTGCGTGCGTGCGTGTGTGTGTGTGTGTGTGTGTGTGTGTGTGTGTGTGTGTGTGTGTGTGTGTGTGTGTACACATAAGTGTATATACACTTATATATATTCTAAATAAATTTATACACACGCCTTTATTTATACAATTTATACATTCACCTCTCCATCTGCCATCAACCTGATTTTCCGCCATCTTTTATTTCCGTTTTATTCTTTTTTTCTTCTCATTTTCGTTTTCCCTTTGCCTTGAATGCTGTCGTACCCCCCTCGAGACCAACAGCGGATGTCGCAAGAAAGTAACTTCATACACGAACACAACACAATAAATATGCAATAGCATAAAATATCCAGCCACTTCGGACGGCTTTCCTCCGTCATGACGTTTATTCTCAGTGGAAAGATGTTCAACTCAAGTTGGAACAATTAAATCGAGAAACTAATAATTCCCGTTGAGACCGTGAACCTCGCGCGGTTATACGAAAGTTCATCCAAAACTTACGTGGTATAAAAAATGGATCGAATAATAAATTCAGGGCATTCTTGTCATCAAGGTACTTTATCAGCTTTTTTTCAACGAATCCTCATAGGTACGGATGTATACAATGGCGGCTGTCGAAATATCGACAAACCTCATTTATCAACATATTGGAATGATAACGAAAATTCATAGGATCACGTTACTTTTTGTACAAATTATACATAGATTTTTTTGTTTATCACGAATGACGTTGCTTGCGTGGACACGCGTATACTTCCCGCGTCTGTATACATTTTTAATGATTGATGGCATGCATAAACACTTTGGATCTGAGTACATGTATATATACATACACGTTTGGCTCATCTCGAGGGATGAATTCTTCACTTCCGCCGGGAGAGTCGTAGAGTCGGCTTCCGGTTTCACGTCCTCTCTGAATATTCAACGAATTAATTTTGTAGATAGATGGACAGAGGCCACGGTGTATATACGCATCGTATTACGCGACGGTTATTTACTGCTGAAATACGAATCAGAAATTTCGTTTTCGACGAAATTCCGATGTCCGGTATCCTGTTGTTACTCTTATTATGATAAATATATTTTTATCGTATTCAATAATTCATAATAACTATTGTTAGAGGAAAGTGACCAAATATGGAATACGATTTTGTTTTCTTGTCAGGAAAAAAAATGCACAAACTAAAGACGTTTAATAATGACTTAGTAACTGTCTTGTGTTACTTGTGATACTTGAATATGGAAAATAAGAATAAGGCACTACGATTTTTTTTTATAAAAAAAAAAATATTTTCCGAGAGATTAGGGAATTTGGGTCGACAATAAGAAGGAACTTAATCTACTCGCAAAAATCACTTGCTTTCCATCATCGAAATATATTCTACTGAAAGGGTTTCAAGATGTGTGCCTAACATCGTTTTTCTTCCTAATGTGGTGACTGCTGCTTCATCTGGAGACAGTGCATTTTTCTGGCACAGGGGATACAAAGGTGGCCTAGGTTCTTAAAAATACTTCGCTACTTTGAAATAACCCATTTTTTCTCGAACCATTTTTATAGCTTCAACCATCTTGTCTCCGTTCGAATCTCTTGATTCTTCTTTTGAGTATGAAGACGGCATGCTCAAAAAAATAACACATTATAGAACGAGGTATCCAACCACCTGAGTCTTAAAACCCAATTTTACCTTTGCACTTTACAAGAAATAACACTTAAACAATAAAATGTTCTGAAAATATCAAAACAAAGATAGACGCAACATGCTAAACATATAGTCACAGTAATGTTTCCAACTCATTAACGAGAATACATTATCTTTTACGTACCTTGAGAAGTTTTCTAGCACTGACAAAATAAGATACTCCTGACACAGCCACAGTGCTCGCCGTACTGACGAGACGAAATGAGTGCAATAAAGTCAGTTAATGAGATAGAAAATGACATGGTATTTCGTCTTGAACTGTTTGTTATAGAGAAATGGTGGTATTCTGTACTAAAGGGCTACACCTACCTAGAGGGCCGAAAAGAATTGCCAAATTCCGATATTTTTTTCTGGGAAACGGTTGGTGAAAACGAAACACATTTTTTTAAACACAAAGGTACATATCGAGAGCTTAAAGAAAATCACAAAAAAATACAGAAAAACAACAAAAACACGGCCGTCGGCAAATGATGACATTTTTTCGCTTCGTTTGGCGGTGGACTCTATCCAGCTTTAGGCGAGAAATCCCTTTAGGAGCGTGAAAAATAGGTATTTTTCGGGAATTTTTTTAGAGGGGATAAAAATCTGATCATTTTCAAATTTGGACATGAGTTTATTATAACTGTCAAGTTTAAAATAATTTTTTTTTGGGGATGAACAACAAAATGGCGGCGTTTTTAAGGGTCTTCGGACGACTGTTTTCCGCGACATCGAAAAGTGCTGCAGTTGTCACTCTTTTTCTGTTGATCTGAAGAATATTTAATAAGTGTCATTCGTTTATTGACATTAAGGGGAAGGATATACCTAAAAAACTATGAAAAAATGCAAAATTGAAAATTTGGGAGCCTTTTTACTCCAAAGTTCGAATTATCGACCAATTTTTCGACACATTTGACCCCCAAAAAATTATTTATTTACACGCTACCTTTCAAACTTTAGGTATATCATTCCGATAATATTACTGAGAGTAACCTCCCAAAATTTCATCCAAATCGGTCGATAACTTTTTGAGCTACAGCACGAGCAGTTTTTGAAAAAGTAGTTTCGAGATAATCGCGTTTAAAGTTTACTCGCTACCTGACCGCATGCTGTCCCCGCGCTCCAGACTATATGCGATAACTCTGCAAATATTCAATATTTCGAGCTTTCCTTTGGTCAGTATAGTCTTTGGGTATCATACTTTCGAAAAATGTAAAAAATCGATTTTTTGAAAAGTCTAAAGGGATTTCTCGCTTTAAACGGTCCATCTGAAATCTAAAAACCAAACGGGTTATTCAAGTTAACAATAAATGCGAGTCGTTGACGATCTTCGATTTTTTAAATCATTTTTTTAAACAGCCTGGCGACGAATTAATACTCGAGCATACAAAATCTATGAAAAAAGTCGTCATTTTTACGTCACTAAAAAAAAAATGAAAGTCGATTTTGAAAAAGTGCGATCGTCAACGACCTTTAAATGTTTCTCATCATATCTCCTGTAAATTTGGAAACGATCCATCCAGTGGTTCTTAAGGGGTTAGGACACAGTAACGGGTATAAAATCATTTGCGAATTTAACATGTTTTTCGTATGAAAAAGTGATTCACTCATAAAATTAATTGCACATTTATTTAGTATGAATATCAAGGTGTTAGAAAATATATATATTTTTTTTCGATGTACAAAATGGCCGACTACCAATGTTTTCTTTTGTTATCTTTTTTTTAGGCGCTCCGCGGCGTCACATTTGGCATCCCCAATTTTTTACCTAGAACAAAAAACAAAAATTCTCGTCAATCTACATTAAAATGCCTAGAAAAGTACGTACGGAATTTCAAAAATATTGTTTCATTCAAATGTTGTAGGTATTTGAATTGAGTTGAAGGTATTTGAATGAATTTTCAGTGAAAAATTTCGTATAAAACTGCTCATAAAATAAAAAGTTCTCGATTAATCAGAAATTTCGTATGTACTTCTCTGCGAAATGCAATTAGAAACATAACTTTTAAATTCGAAGTAAATCGAACGAAAATGTTTGAAGTTATTTGTCATGCCAATTGGAATAAAGCTGTTTCGAGAAAAAAAAACACGTTTAAAGTTTTAGGTACTCTATGGCCGTGCCAGAGGTGGGCTTACGTTATACACTCAAAGTCGGTGAAAAAATGTTATTGCTATAAATCGAATAGTAACTTATTCTTATTCATATTTGGTTACTTTCCTCTATTATGACCATTTTCATCATCATTATTATTATTTCGATGTACGGACCTTTCAATATAATTAAAGTTGCCAAGGCGAATGCGCTTGTCGATCTGAACGAGTCTCCCCTGTATATCGTCCACAAAAGTGAGAAAAGAAAAAATCTGGCGAAATACGATGACAAACGGATTGGCAATTTAAAAGGTGTGTGTTATGGAGCATACACAATAGAAGAAAAACGTTTATTCTCGCTTGAACGCATGCGAGTATGCAGTTTTTTTTCGCTTGAAAAGATTCTTTTACTTCCTTCCTCGTTCACCTCCACGTGTCGTACCCTCGATTTGAATAACAACGACAAGAGCTGTTCCAATGTTTCATGCAAATTTACATCCCAAGGTGTGCCACCCACCCGTACACAGCAATATAATTCTTAACGCTTCTTGACTTTTTAATTCTTCACAAGCTTACTATAGATGAATGTTGTCGTCCATTCGTACATCTATCGATATTCTTCTTGTTGCTTTTGACGTGAGGAGAAACCGCGAAATTTTATTTTCGGAGTATCTGCCTGTTATCGTAATATTGAAACGGTATTGAAAATTGATAGGAATACGAATGGCCCACCGAACCTTTAACAGGAAAAACAACAAAAAAAATTACTTGCGTCTATAAACTCTTTCCTTTGTAGCAAGGCCTTTTTTGTGAGTCACGCGTCGTGGATACGAGGTTCGACGTACGCACTTGGTTGAATAATCGCGACCCAATTAACTCGTAATGACTTGGCTAGAACTGTTTTACAGTAAGTTGTATAAAATGGACTCGCGCTCCGGTAATGATGATGCGTGCACTTCCGTAGTTCTTTGACGATTTGATACTCTCGCCAGAAAGGATAATGATGTACTTTTCATTGCCTAAGTCCCATTCAAATGGTTTCGGAATTCAAGATTTGTACATATATGTGTGTGTGTGTGTGTGTGTGTGTGTGTGTGTGTGTGTGTGTGTGTGTGTGTGTGTGTGTGTGTGTGTGTGTGTGTGTGTGTGTGTGTGCGCGCGCGCGCGCAAACCTTGAATTCCGACGGCGGTTGAAACACGTTTCTGGGTTGAAGGTCATTTGAAGGTCATTTGAATACTATGTTACATGGTTGAATTCGTTTGGATGCCGGCTACAATGTGCAAAGAAATATGCCATTCCATTTTTTAAAGACTTCGACGACCTTGAAAACAGGACGAAAAATATGACAGCCATGTGCGTTCTCCCAAACCATTCAAATTCCGATATGCACATACTTCGTATTTTCAAATCCAACAGAGATATTCAGGTGTTCGGTTTCTCGTGACTCCCGCTGTATATGCGTGGGAGAATGATCAACGCGAACATATGATTGTTTCAAGTCCTTCACTCATCTGTCCCGAGCTCGCAGCATCTTAAAGCATGTGCATTTGATCCTCTACACTGTCTACCCTATCCTATATCATTCGTACCCACACACAGACGAAAGTATCCATTGCTAATGGGACAGCTCGAATATAGACATTCAATTCGTGTACCCTGCAGTGAGCGCAGGATCGTTTATATATATATATATCTGTACGTTTTATACGTATATATGTGTATTTATAGAGAACGTGCACGCGTCGGTGCATGCGACTATGTACTCGGATGAATTACAGTACTGAAACAATGTTATCTTTACATTATCTCTCGAAGGAAATGTATGCTATACGTATGTACGGGTATGTGTGTGTGTGTGTGTGTGTAAATATATATATATAGCAAATGAAACCGTGCGAGTGAGAATAGTTCAAATATTTATTTAAAAAAAACATAACCTGTTCAATAATTAATGCACTGCGGATCATTTCGCATACGAATAAATATAATGAGCGAATGGTTCGCGAAATAATATTTTCACGCTTCATGTTTTTTTACCGTTGGCGTACGACCTTAAATATTGATTCTAGGAAAAAAAAAGATGGAGGCCAAAATTGTCGAGAATTTCATCCTTTACAAGTTTGTTTATGTTCGTTTATGCCCTAAAGTAAAAAATGAACGAGATAATGCTATAGTCGCTTTTTTCAGGTTTAATTCGAAAAATATTGATGGTAGAGAAAAAACTGCAATGACCAAAGTTGTAAAGCACTCGATTTCCTACAAGTATAGTCATTACTATTTTTACTTTAATATTGTAAATCGCCGAGTTATTCAACAAAAACAATTTCTCATAAAATTCAAGACGACGATATTAACTGAACGCAAGCCCGGCCCAAAATGAAACTTACACATGTTGTTTTACACTTATAAAAGAAAATTCAGTATAAATTTCAGCAGGATCAACCTAGTCATTGGGGTTGAAAAATTTAAAAAATGAAAGATTTTTCTTTTTTTTAGTGTTGTAGTACATGGAAAATTTTGATTTTTTTCAAAATTGTTCATAGAAAACCGCATCTTTTTTTTGTAGAGGACATTTTTTCCTACGACGAGAAAATCACTACAATACGATCATTTGAAATTTTATCACGTGTAAAATCTTATCTCCGAGTTGTACAATACCGAGTTGTACAATACCGAAATTGTACAATATTAGTAAGGCAATGCGAATGGAGAAGAGATGGACGCCTCAGTTTCGTTGGTTACTCCACCATGGGTCGCGTTATGTGAAATAATTATGAGACTCATACACCGCACCAGTCGCCAACCAAACCTACCAACATGGACCACCCTCCACATCAGCAATAGCGGCTCGCAAGCTTTGACCTTTCGGGGCCAAAAACGTGGCGCTCACATTCTCCTGGACGTGGCCTTCGTACGCAGCTTCATTACAGCGAGACACCCATTACATGCCTACGCCTACGCTCGATATCTTCCGCCCGTGTACACGAATTTACTCTTCCCGCTGTCACAAAAATTCTTCCTCGTGTGTACACGAACGCTACCCTGAACAACGATGCGCGCGCTTGGCGCGAACACTCTCTCCTTGAATTACTACTCCATTCTTTGCTTAGTCCAGTAGAGAGCTTATTTATGGTAATTGCACGAGCGCGAAATGCTCTCGCTCCATAAATAATCGCGGCCACCAATTAACGCACGTAATTGTTCTCGCAATGGGTATTGTTGTACAAAAGTCATTCTTCATCCCGATGCTTTACGATCCACGTGAAACGGAGCTTACGTTGCAGGCTTATTGTTTACCTCGGCCGCCACGACTCTCGATCTTAATCCACCTGCACAGACGCTCCCGGACAATATGTCCCGGGCCCATACTTGTCGGTAAAATCGTGCCGCCAAAATAATAGCTCATTGTGCCCAAACACAGCGAGAGCAAATTGACCTCTTCGAATCACCACGAAACGTTGTGATGATATTCAATGTTCGTTGAAAGTGACAGGTAACGTTTCTCGACTGTCGCCCACAAGGAATGAAACCCACATATGTAATAAAGCATTGAAACCTATTAAGGCGTTACCCCCACTTGTAGCGCAAAAAAGGCCTTTTTCATGATTTTTTTTAAAGAAAACTACAAAACTTTTTTAATCGATCAATATACCATCTTAAAGAACACATCTTGAAGAACTTTCAGTAATTTTTTTATTGAAAAATATTACATTGTTTAGTGGCAAATGGCCGTCAATGAAATAATGTTTTTATATACACGGTTTGCGGTGACCAACATTGCGGCGAAGTGGATCATCTGAAAAAAAATGCGGATGGATTTAGTCAAATATAAGTATAAAATAGTCTTTAATCGAAGGATTTTAAAAAATATTCATTTTTCACAAAATGGCGGACAGTCAAAGTTAATGGTTCGATTTTTACGAAAAAAAAAACGGCCCTTTTTTGGCTATAAAACGGCCATTTTTATTCAAAAAAAAATCGAACGATTAAAGACTACATTTTTATGTATTAAATAAGCCTGCAAAATTTCAAGAAGATCGGTTCATTAGTGTTCGAGTAATCTTGGTCACCGACTTCAGAAATGCCATTTTGAGAAAAACGCGTTTAAAGTTTCAATTTCAGTTTACACGAAGAAAATATTTTTTTTTGTAAACTTACATAGAGTCATCTATTCCGGGCATAAAAAAAACTGCACTTCAAATTGCACTTCAAAAAATGCAATAAAAAAAAGTCGATTTTTTTCAATCGCAAGTGAGGGTAACCCCTTAAACACGTATCTTTTTATCTGTGGAAAAACGGTTTGAAGGGGGGAAACCACCCCTCAAAGAAAGACGTATCGAGGGGTGGTTTTGCAGTTTCACCAACAAGCAGTCTACCAAACTGAGTGATACAAAAATAAAAATTCTTCCAATGTAAAGCGATGAAAAATCCATCATGACGTTTTGAACAAAATTAATTAAGAGGAGACCTGCCTTTCTTTCAGGGGTCGTTTCCCCCCTTGAAACCGTTTTTCCGCCGATGAGAAAAATACGTGTCTAATAGTTTTCAGCGCTTCATCACAAATATGAGTTTCAACGAAATCGGAGACGGACACTTTGATATGATATTGATATTCTTTAGATAGTGATATTCTTTGCCAGTGATGGTTTCTAACTTTGGCATTGGTGGTTTGTCGGTAACTTTGCCAGCGGTGGTTTTTAACTTTGACATTATAAGAATACTAATTATTAGTATTAGGAGTGTGCTTTGATTTAAAGGGATTTTTTGGATAAAAATACGGCTTAATTGTAAAAAAAAATGGTTAGGTATGTATCATTAAAAATATTGTCCATCGCTAGCCACTACTTTTTCCCGTCTTTCTGGTAATAGGTGGATTCCACGTCGAAAGAACGACACATCTTTAGAAGCTATGCACGAATCGACACATTTTATGGTGTCCTCGTAAGAATGGAAGTGCTGCTTAGACAAGCCATGAGTCATTGATCGAAATAGGTGGTAATCGGAAGGAGCAATATCTGGAGAATACGGTGAATGTGGTAGGACATCCTAGTTGAGTGCTTCTAACGTTTCCTTGACCGGTTTTGCGACATGTGTCGTTTCCTTTCGCATAATCTGGCTTGTGAATAATTTCAATGGCCGTTAAACGTCTGGAAATTGTTGATCGATCGAGATTTAGGTATTCTGCAGTTTCTTCTTGCGTTTGATTCGGGTCTTCATCGAGTAAAGTTTCCACTTCCTCATCTTTAAACTTTTTCGGCTGGCCTGCACGTTCCTTATCTTCTGAGTCACCATCACCTTTCTATAGCGTCGATACCAGTACTCACATGTTGAAATCGATGGAGCATAATCACCATAAGCTTCACCACAGCATTCGTGGACTACCAGCACCACTTTTCTTCAAATGGAAGCAAAAAAGCAAAGCCTCCCGCAAATTGTGTTTTGTTGGCACAAAATTCGACATATTCAACGCTCAAAAAAATGATGTCTTTTGCAGTTCGGCAAAATAACACATACGGAAAACTAAAGCCATATGATGATGCTTTGACATGAAGTTAGGAACAATGTGACCGATGAGCAATATAGTACTAGTTACACCATCTCTTGAAAATCCTTTAAAATTAAGGGGAGGGTAGGGGTTTCAGCGTGAAAAAAAAACACTTTTTTGCGAATTTTTTTTCATCTATATGGATAGAGTAAATTTATTGAAACCTTTTGTACATTGTTAAGTGTCATTTCAAGAACATTTCGTGAAATTTGCACGCGAAAATATCCACAAACAAGCCGGTGACAAAGCTTTTCCAAGAACGCCTTTGGGAAAACACGACTTGCGGTATTCACTGTATTTCAGCTAGAAATTATCTGAAATCAAGTACCATTAAAATTTAGTCAAAGTATCATCAAATCCTCCCCCCAACGGTCTTTGATAATTTTTTTTTCATTTCTAAATTTTTGGTGGTCATGTGAAGTGAAAAGTGCTATTTTTCACGAAAAATTTCGCCATTTTGGGGGTGGAAAACCCCCTGAATGTAAAAATCAAATCTCAAACTAACCGTTAGAGGGAGGTATTTTATATGTAGAAAGTGTGTACCAAGTTTGAAATAAATTGGTCATTTAGTTTTCAAATGGCAGTGAACACGGACTTTGAAAAAGTGGTTTCGAGAAAAACGCGGCACCGGCTTGTTTGTGGATATTTCCGCGTACAAATTTCACGGAATGTTCTTGAAATGACATTTAACAATGTACAAAAGGTTTCAATAAATTTGCTCTATCCATATAGATGAAAAAAAAAATCGCAAAAAAGTGTTTTTTTTTCACGCTGAAACCCCTACCCTCCCCTTAATACACACAACTAATATATAAATAAATGAGGAGAAAGTTATGCAAATCGCTCTATTGGGATCCTTTGATCAAGGATGATATTTTCGCCCCAAATTCTAGACGTCTCGAAGCAAAAATGAGTTGAAATGATTGCATGGGCAAACTTTATTCTTAGGCTGAGGATTTGGCACATGAGACCTGGTACGCGTGTATGGGACGTACATGTGCGATGGTCCAGTGTGAAACAAATTTTAGCCTTAGAATTCTCCTATTCAAGTATTCAAATTGAATGGGCGTTTTCCCCTGATCACATTACGTCCAATCAAAATGAATTGCGTTTGGCCGTTTTCCGGAAGTGGGAGGCATGTGGGGCTTATAATGAAATTTGATGGAAATCAAATTCAACCTCGGTTCTTTCACGATCTGTTGAGATACCTGGTGATAGATGATTTCACGTCCGCACATGCATTGGTAGAAAGAACGAGGAAGAAAAGTAACGAGAGAACGGGAAACCACTGTTTGCGATAAAAAAATAACAATTGGAGACTCCATTTTGCCGTCTCCCTGACCAAGTCTCGCCTCTTCCTCAATCAAAAGATCCCTCGCTTCCGTGTACATATATATGTGTGTGTGTATGTATATTCTTCGTGAGAATGTTCATCTGAAGGCATCGTTAGATGAAGTGACGATGGAGAATTTCAGGAACAATCGTGCGGTGATGAAGACACTAGATTTTCTAGAACGACATAGCGTTGCAACAACTAGACAAAACTATTCACAGGGCTTGAATCTTTAAGAGTGAATTCCAAAGCAGGAAATATTTTTTAAGGGGGACGACTCGTTTTACTGGAATTTTTTGAATGAATTTCCATGATTTTTTCGTGCCAATACTGTGAAACCTATTGAAAAGTCGTTTTACGTACATATGTATTGACATTTTTCGTGCGTGTACACATTTTTATAAAAAATTTCGTTAATTCGGCAGAATTTCATCGGTATCAACGATTGCGGCCGTTTGACTGATATCGCACAAAAATCCATGTATATTTTGGTTTGCCAGATGACCCTTCCGCGCGTAGCTCGATCGGATTGAAAAAAAATTAATAAATCATAAAATGGCACCACGATGACGCATTTTTTGCAGCGTTGTTGAATTTTTTAAAAGTTGTGCACGTTGAAATTATTCATGTAGACTATTCTCCGCGGTAGGGTCTGTAGGGGGCTGTATTCTGAACGATCGCGAGAAAATTTTAGGTGACTCGATTCAGTGGTTTCTGCGATATTGTGGGCACAAGTTTGAAAAAAGTGGTTTCCAGAAAAATGCGTTTAAAGTTTCGGGATGAATTGATAGAAATGATCGTTTATTTCAGTTATTTACACTCAACCGGCTATTCTGGCGCCATATTGGGGCCCTTTCTTTCTCCAAGTAAAAATCGTACTGAGTACTATTAGCCTCTCTCTCGCAGCATTCCGTGCTTCGTGGACCCCGAAGGACGATCTTTCAGCACGCTTGACGTGCGGCTCGTATCATGCCTGCGACGCATCCGTCCATTCAAACCTCTATAGTTCCACCAATTTTGCGAATTTTTAAATAATATTTGGAGGGAATATTTCCACGACAACAAGCTACTTGAAAATAATCAAAACCGAAAATCGATTGATCTATAAAAAAACGGCTTTCCCCCTTTAAATTGTTTGCACGGTATTGAACAAAAAAAAATTACAAATTTTTTTGACATCAATAACCCTTTGCATCTCATGATTTTATCAATATTTGTTACGAAGTTCCATGCGAAACGGAATTGCGATGAAGCATTGTTAATTTTTCAAAAGAAACACCGATGGATTTTAATGATATTGCTTCGAAATTAATAACCACGTAGTTTTGTTGGCAATGTTCATTCGAAGAAACAGTTGATATTCTTAAGGATTTCAGTTACGAAAAAGCTTCGGGTACCCACGTAGAAATTTTGTTAGGGCTCGATTCAGGGCGCGTTCAGGTTGCCTGACTGCCCTGGTAGGGCACTTTTAAGGCAGCCTGAAAGGACCCTGCTAGAAAGTGTAACGTTGTGTCATAAATGGGCCTGATCTGGTTCCCTGATGAGGCCCTTATCAAGTTGCCTGATCGGGCCCTTATCGGTTTCTTGGTCAGACCGCTATCGGGTTTCCTGCACTGCCAAAAAAAATATTTAATTTAAACAGGACCTTTATCAAATCAAATAGGTTTTTTCCTCGTCTCACGGCCTACTACGATCTTATTTGTTTCAGTTATTCTTTTTGAATATTAAATATATTCAAATTGAATAAATAAAGATTCGATTCGAATAAATCTTTATTTGCTTACGATACACACTGTAAATCCAAGTATACTATATGCATAAGATATTTCAACAATCCAAAATGAAATGAAACACTTCATTTAGAGTTCTACTACAATGATTTTGCGTCATAATTCGTCATTCCCTGGCATTCTGAAATTATTTTTTTCGAAGACAATTTTTCGCCTATATGGAATCTCACCTAGTACCAACCTACCGATAGCTACGCACGCTGCCCCTACGCTACCGAGTGCTTGTAACATCTTGGTCGCAGATATGACATAAGAGACCAAATTAATTCCTATAATTATTTGTTCTATCACATAAAGTATATCAATTAGTTAATATCATTGCGATAATTAGAGAGTTTTATCGAATAACATGCTATAGATTTCAAACACAACCTTATATATATACAGAGTGTATCGTAACTACTAGTTTTTCGGTCGTGTGCATATAGGGTGTCTCTTTCCGAACAAAACACTTTCATTTTAAATGTCGTGCGACAAAAATTGACCGAGATATTCGCGAGTGAAGTTCGACGCTGACAAGGAACATCACTTAAGTGTCCGCCGTCTATTTTGTTGAAACTCGCACATGTGATAAAGCATTGAACAGTGTTAGACACTTTTTTTTTGTGCGGAAAAACGGTTTTAGACGGAGAAACCACCCCTCAAAGAAAGGAGTGTCGAGAGGTGAAACTGCAAAACTAGTTTCACCCACAATCAGTCCACCGATCTGAATGAAACAAAAACCATAATTCTTCTGATGTGAAGCGATAAAAAATTCGCTATAGAAAAAGTGAAAAAAAATAAAGTGAAGGGTTGACACGCCTTTCTTTGAGGGGGTCGTTTCCCCCTTTAAAACGTTTTGCGGCAGATTAAAAAAAAGTACGTGTCTAACAGTTTTCAATGCTTTATCACATATATGAGTTTCGACAAAATTGAAGGCGGACACTTAAGTAATGTTCCTTGTGAGTAAAAAATGGCACAGTCGTTGGGAATCCACGTTCGGGCAAGTGAATGTTTCTTTACATTTTTTTCGCTGTATAATAATCGCAAACAATTTATTTACAAACGAATTAAAATCTTCAATAATGTAATTATTAAACGAAAGTATATTTGACTTTTTTAAAATTCATTCTGGGGTTGGTTCTATTTCTATTCTTATTTGGCATTTTTATTATCACTAGATGTCAATTATTGAAAAAAAGGAATCGCAAAAAACGTTTTCTCGTCTGTTCCGAAAGCACTGGGCCATTGTTTATTCAGCGTCGGACCTTATTCCTAAATATTTCGGCCAATTTTCATCGCACGAAATTAAAAAAAAAAGCGTTCTGCTCGAAAAGGGACACCCTACATGCTCACGGACAGAAAACTAGTAGTTAAGATACACTCTGTATGTATGTATGTGTATATGTATATACCAGGTGTGTAAGTATGAAACCGAAATTTGCCCATAGGTGGCGCTAGATGTCGATGCAGTTACCGACACATCACGTCAGCGGTGTCTTGTTATTGTATTGATATCCGACAAAGATTTCTAACTCACAATAACACGAGTTTCATTCAGTAGCATTAGTTTATTAGAGATAAACATGTCGAGTTTTGTGCCAACAAATTACGATTTGCGGACAGCACTACTTTTCTGTTTTCATCTGAAGAAAACCGCAGCCGAATCGCATCGAATGCTTGTGGAGGCGTTTGGTAAGCATGCTCTCGGTAAAACACAGTGTTTCGAGTGGTTCAAACGGTTCAAAAGTGGCGATTTTGACGTGAGGAACGAAGAACGTGGAAGACCACCAAAAAAGTTTGAAGACGCTGACCTGCAAGCCTTGTTTCACGAAGACGACGCTCAAACACAACAACAACTGGCGGATCAGTTAAAGGTGACCCGAGAAGCCATCTCCCTTCGGTTGAAAGCCATGGGAAAGATACAAAAGGTGGGGAAATGGGTTCCACATGAACTCAACGAAAGACAGCAGGAAAACCGCAAAACATCATGCGAAATGCTGCTCGCCAGGTTCAAAAGAAAGTCATTTCTCCATCGAATTGTGACTGGCGATGAAAAGTGGATATATTTCGAGAATCCTAAGCGCAAAAAGTCATGGGTTACTCCGGGTGAACCATCAACATCGACGGCAAGACCAAACCGCTACGGACGAAAGACAATGCTGTGTGTTTGGTGGGATCAGAAGGGCGTAATCTACTACGAGCTGCTGAAATCTGGGGAAACTGTCAATACTCAACGCTACCGACAACAAATGACCGATTTGGATCGAGTTTTGCGTGAAAAACGACCAGAATACCAACAAAGACAACACAAGGTGATTTTGCTGCATGACAATGCACCAGCACACAAAGCAAAACAGTTCCAGGAAACGATAGAGTCGTTCCGTTGGGAGATTCTTCAGCACGCGCCTTACTCACCGGACCTTGCCCCATCCGATTACTACTTGTTTGCATCGATGGGACACGCACTTGCTGAGCAGCAGCGCTTTACTTCTTACTAAGATGTACGAAAATGGCTCGATGACTGGTTTGCCTCAAAAGAGCAACAGTTATTTTGGCGCGGAATCCACAAATTGCCAGAAAGATGGGAAAAATGTATAGATAGCGACGGACAATACTTTGAATAAGTTACTTTGTATCATATCATTACAATAAACGTGTTTTTTCTGTACAAAAAATCCGGTTTCATACTTACACACCTGGTATAATTCCTCTTTCTCTGTCTCACAAAGCTGCCGAAATCTTCTAACACGCATCCGAGTTGCATAACGTTTTTTGTCGTGACAGTCCATAACACCGTTTTTTAAAATCGAATTCAGTAATACGTTGAAACTCCGAAGCTACGATGCTGTCGAATCGAAGTTTCCATGTGGAAAATAAGAGGTTATGTGCATCCATCGACTGCTGAGACCTGAGACCACCTCGGAAAGCCTGCATAGGACCCTATCTGGGGAAGCCTCAGTAGGGCCTTATCAGAGAAAGCCTTAGTAAGGCCCTATCGTGGAAAGCCTTAGTAGGATCTTATCAGGGAAAGCCTTAGTAAGGCAAAGGGGTTGAAAATAGTAAGAAACTGGGTGAATTTTTTACCCTCTCGAAACATCAAGTTTTCCCGCAGCTTCTGGCGCGAAATGTCAGCATTATGTTCACCCTGTCTCTAATATATTCGTCGAGAAGATACGAGAATTTTGCGATGTCTGCGCAGCCAATAAAATTCCTCCGAGTCATCATCGTTGTCGTAGTCGCGTCGTAATTTGCTGGTATATTGCAACGAGAACTTGATATCTATACTACGAGGTTTTCCAACCCTGAGGAGACCGCGTCCACATAGCCGTCGGGGGAGGCAATTTTCGTTCGACGTTAAATAATTCAAACTGCCGCAGAATTCCTTTGCCGCGGGCACTTTTTATGAAAACACAAAACTTTCAAATTGGCCAGACGAACGACAGGTGCATCTAAGATAGTATATCTTCCATTATTTTCAACAGTCACCTTTTCCGTAGTATCTCTCGACGTTTGCACAATTCTCTTTCGCAGCTTTACTTTTTTCTTCATTATTTTTCGGCAGTTGAGTACGAAGGTCGTTTGTGTCGGTCTGGGAGATTCGCTTCGGCTCGCGGCTCAGAATATATGCGTTTACAGAGAGATGCAGGAATTTTCCGGCGTTAATCCTGCGATTTTTTCGAGCGTGAATAATTTCTTCCGCAGCATCCGCGATGCCTCGTGAAGAGTCGGCAATGGTCTGGGAATTGACAATTCCGTTTTTGTGCACTGGGGGGGAAAAACAAGCAATAAAACTTTACCGCGAAATTACATTATCTTGCCATTTTTGTAATTGACCGGACTTCGTGGAGGCTGACGAACATGATGGTTGAGCGCTATCTATGTTCAACAGGAATCCTTCCATAAGGCGACGTTTATTGAGTAAACTTTTTTTCTTGTTGAATTATTCTATTGGTCACGGTTGAAGGCTCTCAAATAATTTTTTCCCGGCAAAAAAACGGAAATTCTGTCGTGAATTAAGATTAAAACGTGCGGTTGACCGCAACTCTCGAGGAATGGGAAATGCTTGATGCAAATGAGTTATTCAGACGAGCTGACCCGGCTAAATTTATCTTAACTGCGTATTAAAGGACGTTCCATCGATTTTCATTTCAACTCAGTGGAGTGGCACAGTGACGTTTTTCGTAACACTAGAATGCTGTGTTATCCAGCCTAGGTTTTTTCATTACCAAATGGATTCCTCGTTCAGCATTTGTCCAGAGAATCTCTTGCTTTCGCGAGACCGAAGTAACTTTCGTTCTCTCACGTCTCCGTGAATATAATATCGCACCGAGGGAAAGTCAGTACAAGAGATTAAACGAGACAGTCTCTCTAAATTGCTAGGATGGATAAAATTCTGTTTTTCCAGGGGGTTGAGTCGAGGAAATTGTCTGTTATTCGATAATCCAATGAAGCCTACGTGGCTCAGTGTTTTACGGTTGGTTTGAGGATAAGTTTTTTTTTTTTTTTTTTAATCAATTCCGACGAATCAACTTTAATCTTGTTTGGTTCAATTTGTTACGTTGGCGGTTATTGTCATCTCCGATCCTGGATCAGACTTCAATTTTCCGCAAAATATACATCGCAATCTCTGTTGAATTGGAAAATATTTGATCGTTTTTTTTTTGCTGACCCCACTTTTTCTAAGCTGCGCCCTATCGCCTCCAAATCCGAGATCATTTTTTGCTAGATCGGCACTTGGTATTGTGGGAACCTAAGGCACAAAATATAGATAAATATTAAGGATTTTGAAATTAATTCTTTCGCCTCATTGGAGAGCAAATTTTGGCAGGGTTCAATTTTTTCTGCCTTCAGATTCATTGTGTTTTTTTTACCCATAATATGTAACGAATGGATGAATCGTGGCCGGCTGATTTGTGAAAAAAAAACATAGTTGTCCATCATTGTAAAACAAGGAGGAATAAACAATATTCAAATAGAGAGAATAAATTCAACCGATGGTCTCGAATTTTGTCAGAACTGAAGGCGAGCGAAATTGGCGCGTGCGCAATATTGAAAAATTATTGCAGAGGGTTCGTTTTGTGCTTACGACGGTTATCTTGGCAAGCACAAAATAGTTGCACCGGGGGTAAAGTTGCTCGCGAAAAAGGCGTTCTGCCATATCGACAGCTTTGCGCGCAGTTTCCGCCTCTTGTCTGACTACGTTCGGTTAGCACTACTTACCAGACTCCCTGTTGCGCGGCGCATTATCCGTTGAGACGTAGCCAACCGTCGAACGTCAATGATATCATTGTGAGGATATCTGTCAGATCGGGATGCGGTATTGTTGCCTGCTTGACGTCCAAATTTTATTGTTATTTATAATAAATGCAAATTTGTAAATAATAAAAATTAAAAAGCGTAAAACTCGGCTCGCACCATTTAGCTCATGGCGAATTGGATTTGATTAAGGCGGGAAGCCAGTTTAGGAGTACGTTTTTTAGTGATTTTCATGATTTTTTTTAACAACGAATGAATGAATAGAATTTATTCAAACTTTGGGAATATTTTATACATATTTTCAAACAAATATTTTTATTTTTTTGAAGTATTTTCTCTGAATATATGGAACATATAACCTGCCGCCCATCGAAGGTCGCCAACAAACTTTGCTGGTTGTGTACACTTTGAAGGCCACAGTTATGTTCGGAAATCAATAGAGTTTGAAGATTACTTTGAGAACATGGTTTCCTTCTATATGAACCTAACTCTGACCAGAAAATTGAAAATTGAAATTTTTTAAAGGCGTTTAAACAAAAGGTTATAATTGTTACCAGTCTTCTATAACCTTTGCTATAAAAAAATACTTTAAACAATAATATTACCCCAAATGTAGGTTCATATAGAACGTAATTATATATAAAGAAAATAATCATTACTTCAAAAAATTATAGGTTAGAAACTTTTTGAGCTAGAGTGTACACGAAATTAGAAACAGTCGTTTCGAGAAAAACGCGTTCGAAAAAAAATTGCCAAAAACAAAAAAAATCAAGGCAGTAATGAATTATTTATACTACTTTGCGAACATATTCTTAAATAGTTTTACCAACAATTTATGAAGAAAAAATTGATTTTTGAGTCATCTAATCTTGTTTCCCGCCTTAATAAATTTTGTGGGGATATAACAATTGGCAATCGAATATCCATAATCCATAAATTGTTTCTTTTCAGTCAACTTCATTTATATTAATAAATACAAACATTTGTTTTCCCTAATGAATGAATGAATGATGAACGAATAAAATGAAAGAAATTAACATTCGTTTCCAGTGAATTTAAACAATAGCACAAAAAGTAGAATAATGTGTTTTTTTTATTTCTATATATATTTCGATCGTCTCCCTTGTGATTTTTAATGAGTTGTTTT
Organism: Ophion slaviceki; assembly: GCA_944452715.1. Lineage (NCBI taxonomy): Eukaryota > Metazoa > Arthropoda > Insecta > Hymenoptera > Ichneumonidae > Ophion > Ophion slaviceki. Next base: position 14,743,435 of record OX101785.1, read on the forward strand.
GAATATACTTCAATTGCAAAGATCGCCGGAGTACTGTTGACGAAGGAGGGATGAAAAGGTCGACGAACGGCGTCGATTGGTTTCGGATTCTTAGTGGCTTCGACGATTGCAAATGCTCCCCCGCGTCTTCGCTTCTAGGTCATCGGTCTCGGCAACAAACGCGAACTTTATCGCATCATGAGACCAAAGGGAGCGTCGGATCCGTTTACGTCCCGACTTTTCACGCTTTGCTAAATATTCAAGGCAAATTTCTCACCTGAAACTTGCTCCAGTGTGCTTTCTATATCTATACCCGCATGCAATATTTATGCATAACTATCCACACGATTCTTACGTATTCCCACATTTCGTCGCATCTTTATTCAAAAACGTCTTACAATATCCGCGTGAAAGTATTTTTTGCCGATAAAAATGGCCTCGTTAGCTTTAAAGAAAAATGCGGCTAAGTCCTAATTACGGAGGAATAAATTCTCGCGAGATTTCATTATATGTGTGTAGTGTCGAATAGGCCAGACGGCTAAAATTCATTTGCGTTGCGCATACGGCCAGTTCTCGAGTGGATTCGTGATTAAAGTTCGATTATTCGACGAGAAGCAATAGCGAAAGCTGCGCGCGGCGCGCTCGAAGACCTGAAGATACGAATGAAAAAAAAGCTCGGTAACGAAGCCCAAGGAAAAAGCGACGTAGTTCCGCTGAGAATAAGGCTGAGTCGAGTGTAATGAGCGAACTCTACGGAGGCATGATCTGCTACACAAACACGTGCAACGAAAATTGGAACAAAAAAACGGAATTTTTGCGGCCCCGGATATGCGGCACTTCCACCAACCAAGGGCTGATGACTACATCTACCTAGAGGCCTGAAAAAAATAGCCAAATTGAGAAATTTTTTCTGGAAAACGGTTGGTGAAAAAGAAACGCATTTTTTCAAGGGGTCTTCTCACTTTAGACGCCAAAAAGGCTATTTTCATGATTTTTTTCGATGGGTTTATATTATAGATATTGATGTAAAAGTTGTTACACTTAATAAATACACTTTCGAAATACATATAAAAAAAATTATTCATTTAAGTCACTATTTATAGACGAAAATGGTAGTTAACCCTTCGAGTGCACACTGGGTCGTTTTGACCCCAAACATTTTCGGTCACCGATTGTATCGCAAAACGCGGGGCCCCACTTTGAACGAATATTTTGGCATTTAATTTTCGTTTTCGTCAAAAAATAAATTTACGGCCAAAAATATGGATAATTTACTTCAAAAAACGTCTCTATAAAAAATATTCAAAAATGCATATTTACCGGAATACAACGATTTGAAAAACGCCTTGGGTCAGATTGACCCAAGATGCACTTATCGGCTGGCGGCGGAAGTGTGCACTCGAAGGGTAAAAAAAATGTCCTAAAAAAATGGTAGGTCTGCGCTGTTGATGAAATTTCGGAGATGGATCATCCGAAACAAAAAAAAAATCAAACGGTTTTAGATTCAGTATGTTAATGGCTATAGTGCATATCATACGATTTTTGATACATACAAAAATAACAAAATGGCGCACATTTTTTCGAAAAAAGAAAAAAAAACAGAAAAAAGTGTTTTTTCACCGTTTTTGGCAAAAAAATAGCAAATATCAAAATTTGAAAAAAATGCTTGAAATGTGCTATAGCTATAGTTGTAAAGAATATGTGGTTAAATTTGTTTTCGAGTTTCGGGAAAAACGTGTTTACAGTTTGTTTGGGTTACATAAATACATAAGAAATTTGTTAAAAATGTATTTCGAAAGTGTATTTATTAAGTGTAACAACTTTTATATCGAAATCTATAATATAAACCTATCAAAAAAATCCATGACAATAGCCTTCTTTTAGCGTCTAAACTGAGAAGACCCCTTAACACATATATTGAGAGCCTTATATATAAAAATCACGCAAAATACAGAAAAACAACAAAAACATGGCCGCCGGCAGATGGTGAAATTTGTTTCGCGACGTTTGGCGGTGGACACTCGTCAGCTTAAACGGTCCATCTGAAATCTAAAAACCAAAAGGGTTATTCAAGTTACCCATGAATACGAGTCGTTGATGATCAACGATTTTTGGAATACTTTTTTTCTTAACGACATGGTGGAGATTTGAAACTCAAGCATACGAAATCTATGAAAAAAAAAGTCGTAATTCTTACGTAACAATCAAAAAATGAAGATCAATCTTAACAAAGTGAGATCGTCAACGACCTTCGAACGTTTCTCATTGTATAGCCTGTAAATTTGGAAACAATCAATCAAGCTGTTCTCGAGATATCACGTCCACCGACTTCGAAAACAGTGTTTCGAGAAAAACGCGTTTAACGGAGGACACCACTGTAACTGTATTTTCGACCGTTTTCTTTAGAAATTTTTTCAACTAAAGGTATAAAATACATGGTCAAAAGAACTCTGGGGCTTTATTAGGTATATATTGAAGTATGTAAAGAAAATGCAGGATAAAAGCCGAATCGTTGCCCCACTTTTCAAAAAAGTTCTATTATTAAAAAATATGTACTTACTAAGAATAATGCGATATGTATATTAAAACAGAGGTCTTTGATCTTTCATAGTAGCCTATTTTTGTAATGATAATTAATACTGGTTTTGAGTAAATCCTGTTTTATTTGACCTCTCAAAAAACGGATAGAAACAAATTTATATCAATTTAAGTAATCAATCATTATTAGTTACTGAGATCCTTTATTAAGTACTAATTACAATATTAATAAACATGATAAAATAGTATTAAGTTTTAACGTCTTAGACTGTAAGAATACAACAGAAATAGCTTCGAAACTTTAAATTAGTTAAGTTATTAGTAACATATTATTATTTATCTTAACGATAGAACAACATGGCAATCAGCTTTGGCGTAAGCATTAATTATATCAATTTACCAGATATTTAGAGATCTATATCATTATACCAGAAGCCAGGGTTTTGAAATTTCCACATGTTGTGCAGTGGCTTTTGAATGGTGTGCAAGTTTCATGCAACCACATTCGACATATCCGACATTGAATCCAATCTGATTTCGATGTAGTTAAATTACAATTCTCAAAACATTCTGCACAATTATCATCAACTGAAACTTTTTTATTTGTATTTTCTATTTTGGAATTAGCATTTTTCACCTGTAATATTTGTTCAGTGTCTCTTATCGATTTTTCGTCCTTATTTCTTTTAATTGGTAGTCCTTCGGTGGTTTTTCCTTTAGATGTTTTTGACCCTATAACATTTTCTTCGTTTTCACTGTCAGGATTGGAAATTTGTATGTTTCTCTTTCTTAAAGCGCTTCCTTTGATCAGTTCAATAAAATCTGTGTTATCGGATTCAGTTTCGCTTCTGGTAATATCGATATTTTTTTTGGTCTTTTTCTTTTTTTGCGGTTGCCCTCTTTTCTTTACAATACTTTTCTTGCTACCAGCCGGTTTGTTTTTTACTGTTTTACAATCTTTTTTTTCGCTACCCTAATTTTAGTTTCCGTTATTTCGGTTGTTTTCTTTATTTTCCCTTCGATAGCTCAGTACAATGAAAGATGTAATGTTGAATGTCGCCATCTCCTAGGGCTAAACAGTCTTCAGAAAGATTCAAAAGGCTTGAAGACGGCCTAGGTGGCGTGTGATCTTGGTTCGTGCTATTCTGCTCAGCCTCATTTAAGACAGTTTCTAGTTTGTTTTTATCAGCGTCGTTTGGGACTTGATCGCCTAGTGGAGGCACTTTGGTCCGCTGATTTAGTGCAAAACCTCGATCAGACTCACATTCCTGTACGCGCTCACGCAACGCAGGCTCTCCAGAAACGCCTGGTACTTGATAGTCACAACAAATTATAGTCACAACAAGTTGGAAAAAAAACACCAAAAGAACAAAATCTGCCTTTGCTCGCTAAAGAAATTATAATTGCGGATAGTTGCCCTAGGGCGACTATCCGCCAAAGTAAATGGGGCGACTATCCTTTTTGATACGGATACTTGCCCTTGTTATTTGCGAAACAAGTGAAAACTATTCAACAATAAAACCTAGTAAACAGAGTAACTTAAGGGGTTACCCCCACTTGCGATTTTGAAAAAATCAATTTTTTTTATTGCATTTTTTTGAAGTGCAATTTGAAGTGCAGTTTTTTTTTGATGCCCGGAATAGATGACTCTATGTAAGTTTACAAAAAAAATATTTTCTTCGTGTAAACTGAAATTGAAACTTTAAACGCGTTTTTCTCAAAATGGCATTTCTGAAGTCGGCGACCAAGATTACTGGAACACTAATGAACCGATCTTCTTGAAATTTTGCAGGCTTATTTAATACATAAAAATGTAGTCTTTAATCGTTCGATTTTTTTCGTTAAAATTGAACCATTAACTTTGACTGTCCGCCATTTTGTGAAAAATGAATATTTTTTAAAATCCTTGGATTAAAGACTAGTTTATACTTATATTTGACTAAATCCATCCGCATTTTTTTTTCAGATGATCCACTTCGCCGCAATGTTGGTCACCGCAAACCGTGTATATAAAAACATTATTTCATTGAGGGCCATTTACCACTAAACAATGTAATATTTTTCAATAAAAAAATTACTGAAAGTTCTTCAAGATGTGTTCTTTAAGATGGTATATTGATCGATTAAAAAAGTTTTGTAGTTTTCTTTTAAAAAATCAAGAAAAAGGCCTTTTTTGCGCTACAAGTGGGGGTAACGTCTTAAACTCTAATGCGTGCTGAGAAACAAAAATTTGACTGAAAGAACAATCAGTAATAAAGATATTCAATCGAAATTACATACCAATATAATGTCAACGCCCGTCAAAGTTGTGCGGCGGAAGATTTTTGCTCACACGGACAAAACGCGTGCGTCTACTTTAAAGGTTTACATGGCACCGAGACCTGCAGGAGAGGCCCTTCCAATCACAGTCAAACGTTAACCCCCCCACCATCCCTAACATAGTGTATTCAAAACCGGGGCACGTATCCTTTGGGGCAACGATCCGGCTTTTACCCTATTTGTCGAAAGAAAAAAAAATGGCTGCGCAGGAGTCGCTATAGCACTAGGGTAGGCTGGGGTCGATAGAAACACGGGTCAAATGAAACAAGTCGAAGACTTGTTAGTGCTTATTAACTCGAGTTAGCTCTCACTAACTCGAAGACGGTTAGTGACAGCAGCGCGGCCCTGAGGGGGGAATGGACTGCTTTGTGTATCGGAACCTGTCGCTCAATGCACGTCGCCCCCCCCCCCCCCCCCCCCCGAGCGCGTCGGACATTTTTATTAGGTGCATCGCTTTTTCGACATAAAAAGTAAGTTTTTTGACTATTAGTATCTTGCATATCGTTCCAAAACTATTGTTCCTTCTTCAGCGTTGTTTACAATCTTCATTACTATGAACATCCTAATTGAGTTTATCGTGGTCAGTACCTACCTACAACATTTAGGTTTTTTGCCGTGTGATAAATGATTTGAAGCGCGGGTGTGGGGGCAGTTGACACAAACGGTTCGGGGTCAATTGAAACGTGTTTCTACTAATCCCAAACAAACATTTCATACGCGAGCCAGTTTTCCAAATCCTGTTTTATTTTTTAGATGCCAATAAATCGTCCGAAAAGTAAAATAATATTAAAGAACCTTAATATACCTTCAGTGATACTCAAACTGGAATGAAAAGCGATAAAACTGATTATTTTAACTAACCCCAGGCACTGTTTCGGTTGAACCTGGCACAGGGTCGAGTGAAACGTTTTCCGAGGGTTTGTAAATAGCTTCTACCTAAGTTAAGGGCATATAAGACGCAAAATTAGGGTAAATATTCGGGTGTCAATCCCGCTAAAAAGAGGCTGTACATTTTTTTTATCAATTCTTTATGATTATAAAACCTTATATTAAGTTATATTTTGAGTGCGCATAATGTTTTTGGGTTAGTTTGTTTGGGTTAATCCAGATTCGGGAACACATACACAAAATATTGAAAGAATATGGCGCGATATGCTCGTGGTAATTCCCCAAAATTCAGACGACGTGATCTTTAAAAAATCTTTAAAAAAATATTTTTTTACATTGTTTTTTTTTATGCGCTGCCATAATAATATTGAATATGATGTTTTTTAACTGTAAGAAACCACACAAAAAAATCAGCTCGATTCTCATAGGAGTGACACTTCCGAATATTTACCAAATGAAGTCACACTAACCGATTTTCTCAAAAACGTTCCAATTGACCCCAGCCTACCCTACTGGTTTTCAACCAACCCTCTCCACGGCACGCGGTAGAACTGTCGTAAATTTAATCCTGGGACTGAAATATTTTCGTTAATTGTATTGAGTTTAGGAGTCAAGTACCCGCTTGGGACCAACGTACGAGTGAATTTGCAGAAGCGTGGGAGCTTCTTTAGCCGGTAGTTTATGTGACCCTCCTTGATAACGGTTTTTACTTTAGGATCAAATTTTTGAACGGTATTCGAAGAAAGATTTATTTTGTTCATTGCACTGCTCAATGTTTCGCGGTACTTTCAATAGCCACGACATATCGATGTTGAAAAAGCTTGAAAAAAAAGAGCGAACGTTCTCGTTATAGCAAAGTGGGTCGATCGGTGATGAGTGAACTCATCGCTACGTATAGCTCGACTATACGCTGTATGACCTGTTATCGGTGAATGCTCTCATCTCCCGTATCGTTATAGGGCTGCTTCGCCACTCTTGGTGCCACGGTCTTTACAGATCCGGATCAGGGTCGTTTAACCCCACGAGGGCGGTGGAAGGCCCGTCAAGCATAACTTACCCTCGTACATTGCCGCAAGCTCGCCCTTGCGGCTGCTCCACGTACGGCATATTTTGTTTCGTTTTTTCTCCTAACCTCCGAAGCACTTATCAATGAAAACAACGATACATATATACATTTGAAAAGGAAGAACACGTTACCTTATCCCTAATATCTCATTTTTAGTAACCTTGCCGTGTAGTGTGCCAGACGAAATAAGAAAATTCCAAAACTGTATATTTAATTTTCAGTTGCCGTAGAACGAAAAAAAATCAGTCTGATATCTAGTGAATCGACAATGTTTGTTGGGAGTCAAGATTTTGGATGCACTGGAAGCCCATTCTTGCAGTTGCTTTTAGAACCTTAGCTTATTCTCGAAAGAATTATAGTATTAGAGTTTGCAACGTTGTAATGCAACGAAAATTGTGTTTTTTTCCTATTGCCCATTTTTTTTGCACATTTAGGCTACAAATATTATGGAATATTTTTGAAGATCCTTATTAGGGATCCACGACCTTAACCTGCAAAAGAAAAGTTTAGATAGTGATTGATAAAAAGGAATGAAAAAATTAAGGATTTTGGTTGCATTCCAACGATAAAAACGTCACCGCTGTAAGGAATTATCCTTTTGGAAGAGCCTGATGTTCTATCAGCGGTCCTTTGAGGACCTTCTATTGTCAACATTTTGAGAACGCCAATTCTTTCTAAATCACCTTCATATAACTTTAAGCAGGTTTATATCAAGGTAATTTCAAGATCTTCCGCGTAGAATCAACAATTAGCTTTTGAAATCTTAAAAAAAGTATGAACGTATTTATATATTAGGGTGATTAAAAAAATCGATTATTTTTCTTTTTATTTCCCCTAGTTAGTATTTGCAGTGAGCTGAAATAAGACGCCTGTATGAAATATGAGCCCTTAATATTAATATTTAAAGGTTTATCATCGCGATTTTCTATTTCCCATGCTAATAACATGGAGAAAATTTTGCTTGCCATGTTTGAATTCTTATAACTCGCCAAGGGTAAACGCACAAGAATGCCCAAATCACATTTAGTAGGGAATTGAAAGCTTTATAAAAAAACGTATTTTTATCGTTTTATGATAAATCTACTCTTTCAAAAGTTATTCAAGTTCAAAGTTGAATTTGTAGTAAATTTTAAGATTTTTTCACTTTCCTGGCGAAACTATCAGACTTATACAATGTTATGGGACTTTATCTGTAGATCATTTCATGTTTCATAAAATCATGTCTTTGTCGTCTAATCACGAAAGTTATAAGAAAAATTTGAAATTTTCTAGAAATGCAAGGGTAGTAAATGACGTTGCAGAACGTGGTATTGCGTTAAGGGGCTATACCAGTGAGAACGCTGAAAATTTGGGTGATTTTCGGGAATTTTTTGGAAGAAAAGTAATCAATGCAATGTTTCGGAAAATTCAGAATATATTTGGCTATATTTCACCTACATATACAGTTCCTCCACTGTTGACATGATTCCGGCCGATTGAGTGGCTGAAACCGAAAAAGAAAAAAAATATCGTTAAACTGGAAGGTATTTCCTGTACAATAACGTAGGATTTTCGAAAAATATCAAAATCTAACAAAATGGCGTAGTTATGAAAAAAAGTCTGTTTTCTTGCCTATAAAATGGTCGTTTTTTTCAATGCCAAATCGTCAATTTTCATCCAATCAAAAATATCCTACGTCATTGTAGAGTAAATATATTCAAGAGTACTCAGTTCAAATTTCAAATCAATCGGATATTTGCTCTTTGAGTCACAATGTCAGCAAATTTGAAAAATCTTATTTCATATTCTTGAAAGTATAAAAATCTCATCTCAAATTCTTGAAAGTATAAACTGCCGAAAAAGGCAAAAAAAATCCATTTTTTGAAAGTGTCACACAACACCGGCAATATCTTTTACAAGTAGTACAAGAACATCATCGACGTTTTCCGGATAGTACCGCAAAAAAATCTTAACTAAATATTAACTTTTATACTTGAAATTAGAAAATTCATCTAATAAAAAAATTCCCCATTGAACCCTTTCCTATCGCTCCCTACCCGCCCTTGGCTAATCTAACCTAATTTTCGTTGCGCCCACAGCCACAGCCACGTAATATCGAATTTGCCAAGGGCACGGGGAAACTGTGGAAAACTCGTACCGGTATAGACAGCCCCATATTCTTCTGATTCTCTGGTGCCCAGAAGTTTTACTCGAGCATCAGCACCAAGGTCAGAAGTATTGGCCTTTCGCTCACTGGTTGACGGGCCAGCTGGTTCACGGCTAAGCGATCACCTCTCCGAGTATCGGCCATGCACAACGCTGCCTTATTCGAAGTATCGCCAGAGCCGAACCCCGACCGCCAATCAACCAGTCTTGGCTTATATATTTATATATAAATATATGTGTACACATACATGTGTATCAAATAATCGACCATGTTTACCGTGTATCCTTTCCGTATTTTTATTCAATAGAGTGAGCCTTTAACTTTCCGAACCCACGTGGGATTCTCGAGAGATTCGCATCGGAGGTCTCTCGCAAGTTCCCATGAGAGCATAATTTACCCACGCACAGAGGGAAAACTAGGGGTGGGCATGAGAGATGTTCGCCGTGTGTGTGCGTGCCTGCGCTTCGCGTACAACAAAAATGAAATAGGACGAAGTAAAGCTCACTCACGAGACGAGAGGTATACAACGTGTGGTTATGTGCGACAACAAGAGAGTGTATATATCTAATGTTGTCTTTATACACACACACACACACCCACACACACACACACACACACACACACACGGACGCACGCACACGCACGCACGCACGCACGCACGCACTCACGCACAGGGTGTCCTGCTATGAATGGATAATCCTGCAACTGTCCATCGGTCAGATCGTGTCCTACTATATCCTGAAATTTCCGTTTAGTAAAAATCATCTGCTTTCGGTTTTTCTCATGCCATTTCTACACATGATAACTTTTTTGACACGGTGTTTTTTTTAAATACTCTTGGTTATTTGTTTCATCTAGAAAAGTCCTCTTTTTAACCTTGAGGAAACTTCATGAAAAACGACCGTATGCAGAATTTTCATGCAAATTTGAACATCTGCCCAATAGCCTGCGGTGTAAAAAAAAGTACTACGCATATGGTGCTAATTGCTTTAAACAGTTGCTTAGTTATTGTCGATTCATATCATTTGTAGAAATTGCATGCATAAAATCAAAAGGAGATGATTTAAAAAAAAATAGTAACATCAAGCCCAAAATCTCGAAAATCGTGGCGCGTTTAAGGGGTTAGGCCACTCTAGAGGCCGAAAAATAGGCTTTTTGGGGATTTTTTTTTTTCAGGAAAACTACAAAATAAATCGAGATTACAAAAAGGGTGTTCATCTTACATATCAATGACTGTATATAATAATTTTTTTGAAGCGATCCATTTCAAAATGGCGGCTGTGCAGTGTTTATCTCAAAACTGCATTTTTTAAGTTTCACTTCAAATGTTGAATATATCTTGAAAAAAACATTGTCTATGGAAGTACGTAGGATTTTTTTATCTTGCATATTTCATTTGTAATTAACAATTATCTGACGATTTTTGACTTTCCCAAAATTTGCCTAAAAAATCGTTAATAACAAATGAACTAAGCAATATAAAAAAAAAATCTTACGTACTTCCATAGACAATGTATTTTTCATGATATATTCAACATTTCAAGTGAATCGGTTGAAAATTGTCCGAGTTATGTTTCCGGCCAACTTAAAAAAATGCAGTTTTGAGATAAACGCTGCACAGCCGCCATTTTGAAATTAATCGTTTCAAAAAAATTATTGTATACAGTCACTGATATGTATGATAAACACCCTTTTTTGTAATCTCGATTTATTTCGTAGTTTTTGTGAAAAAAAAATCCCCAAATAGCTTACTTTTTCGGCCTTTGGAGTGGCCTAAGGCCTTAATAAACTGAAATTCTAGCATATAGTAGGTTTTATCTGACCTATCGACAATTGCAGGAGTATCCATTCATAACAGGACATAACAGGACACCCTATATATATATATATATATATATATATATATATATATATATATATATATATATATGTATGTAGGTATACGTTACCAACGCGTGAGAACATGCTACCGCATGAGGCTCTTGATGCTGAGATCTCGGAGGTCGACGAGAAGGTGAGATGAGGACCGCACCCACCCCGGTTATCGACCCGGTGCTAGACCAACCCCTTTCTTGGCGCACCTCGAATTTCACTCTTTACACACTGTTCGTACTCTCACTACTTTTTCCCCCTTTCTCCCTACTTGTCATCCTCAGCTGTCCTTCTTCTGCTAATTTTTCTAATTTAGCTAATTTTTGTAATTTTAATGAGGTACATCCGAGGCATGGCATACAATTATTTCTCTGTCTCCGGGTTGATCTGTGGGCACTAATTTCTCGTATTAATTAATGAATCAAATACACAGAGCAAATGTGTTGGAATCACGTTGTATCCTGGCTTTCTCATTTAGCAAGTTACATTTTTCTGAATCTTTCCTGAATCCGATTTTGGATTAGGGTTCACTGAGATTATAGAAAACATTGTGTAATAACGATGAGAATTTTGCAATATACAAAATAGGGGTACGATTTTTGGCAGATATTCAGATTTTTTTTACAATTACGTGGCATTCAACGGTGGAGCTGCTTTTCAATGTCGGCAGATCATCATTGTCGACCAGATCTCGAAATATTAAGGGGTTGTATACAGTTAGGAGGCCCAAAAAGATCGATTTTTCAAGAATTTTTTCCGAGAAGACCTTTAAATCTATTAACGTGAAAATTTGTACACATGTTATGGTAACTTTAACTGTATTTTAACATTTTTTTTTTGTAAAAATAATTATTTTGAAAGCTGCTATAGCTGATCTTCGGGAGCACCTCTAAAAAAAGGCGTCTTGCGGTGAGCACGATATCTCTGGACTGGATCATCTAAAATGAAAAAACCAAAAATCTTTCGTTAATATAATGGATCATCTTATAATTGATCGAAGAAATAAGCAAAATAATAATTTTTGACAAAATGGCGGCTTCTAAAAAAAATCGATTTTTGACAAAAATTTAGGCTTTAAATTTTTTATAAAATGGAAAAGATTTATAGGTGAGAAAAAACCTTCGATTAATTACTAAAAAATATACTTGAAAAGATTGTGTTAAAATTTGAGACTGACCGGTTCAGCCGTTTCCGAGAAATCTTGCTCACCGACTTTAAAAACACAGATTTGAGAAAAACGCGCATAAAGTTTCAAAAGCACTTTCGAACGCTCTGACACGTCATTACAAATATGCGTGTAACTTCGAGAATATTCGCCGGATTGACAAGAAATTTTCTGTGTGTGTACTTAAATATATGTACATTACGAAAAAACAATCGATTTTTCGAAAATTTAAACCGTATATAATCCCTTAAGATGGAATGAGGTACGTGTAAATGTGAGACCCGTTGCGGTAATGCGATGGCTCGTAATCGGAGTGTCACTAAACTCTTTGGCAATATAAAATGGTCAGTATTTTCGCATTTGGTGAACAAATTACAACAGCTATGTACCGAAGTGAATTGTAAAGCAGAAGTAGTGAATTTGAATCGTATAGGTGGCTGGGCATTGCTGGTGGAATGGTTCGAGTAATTGGGAAGGGAAAATTATGATGGCTTTCATCGATGCTTCGACGCCACCGATAATAAATCGCCTTTATGATAGAGACGAGAGCAGAAGTCCGGGGGCGGCCCAGTTTGAAAACTTATCGGTTTTCGCGGTTCGTGTGTTACGCAGAGAGAGAGAGAGAGAGAGAGAGAGAGAAAGAGAGAGGGCGAGACACCATCGATACTCCGAGTTTAGTGCTATCACGAAACGTCGATAAATTTCGTCCTGTCCAATTCGTACGCTTTCCCGGTGCGACTTCCGGTCAAGCTGCTTGTGCACTTCCGCCTTCTTCTTTGATATATACGGTCTGTATACACGTACACACACGCCCGTATAGACATCGGACTACAAGGGGAACGTGTGTGATCGCGCTTCCTACATAGACATCGCCACCATGAGATCGCATTCTCGCATTCCCTTGCCACCTTTTTGTCACTTTACTTTATTTCACAGCTTCAAACACGTACGTTTTGGCCGCCCCGGCACTCACGACTCTCCGCGTGATAAAAATCTTCCAAGGGCCGCCGGCAACCTCGTTGCACACTTCCGGGACTCCGTCATTTTTACGAACCAACGGAAAAATAATATGAAACTTGGCGTTTGAAGCCAATGTGAAACACTGAATTCTCCTTCGATTTACATTGGTGAATGCGAATACAACATTTGTATCGCAAATACTCTTAGGAGTGGAGAGAGTGACGTTTAAGGCCTTAGGCCACTGTAGAGGCCGAAAAAATAGGCTTTTTGGGGATTTTATTTTCAGAAAAACTACAAAATAAATCGAGATTACAAAAAAGGGTGAAGCGATTACTTTCAAAATGGCGGCTGTGCAGGGTTTATCGCAAAACTGCATTTTTTAAGCTGACCGGAAACATAACTCAGAGAATTTTCAACCGATTCACTTCAAATGTTGAATATATCTTGAAAAATACATTGTCTATGGAAGTACGTAGGATTTTTTAAAATATTGCATAGTTCATTTGTTATTAACGATTTTTTAGACAAATTTTTTGAAAGTGAAAAATTAGCCTAAAAATCGTCAGATAATTGTTAATAACAAATGAACAATGCAATATAAACAAAATCCTACGTACTTTCATAGACAATGTATGTTTCAAGATATATTCAACATTTGGAGTGAATCGGTTGAAAATTGTCTGAATTATGTTTCCGGCCAACTTAAAAAATGCAGTTTTGAGATAAACGCTGCACAGCCGCCATTTTGAAATTAATCGCTTCGAAAAAATTATTGTATACAGTCACTGATATGTATGATAAACTCCCTTCTTTAAAACTCGATTTATTTTGTAGTTTTTTTGAAAAAAAAATCCCCAAAAGGTCTATTTTTTCGGCCTCTAGAGTGGCCTAACCCTTTAAAGGAATGACGGCTGATAGTTAACGATGTTGTCTATTTTTTTTTTAATTTTAGTCTTCCTCATGCAGAAATTTGTTGGAAAGTCCACAGATCCTACCACATCCCTACAAGGATTAGATAAGGACTTTAAGAATTTTTAATTTGTAATTTGCAACCCAAATATGTTGGATGCCCAAAAAAAAATATCTTTTCGTCTTCCAGTGCACAAATTTGTTGGGGAGTCCCAAGATGCACCCAGATCTCTATAGGGATTTGCTAGGGACACCGCACATAGGAAGTTCTCATCGGTATCCAATGGGATTCTGCACTGTTTCCCGATGAATGCCATTTGAGAATTCTTACCACGTTCGAATCGACAATACATGAAAGGTCACGAGAAAAAAGTCAGCGTGTTGAAATATAATCTGCACGCTTCGTGAGTGTGTACGTATGTGGTGATATTATGTTAAAGTCTAGTATAATAAATAACAAATGATAATTACAGTGGATCTTCAGTGATGTGATTCAAATCGATTTTCAAGATATATTTTTTAACGATTTGTACTTTTTTATGATAAGATTGTATATCTATATATTTTATTTAGAATATTCTGTTTGATAATGTGGGATCCTCCAGGATTTAAATTAGATTGGTACATTTGCTTCCAATGGGGAATCCCCATTAGAATCCACGTACGAAAGTGAAGTTTTCGTATAGGGGTCCAATGCGATGACCCATTGGATCCCTATAAGGAAGTAGGAACAAGTACGAGAATCCAATTGGATCCCTACGACAATTTCTGCACGGTTCGTTGCAGTCTTCACTTCATTAAGGGGTCTTCTCACTTTACACGCTAAAAAAGCTATTTTTATGAATTTTTTGATAGGTTCATATTATAGATATTGATATAAAATTTGTTACACGTAATAAATACACTTTCGAAATACATTAATTAAAAAAAAATGTATTGGCGTAACTCAAACAAACTTTAAACGCGTTTTTCTCGAAACAACGTTTTTCAACGATTTGTCAATAAAATCTTCGAATCTACTGAACTGATCCTTATGAAATTTTAACCACATATTCTTTACAACTATAGCTATAGCGCTTGTGAAGTATTTTTTTAATTTTTATATTTATTACTTCTTTTTGCCAAAAACGGCAAAAAAACCACGTTTTTTCGAAAAACGTCCGCCATTTTGTTATTCTTGCACATATAAAAAATCGGTTCCATGTCGCCTTATCACACGACAAAATTCCACGGACAAAACATCACCACGGCAAAACAAAACCCACTCTCGCGTGGGGAGAATAATCGGATTGTGATATTTTATGGTCGTGATGTTTTGTCGTAGTGGTATTTTGTCCGTGATATTATGACATGCTACCAAAAAATCGTATGATATGCATTAACATACTGAATCTAAAACCGTTTGATTTTTTTGTTTCGGATGATCCATCTCCGAGATTTCATCAACAGCGCAGATCTACAATTTTTTTTAACTACCCTTTTCGTCTATAAATAGTGACTTAAATAAATAAATGTGTTTTAAAAAAAATGTATTGCGAAAGTGTATTTATTACGTGTAACAACTTTTATATTAATATCTATAATATAAACCTATCCAAAAAATCATGAAAATAGCCTTTTTTAGCGCCTAAAGTGAGAAGACCTCTTAATGACTTTTACACCCGACAGAGGTTTCTTACCCGGGCAGAGTATATGAACGTACATTTGTTTCCCCGACATTTGCGGGTCGCAAATAGTTTTTTAAACGCTGCGCACAATGTACTCCACTCGTTTGGTCGTTAAGCCCCGTGGAATTCGGGTCAAGATGAGGAGAAGAGAGCCCGAAACCCTAGCCACCGTTTATGTAAGACACAATGTGCATCGTCTGGTGCATTTCACGAACGAAAAAACGGCCGGAGTAACGAGAAAGCAAGGCTAAAAGGGGGGAAGCTTGAGAAATGAAAATCCTCTCGGAGTTTCGAATAATATTGTGTAATTATACTCGAAAGCCCGGGAAATGGTGGCAGTGGGTGAGCGGAAACGGTGACCGGATATTTGTTTTATCATATTGTTGCGCGGAATTAAGCCGAGTATGTGTACGCGTGTGTATGCACGTATATATATATATATATATATATATATATATATATGATGCAAGAGGGTGGAGAAAAAAGCGAAAAATAACCGATTCGAAGGGTACAATTAAACTCGGCTTAAATTCTCCGGCTCGTTGACCTCGCTACTGTACTCCCGTATCAACTGAAATGCCAAGCATCAGTTGCTCGGCCTCCTTCAACGCGCCTACATCTATATCTATATCGCTGGTATAAGTTGAAAAAGTCTGAATAAACACGATGGAAATAACTTTCGCGAGTCCGTCAACATACACGGGGAACGACGACGAAGGATGCGCAAACTTTGCTCTTCCGAAAGCTCACAGAAAGGACAATGGAAATCCATTTCAAGCTTGAACTTATATTCGAAAAGGAGAAAAAAGCAAAAAGTTGGAGTTCATAAATCAATTGTCGCGGTGTGTCGCAGCTTCTGGGCCCAGTGGGGCAAAGACACTATTGAAGATTGTATGGAACGATGTTGAATGCTCCGGGTTATTTTGCTTATTATTTTGTTGGTGTTGATACCCGTAGTATTTTGACGTTGCATGAACTGAGTACTTTTGTTTGTTGAGCTCCCCTATCTAGTACAGTCGTGCTGTATATTGGAATCGGAAAAAATTGGAAGGCTAGTTTTTTGACAGGTGATTTTATAGGTTCCGCAGGTGCTAAATCCTAGTTTGCCTAAAAATGGGGGTTTAGGGGTTTTAGGGGATGAAGAGGGATGGGGTGGATTAATGCCAAAGTACAACCCCTACGAGGTCGGCGCCGGGAGCCAAAATATTCGAAAAAATCCGGGCTTTATTTTCGTCCACAACGCCGAAGTCGTGGAAGTTCATTTTGGGGGTGAGAAAGTGGGGTGAAATTTTGAAAAATCAGTTGTAATTCGATAACTCTTTAGGAAAAATTCATACAATTTTTGGTTAAACGGGAACATTGTAGCCCTTGAAAAGACGCGTCGATCGAGTATTTGATTATGCCTCTGTGATAATATCTTCACCCCCAAAAAAATTGTCGAAATATTTAAAAAAAAAACTGTTTATCGAATAACTCAGAAACGATCGATTTTTCGGGGATGGTTTAAATGTACAAAATGTATAGAATAATTTTCCCTATATTTTCGTTTCTATGGACCAGCTTTGAATTTTTCTTTTTCCAACCCCTCTCGGAGGTTGAAAATTCAAAATGAAATTCTGGGAAAACTATTGACCGAAAATAAAGAGATACGAGTTTGGCGCTGTGGACAAAAATGAAGCTGAGGGTTTCCTCTTGTTTAAAATTGTTTCACGGCGACAAATTCGTGCGGTCAATAGTTTTCCCAGAATTCCAATTTTTATTTTCAACCCCCGAGAGGGGTTGGAAAAAGCACAATTCAAGGGTGGTTAATAGAAACGAAAATATAGAGAAGATTATTCTCTACATTTCGTGCATTTGAACCATGCCCGAAAAATCGACGGTTTTTGAGTTATTCGATAAACAATTTTTTTTTTGGTATTTCAACAATTTTTTTGGGGTAAAGATATTATTGGAGAATGATGATCCAATACTCAATCGATGCGTCTTTACAAGGGGTACAACCTTCCCGACAAATTCATCCTAAAGCGTTATTGAATTAAAACTGATTTTTTTAAATTTCACCCCAATTTTTCACCCCCAAAATGAACTACCACGACTTCGGCGCTATGGACAAAACTAAAGCCCGTATATTTCTGATCGTTTTGTCTCACGGCGCCGACCTTGTAGGGGTTGTAGTTTGGCATCAATCCACACCCATCCACTTCATCCCCTAAAAAAACCCTGCACCCCGATTTTTAGACAAGCTTGGATTTCGCACCCGCGGCACTTCCAGAATTACCTGTCACAAAACTGGCTTTCTTCTAATTTTTTCCGATTACGGGGTTTTTCAGCGACAACACGACTGTACTAATCATACTCTCGTATTTATGCTCCTGATCTATTTTTCTTCCACTCATTATCGCCATCGTATCCCATAGCCCAACCAATAATCCATCTGTCCATTTATGTTACAGGTGAGTACCGGATTTTCTGTGACCACGGCCTGTTGCAAACGATTCCCAGACGTAAGTGACTTTAGGATAATGCGACATATAGTTGAATGAATCGTCCACCCTGCGGGCCTTTGTTGTGATTTGCCACGCAAAATAGGGGACAATCCTAACGGTACGAATTAGGCGAAACATCCGAACGCTCAATATTACGATATCAAACGAAACCACTCGAGGATACAATTATGTAATACTGAATATCACAGAATCCTATTGATCTGACTGAAATATTGTGGGGCTACATCTACCTAGACGCCCGAGAAAATGGCCAAATTCCGAATTTTTTTTTCTGCGAAACGGATGGTGAAGAAGAAACGCATTTTTTCAAACACAAAGATGTTAAATAGTATATTGAGAGCCTTTTTAAAAAATCACCAAAGAATGTAGAAAAACAACAAAAACCTGAAAACCAAATCTAAAATCTAAAAACCAAACGGGTTATTCAAGTTAACAGTAAATACGAGTCGTTGACGGTCGTCGAGTTTTTTAAATGATTTTTTTAACAACGTGGCGACAAATCGAAACTCGGGCATACAAAATCTATGACAAAAGTGTTCATTTTTACGTAACTATTAAAAAATGAAGATCGATTTTAAAAAAGTGAGGTCGTCAAGAACCTTTAAATGTTTCTCATCAGATCATCTGTAACTTTGGAAACAATCCATCAAGTGGTTCTCGAGATATCATGTCCTCCGACTTTGGGAACAGTATTTCGGGAAAAATATTTTTGAAAAATGCAATTTTTTATTTAAATGTAGCCCGTGGACGGAAAAAAGTAGAGTTTTCGCAATTTTGCTCTGGGAAAACGTGTGCAGATTTACAATTTTTTTTATATCGAAGAGTATGGTTTTAAGTATTTTTTACAATTTTTAATTGAAAAATATTTATAAATATGGTGTAAAAACAATGGTTTGTGCGGACTACTGTTTGAACA
Source organism: Ophion slaviceki (assembly GCA_944452715.1). NCBI lineage: Eukaryota > Metazoa > Arthropoda > Insecta > Hymenoptera > Ichneumonidae > Ophion > Ophion slaviceki. Next base: position 14,762,367 of record OX101785.1, read on the forward strand.
AGGTCCTTGGCGGTGACCACCGCTGCTCGGGAACAAGTCATCCGAAATAAAACAAATCGAACGCATTTAGTTTTTTCATGAAATTATCTAGTCCTCGGAGGAAAGATTTAATAAAATATTGATTTTTGAAAAATGGCCGTAGTTCATATTGAAAGTATCGATTTTTGGTGAAAAAACCCTCTATTTCCGTTGATAAAAAAAACTATGCACTGAAAAAATCCTTTGTTCAAGCATTGCTTTTTGATATGTAAAAGAAGTTTGTGAAATTTGAAGCTTATCGGTGTCGTGATTTTTTAGATATCGTGGTCGCCGATTTTTGAAAAGTAATTTTGAGACAAACGCGTTTAAACGGTCGCCCGTTCGCAGAACCTACCTATAAACGCTCATAAGTCTTCCAATTTTGAACAGATCGGATGAAAATGTCGCGAGAAATTTTTGAACCGTTATCTTCTAAGAATCCATCAAAAACAAAAAATCGATATTTTAATGAAAGAAATCATAAAATATTCATCTTGCGAAGGAGTGGCAGCAATTTTTTATAATTCTTGCCACCCAAAGTTGTCACTGGCAGTTGATACGCAATCAGCGAGACAAGATACGATTCAGGCGAATCTATCGTATTTGGAACCGCCTCAAGTTCTCATTTCAGACGATATGTTGTCCAAAAATGTCCCTAGAACTTTCGAACCCCTGACGCTATCAATTTCGATATTTCTCTGACGTTACATTCAAAGTATGCAAACCTCACCGCTTGTCAAACATGGTAAACACTGCTGGAACGTCACATCGGGCATGAGCGAATGGGATATCTCATGGAATCTGGCAGAATCTTCGAGATCCGGTATAATTGCACTTGCGGATGGAGATTGGCGTTCCTCGAGTGTTCTTCCACTTGCGAGTGCTTGAAAAGACTTTTTTTTCACGTGGTACGCGTCGCGTTTTCCCAACTTGGACGCGACAAGAACTAGCGCTATCCATGATCACTGGAGTGTGGGGTAAAGCGTGGATTTGATCGTGTGCCCAACTCTCGACGTCGTGGAAGTTGAGATGGGTCTCTGTATGTGACACAAGAATTTAATCTCCGAGCTTCGATGGCGAGACGTTGAATGCCGTCCGTTCTATTCTTTTTTATTGCCCGTTATTTCCTATTCGATGGACGAATCTCATCCGGAAGTTTGCCCGTCTACAAGCCAGCTACAGCGCAGCTGAGGCATCCTAAGTGCATGCTAATTATACCATAAGATCTTCCTTCCAACTGTACCGTAAGGCTTCGGAAAAATACGCATCTGGGGACTCGCACAGAAAACACTTGGAGACTTGGGTAGCCCTGGGTGACGTCTTCCAGGCAAAATGGACGGATTTTTCATGGAGGACAATTGGAAATCAGGATCAAGTGGGATTTGATAGTAACGTTGGTAGTTTTTCCGACTGGTTATTTCACCAGCTAATATACCAAGCTACGTTTATGTTCCTGGAAGGTACCTTCTTCTTCATCAAGTTCTAATAAAAGGAAACGTGCGATAGGGGGGTCACAGCCTAGCAGTTCATTAGACCTGCTATTTACTAGGCTATTTAACCATCACCTTGTTCCGGCTGCCCTTCGAGATGTGGCCGCGGTAAAAAGAAAAACCAAGTACTTGCGATAGCTCTTATATGTGTGCGTTTGTATAGTTACTGAAATGCTAACGGAGACAAACGATTCGTTGGTCGAGAATGTGTATACCTGTATATAGATCAGGAAGTTGAAGCGGAAGGCTTTCCGGGTGCATTCAGCGGTATTACTGTTGGAGAAGAAACGAGTAAGGCTTTCGTTGCTCTAGGTACAGTGGAGCTTGGTCGTTCCAATTCCAGGATCAAGATACTTGGGAATCTTTGTGGGTATGTTGAGGGTATACGTTCGGGTGGGTTTGCGTTGGTCCGTTCGTATCTATGTTTGTGTACGTGTATGAAGCCTGGCTTAAAATGAGAATCGAGCCACCCGAATCGGTCCGAATCCTCGCCTCTGCCGTTCACCAGATATATGGACAGCCACACACTGCAACGTTGAGGTATACGAAACTCTTCGCAGGCTGTGGGATCTTTCGCAAGTATAACTCCCGTATACCCCCTTCCTCTCTTTTCATTCCGAATCTTAAAGCTTATATACGGGTTACAATTTCTTACGCCGCCAGAGAAAAATCGCACGAAGAGGCAGAGGTATCGCGGAAAACAAGAGAGAAAATCGGCGATAAAAATCGTAGGATGCAAGGAAAGAAAATACCTGTGTGAATGGTAGCGGACAAAAAGCGAACGAATTAACACGAACTACTGGAGAAACAAATGAGGGCTCCCGCAGTCGCCGTTCCACAAAAATAAATCCCATTGTTCTTCATAATAGTCCGGTGAAATAATGGTTTCCAATGACCCGAGGAGAAAAACGATCTCGAACGGGCTCTTGCGCCTCGTTCCGCGGGAATCTCATTCTTCGGACGTCTCGGATAAGCAGCGAAATCCAGCACGCGAAGTGAAATTATTTTCCATTGGAAATAATATCTGTTTCCGTGATGCCCAGCACATTACTCGTGAATAGGAATGCTTGGTGAATCTCGGACGCTGGTATACTTTGTAGCGTAAAATGCAGGAGTTTTTCACGATTAGAAATGCGGGTAGAAAGTTTGATGAGATACTACGTTGAGATCGAATCACGCATTTGAATACGAAAATCCTCGTATTCTTTCGGGGACAATTTTCTCCGTTGTAGAAATGAGAGATTGCAATGTAGATTTTTACCGTCGAACATCGCGTTGATCACGTTCAGTTCCTACCAGAACGCACCCTCCACCGCTAGTATTTCTCTCGCTGTCGTACGCACACATATACCATCGCGGTGTTGGGAGCTCGAAGGCGCCGTGGCCGGACGAACGCGTTGGCCAAGTTCCAAAGGATCTTCTCGTTGGTCCACAGTCTCGCACCAAACGTGGCCCAGTCCGACATTCCGGTGTATAGAGAACTTCGAGAAGTGCCCTAGCGATCATGACGAGACGGAACGTGACCACAAAGAATAGCGGAAGGAGAGGAGAGGAGAGAAAGAGAGAGAGAGAGAGAGAGAGAGAGAGAGAGAGAGAGGGCGAGAAAAATAGATGTATTTCGATGTTTCTGGCTCAAGAAACGCTGTTCATATTCCGCTTGTGGAAAATCGTTCATCTGTGTCTGCGCCATTTCCGCCTTTCTTCCCTCCAATGTCCTCACCACCTCGATGAGACGTCGGGAAGCTTCCGGAAAAAAATGACAAAGCATGGCAACCCTTGGATGGTTAAAGCGGCTCGAGGGTGCAGACTCGGGGCGCTTCGAAAAAGTCGTGACGAATGGGGTAATGGAAAACGTATCGTAACAGCCCCCTCGCTCGCGTCTCATTCTCATTCGTATGAACTGAAACCGTCTAGGAAGCTGCGACTTTCGAGAGAGAATTGTTCCTTAGTCTTTGCTGGTTTTGCCCCAGGAACATACGCGCATTGAGGGCAGAGCTATACGTATATATTCCAAGAGCCACGACAGTCTCTTGATATATATATATATATAAATATGTGTACTGGGATATATATATCTGGGATGGCTATGGAACAATTCCTTGCTCGCCACCGATGTCCCTGCAAGAGCTGCAGCGAGAAATTAACCGGCTCGTAAAGCAACCATCCTGACGCGGAAACAAAGAATGATGCACACGTTTGTGTGTGTGTGGTGTACGACCAATAGACAAAAAAGAGCCAAAGGCAAATAAAAGTTTGCTTTCCACTGTCAAAATGTTGTCCGGTTGTATTCCCAAGACGCAAGACGTTTGTCTTACTCTCCTCTGGCCGATTGCTTATCCTGTTCATCTTTTAATTGCATCAAGAATCCTCATCAATGCGATCAATGAACCCTGTAGATCGCTTCGCCATCAGCTTCCACCTGCGATGAGGATCTACATTGATCGGCAGTCTCACGCAGAAACTTGATCAGCTTAACTGCAACGAAACAGCTTCACGATTCCACGCAAGCAAGTGACAAGACTCCAAAAGCAAGTGACATTGAATGAATTGCATGTCCACCAATTGCTTTCACCCACCGTTGCATTCGGGAAACTTGAAATCGTCTGGCAGGAAGTGGGAAAACAGAGACCGAATTCTCATCAGAAGCATAGTCCCTTTCGGGATTTCAATCAATTCGTGCACTTGGCCACTTTTTCATGGAGATTCAATTTACTCGTATCGTTGCAACCTCACGTTAGCCGAAGAAAACTGACGTTGGAAGTTTCTTTGCAATTAGCTAGTGAGTAAGTTGGAAATCATGATGGTGAAAGTCGAAGCGGCTCTGCGCCAACGCTGAAGAAATTGATAACTTTCTTAGCTCTCCTCTTATACTTCGTACTGCGTGTGCTTGAAAGATTGTAAAACTGTTGCATGGTAGGGTGCTCTCTCTCTCTCTCTCTCTCTCTCTCTCTCTCTCTCTCTCTCTCTTTCTCTCTCTGTCTCTCTTTCTGCGTTGCCAATATTTGAACTCTGCTAAAATCTGAGCAACGTACCGGAATCTCGTCGAACCGAGTTACCGGTGTATAGCTTTTGGATACCCGATAATTCGCCTCGTCGGACCGTTGCGGAAGCAACAGCGAAGTTTATTACTCATGAATACGAAAATTCAGGATATTGGAAGACGTAAAGGCCCGTGCGACTTTCGAAGCCTTGAAGCGAGTCAAGTTGGACTCGTCACGGGGCATCCCTATCCCGAAAATCCTTCCTCGCGGTCCTTCATCTTTGTCGAGCAGTCATTTCTCCGTGAATTCAAGCCGGTACATTGTTCTTCTTGTTGTGTCTCTTACGTGTGTTCGCCACGGTCTCGTATTACAGCAGAGACGAATTGCCAGGATGTGGTTACGTCGAGTGTAACACGTTGCCCGAGACACCAACTAAAACGTAGGTTGGATGGAACTTTGGAGCATCGCAACGAATTTCAATCAGTGGAAGCAATGTCTAATGTCAGTGGCCATCCATTTGGGACGGAGCACGAACGGGGCCGTTAAATTTCACTTAACGACTCTTGAACATGATTCTCGTCATAACAAAATTGGCCAAATTTAACAGTTGGCAGCGTCACAGATCACTCAAGCAACGAGTGATGACAAGAGTTGATGGAAAAGCTGAGAGTACGTGGGACAGAACATTTTCTCTTCCGACAAATGCAATTGTCATTCTTAAGGGGCTATACCGGTGTGAACGCTGAACATTTGGGTGATTTTCGGGATTTTTTTGGAAGAGAAGTACTCGATTAAATGTTTCGAAAAATTAAGAATATATTTGGTTATATTTCACCTATATTACATAATTTTTTCATACAAAAATATTGAAATCCAAGCGACTTATGCGCTGCCTTCGGAGGCGCCAAAAAAAGTTCATCCACTGCTGACATGATTCCGGCCGATTGAGTAGCTGAAACCGAAAAAGGAAAAAATGTCGTTAAACTGGAAGGTATTTCCTGTACAATGACGTAGGATTTTCGAAAAATATCAAAATCTGACAAAATGGCGTAGTTATGACAAAAAAGTCTGTTTTGTGCCTATAAAATGGTCGTATTTTTCAATGCCAAATCGTCACTTTTCATCCAATCAAAAATATCCTACGTCATTTTAGAGTAAACATATTCAAGAGTACTCAGTTAAAATTTCAAGTCAATCGGATAATTGCTCTTTGAGTTACAATGTTAGCAAATTTGAAAAATCTCAGTTCGAGAAAAACGCGTTTAAAGATTTAACTATCGATTTTTGCACGATAAAATGATATTGATATAAATTATATAAATGATAATGATACTCTTGAAAGTATAAACTGTCGAAAAAGGCAACAAAAAAATCGATTTTTTGAAAGTGTCACACTGGTATAGCCTTTAAATCTAATTATTTATTGTTCCGTCATTTTGTTACTCCTCCTGATATCTCTCACTCTCTCCCTAGTTGGTCTCCCTCATGGGAATGTTTTCCGACATATATACATCATACAATCTACCACGATATAACTTCCACTGATACGGTTCGTCTGGATCTATTGTTCGATGACTGGCAGATACTACGGAACAATCTCCGGACAAACGTCGATAGTTGTGTAATATTTATTTATAGCTACATAATATTTATAACCCTTCGTTGTTTCCTTCGAAGCGGATAACGTCGTAACATTGTAGGAGCCAGATAATTTCTGTCCCGCAAGCCAAGGTAGTATCCGCGAACCGCAGAAAAACCGCAGACTACTTTTTTTGTTCGCCTCTCGACTTTGAGCCGCGAATTGGAAACGCGAACCGCAAATACCGTGCCCCTATACGAGCCTACGTCTCGTAATTGGAGAACGTATCATCAACTCCGGCGTAAATCTTAATGCGATTATTCGATCAACGAACAATGTATAAGTCGAATTTTGTGCAAGAAACGACTTGACGGCCCATTTTTTTCATTTGTCCGCTAATTACTTCCGTACTTGATTTATAGCTTCCCGTTGATTCATTTATAGGAATATTTTTTGGTGCAAAATAAATCATCCACTTTTCACGATTACTTTGCATCAAATTCGAAGAACACAAGAGCCATGAGATACGGATATATCTAAATGTATCAGGAAGTTCAATGATACTCGTCACGAAATTACCAAAATTTGACCTATCTTAAAATGCTTATACCTATCTGACACGAGGAGAAACACCTTAACGCAGAATCGCCACGCACTGCAGAGCTCTACAACGCAATACGACACTAAACTCATCCACTATGCTTATTCTGCATGAATTTGAATTTGATTCCGAGCCTCTGTCAATTGCATTTCGAACTCTCGTGTGTTTGAGATGGCCTGAACTAGGATTGCCTATTATGCTTTGAGCTCGGGATCACATTGCTGGGTCTCGAGACCCACCGAACTTTCGAGTGGATCCGCTAAAACAAGTCTTCAGTCAATCTGGAAAGAGGATATTGCAGTCGCTCCTCATTAGCATTCTCGTGCTTCCGCACCGGAGATGCCAAATATTCTCCCATGCACCGTGAGCGATGACCGAGCTCAGCTTAGCTGCGCATTTTTTTTCCACGTCCAGAAATGTCTTGCTCGTGAGTGAGCCCGTGGCCAATCAATTAATCACTATCTAAATACACACACATCCACACATACGATACAAATGAAAATAAAAGGCCGTTCAGGGAGGTCCGTTTTTCTCTGCTGAATCTATTCATCAGTAATGACGTAATTTGTGCCGGACCACCGGCATAGTCGTAACCCTAATGGAAAAAAGTGATATTATTTATAGAACCTCTTTGAAGAACCGAGACTCAGCTCGTGAGTCGGAATAATTTATGAAGAAATAGGAAAGAAGGGAAGCTTTAACGAGCATCAGCTGTACTTTGAATAATCAATGTCATGTGGGTCAATTATAGATATTCGCACATTTAAGCGGTCACCAAGGTGAGCATTCAAACGACACAACATTTTTTCATATAATTACTCGACAAACCTTAAGGCAGGATTCTACTTTGAAACCATGAAAAAAACGCTATTTTCGTGAATTTTTTCTGAGAATACTATTAAAGATATCGATATGGGGTTTAAACTGTTCAATAAATACACTCTTTAAGTACATAAAAAAAAATTTTAAATGTATTTTATTCATTTTTTGTACACGTAAAATATGTTTAAAGCCAACGCCTCGAAAAGCAGGTACCGTTGCCGTGGTCGTGAAATCTTCCCGACGGATGGTCTGAAACAAAAAAATCAAATAGTTTCATGTTCAGTATGTCTTCAGGAACCGACCTAACTAGAATATTTTATATACGTGCAAAATTAACAAAATGGCGGCTAAAATACGAAAAAAATGCGTTTTTTTGGTCTTTTTTTGCAATAAAAAAATAGTTCTAATCAAAATTTTAAGTTGATTGTAGTTAGGTCGGTTGGTACACACATATAGAATATGTGTTCCAAATTTCATAAGGATCGGTTCAGTACTTTTTGAGTTATCACGACCACGGTACTTGAAAATGTCGTTTCGAGAATAACGCGTTTAAAATTTTGGTGAGTGATAGGTAGGTGCTCAGGTAGGTGCGTTCGAAAGGCGAAAAAGGATAGTTAGACTGCTTGGAACTTTATAAAATTTTGACCGAACATTCTTGAACATATTTACTTTCGAAAAATGTAAAAAAAAAAATTTTTTTCAAAGTTTCAAAGTAGAATCCTGCCTTAAGGCAGAAAATTGGTAAATTGTTTCAGCTGCTTCAACGCTGTGACTACTATTTTTAAAAGCACTCCTGCACTTTTAAACTTCCTTTATATCTCTGACCTTTCCCGACGCACAGCAAAACCGTTAATAATAAATGAGCTTGCAAACCCATAGCTCGACGAAGGGCGGAAAAACTGCGAAGAACGCGATCGCCTTTTTGTACTTTTTGCAAACGAGTTGAATTTCTTGCTTGCGTGGCTAAAGCTTAAAGGGAAGATATTTCTCCTTGTAGCGTCTCCTGTACATTTTAAGCTGAACTTTCGTTTGAATTTGATGCGTGGATATGGCTTGCATTTATAAATTTATAGAAGATGTACTGGCGTGTTGACCCTAGGATGACACTCATGGGTCTCATCGACCCGACTCGCTACTGCAAAACTCGCGTTTCTTTTCTTTCGCAAACATTTTTCATCTGCTCAAACAGCTTTTTTCGAAAAATATGGGCCGTACATAGAATTTCTCTTCACAGGCGCTTTCCTAACAGTCTGCGTTTACATTATTAAAAGAAAGTCATCTGAATAGATGTAATTTCAAGGAAACTAGAGCATTCTAAAGTTGGCCGGGTCTCACAGACCCAGTGTGTACAACTAACAAGGAACATCACTTAAGTGTCTGCCTTCGAATTTGACGAAACTCATATACGTGACAAAGCATTGAAAACTATTAGACACGTATTTTTTTGTCGCCAAAAAATCGGTTTCAACGGTAGATACGCCCCCTCAAAGAAAGGCGTGTCATCCCTTAATTGATTTTTTTAGAATACGTCTATAGTGGATTTTTCATCGCTTTACTTGAGAAGAATTTTGGTTTTTGTTACATGCGGATCGATAGATTGCTTGTGGGTGAAACGGCAAAAGCATCCCTCCACAAGCAGTTTTTTAGGGGTGGTTTCCACCCTGAAACCTTTTTTTCACAGATAGAAAAAAATAGGTGTCCAATGGTTTTCAATGCTTCATCACATATACGAGTTTCAACGAAAATCGAAGACGGACACTTGAGTGATGTTCCTTGTAGGTAGCGAAAAATATGAGTGCCGTCCTATGGTTAATCCTAGAACCGTATCCTGAAGTATAAATGTACCCTATGGAAATTCCAAAATGAAGTTTTCGGTGGAAGACCGTACTCATAATTCATCACTTCAATTTTTCGGTATTAATCTTATCAGACACGATCCCTTGCAGACATTAGTTGGGGAGTCCCCAGATCCTATCACATCCTTATAAGGACTCGATGAGGATGCCGCACGTAGAGAGTCCACATCGAAATCCAAGAATACGCGCTATTTCTTGACTGACGTCGTTCGAGAGTTTTTTACTTGACATTCTCCGCCAGAATTTGTTGGATCTCCCAAAAAAGTATTCTTCCGTGATCCCGTGCAAAAATTTGTTTGGTAGTCCCAAGATTCATTCGCATCTCTATAGGCACTTGTTAGGGAGTTAGGGATCCAATTGGATTCTGCACTGTTCCCCGATAAACGCCCTCGGAATTCTCACCACGTTCGAATAAAAAATATAAGAAAAGTCACGAGAAAAAAGCTCGGCGTGTTGAAACATAAATTGCTCGCTTCGTGAGCGTGTACGTCTGTGGTGATGTTATATCAAAGTACAGTAAAATAAATAACAAACGACCATTACAGTGGATTTTCAGTGATGTGATTCAAATGGATTTTTGAGGCGTATTTTTTAAAGATGAGGATTATACTTTTTCAACATCCACTCATTTTTTATATCCATATATTTCGTTTAGAAAATTCAACGAACAGAATGCGATGGGATTCATCAATAATCGTATCGGATTTTGTTCGATAATGTGGGAATCCTTGAGGATTCAAATTGGATTTGTACATTGGATTCCAATGGGGAATCCCGATGAGAAGCCAATGTAGGTGCGTGACGTTCTAGTATAGGGATCCAGTGTGTTGCCTCGTTGGATCCTTATCAGGGAGTAGGGACAAGTATGGGAATCCAATTGGATTCCTACGACAATTTCTGCACGGGTAGTTCTTTTTTAAAAAAAGCAATGATTGTCTATTTATTATTCATTTGTCTGTAATATATTTACTATTCGTTGATAACCTAAACCTGTTAGATCACCCAGGATGAATTTAACGCTGAATAAATTACCGGAACAAGTATATACTTCTATGTACGCTTTGAAGGCTCAAACATGGTGATTTTGAGATTAAAGGAACACTTTTTGTTGCATCGGTAAGCTCGTCAGAATGCACTTTGTCCCGCGTATTCGTCGTGCATTCGGGCACAGAGACTGACACGAGTCGTTGCATATAAGCCAAGGCAAAAGCTGCGGACGCTAACAGACCCCATTGACCTAGAAGGCTGCTGATGCACCAAAGGGTAAGCTAATATATTCACGGTGCGGGCGGATGTGTTCCCCCGTCTTGTAGAATCTTCGGCGTGTTGAGCTTAGAAGCGCCACCGCCCCAGGTGGTACATGCACCACGCCGATAAAGCGGGTGCACCACAGGTGAGTATATACAGGGTGTTCTGGAATTTAAAAAACCGAATTATTTTAATTTTTTTTCGCGAAATGTAACGTGGAGGCGTAAATTCACAAATGAGATCAAATCTCACTGTACAAATTTAGTGGGAGCTCTTAAATGACCTAATTGCTAGATTTTTTGCATTCTTCGCCCCCGCGTACTTACAATCCAATACATATGAAAATACGTACGTTTTCGGGCAATTTTTTGCAACTGTTTATAGGAATATACATTTTTTAACAATCGATGATAACACGAAATGTTTTCATTGCGTTGTATTCTTTTTTTCTATAATTTTTTCTCATTATAATAACGCACGACAACTTGGCATCGTCGGAAATCGTGGTATATAATAACGCTCAGATTGGCAGCAGTGTCGCGAACTTAGAGGCATACGCGCTCCGTGCATAACCTCAAAATCGGCCTGAGGAGCTGTCAACGTGAATATCGGTTCGGGAAAAAAAATTATTTCGCTGGAAAAAAGTGTGTTACTGAAGCTGTCTATAATCTGAAAGAAATCAAAAACGTTAATAACTTTCCGATGTTCTGAAAAATGCTTTCGTGTTGAAAAAAATTGCACTGTATTTTGTCTTTTCCTAGATATTTCTAGAAACTTGTCATTTCTAAACATAGATCTCAAATTAATATTAAGTAATTATTACTAATTAAGAGAGTAACAAATAATATTCCTCAATAATTATCCTTAATAAGTAGTTTGAGGTCCCTGGGCATAACCACCGCATGGGGATGAGGTAGGTAGCATTTGTGCCGTCGACGACGTTGCCATGTTTGCACAACCTAATATTTTGTGTGCTTGATTTCTGCACCAATTCGCAGATAAAAATATTAATCATTTTAAAACGGTGCTGCGAATCTTCATTCTCACGGTGCCAAGCATTTTTTCAGCTTCGTGGTAGGATATTTCAAGCAGATATAAATAATGCACTAAAAAATGATCGAAAGGTTTCAATAAACGAAATGCGATTACGTTTACGTCGAGTTACCGACTTTTTCCCTTAAAAACTGTACTGTCGACTATACCCAAACTGCATAGCATGGTCAGCAAAGGGTTTACCTACTTCCAGAAAAACAACTCCAGCTCGGTGGTAGCATTTTGACCTGACCCCACAACGACCTCAAGACTCTGGCTCTCCCTAACGATGAAGCAACAAGCAAATTGTATGCCGTTCGAACTGACAGGTATCGCGATCGACCCTATCACTTTGGAAAATTCATATTCTACAAAGATCTGCACTCCAGACACAACAACAGCAAAACGCCGTCAAAAAAAATGTCTTCCGGGGCTTTTCAAAATAAAAATGAACACCAAATCAATTTTTCTTATCCATGAATAAAAATATGACCCAGCTCACTTAAATATAAAGCGTCTACAATAACATTTGCAAAAAATGATAATTCCACATTAATGACATTTGGTGATTTGAAAACGATACGAATGGTCGAATCGTTAATCTTTGAAGCTCCAAGTTGTCCCGGGCCATCCAACCGCATACGGATCAATAATCAATTAATCAAAGGCTGAATGATCGATGTGGGTCATGAGGTCGAGGCAACGATTAGAAGTTGCATGAGTCACGGGTGCTTCTGCGACGTCAAATTCCCTTAACGAATTAAGGAATCATGACAGTGTGACCGCCCGAAAAATAGCTGATTATCGCGATTTTTTAAAGGTGGATAGGATTTTTAAAGGTGGATAGGATAAAATTTCTTCATTTATTGTTTAACATTGTTTTTATTTGCGGAAAATTGCGTGGAAAAAAATGGTGCCCCATGGTGGCCGGGATTGCGGCCGCAAATTTTATCTGAGACAAAAATTTCAAAATGATTATTAATCTGTAGGAAAGCCGCTATGTTCCTATGGAGATTTTTTGTAGTGAAATTTGAAAAAATGGCAGCGTTTTGAACAAAAAGTATGGAATTTAGCCTTTTTTTGACAGTTTTTCGTAAAAGAAAATAGAAAGATTAAAAAAAAGCTTCCATAGCAACATAAGGAATGGTGTGAAGAATGTTCTGTCAAAATTTCAAACGGATAGCTTGAAAACTCTTCCTTTGAGAGAGGCCACCGTTTTGAAAAACACCATTCCGAGAAAAACGCGTTTAAAGTTCCAAAAAAGGGTGTTAAGAAAGGCTTAACTTTTTCTAAGAAAGGCTGTAGCGACCGAAATAATTCGAATTTCCATCTAAAAATTGGACAGAACGTTTATAACCGTGTATACTATCGGATACTGCGAAAAAAATCGATTTTTTTTGCAAATTTTACACTGTCATGATTTCTAAAGGCGGGATATACATTTAGACAGGAAAAAACAAGCAATATTGAGGGATTTTTAAACTGAAAAAATAATTATTCTACAATTATCAAACTCTAGGTATACTTTAAGAGTATAATTAAGTATACAAAACAATTTTTTTAAACGAATTCAGATGAAAAACGAAAAAAGTTAAAAAAACCGTTTTTTCGCAGTTTTTCGTAAAAAAAGAGTAAAAATGAACATTTTAAAACCATCGAGGGTCATCTTGTTGCGAATCATGTTAACAATATGTGGTTCAAATTTCAAGAGAATCGGTTTATTAGTTTTACAGATACGATGGAGCTAGATTTTGAAAACGTTGTTTCGAGAAAAAACGCGTTTGAAGTTTATACTATGAAAAACTCTTACCTAAACTCAATCGGCAATTCCTGCACCGTACAAAATACCTTCTGATTGCTCATCATCGTCGATTTCTTCAAGTCCCGCTTGCTTTCGATTTTTTAAAATTTTCAAAGTGGACTGGCCCCTTAATGATTGTTGGGCAATGATCGAGGACACCCTGTACTACGCGACAAAGTGTATATCGTGCGCGCCCCTCAGGTATTCGTAAACTTCCATCTCTTGAGAGGCTGCTGCTCGCCGCGCAAAAGGTGTGCACCCGCAGGCATTCGCAGGCTTCGCTTTTTTTTTCTCCCCTTTCCGACGATGCTTTTTCCCTCGTTCGTTCGTATATACACCACCGTGTCTTGAACCAACGGGGTGGCTGGTTCAGGTGGTTCTATCTTCGAACGGTGCAAGGCAACTGCACTTTCGGAGGCTAAAGAGAAGGAGATGCACAGAGAAAGACTCCAGAAGGGGGGCGGGGGAGAAGTGCGAGTGGGGGCTATGCAAGGGGTACAAAGTGACGGCAAGAGCAACATTGGCAGCGAGGCATGAAGGGAGGGAGAATCCTGGGGGGGGGGGGGGGTGCTATAAAACGGAGTGGGGGCAGAGTGGGTGAGAAGGGGAGGGGGGATTCGTGCACCGAGGGCGAACGCGTCATGAGAGCAGTATGCACGCGGACACCGAGTAATACACTCGCTTCCGGAAGTCGTTTGATCAACGCGCTAACCAATTCGTCCCGCCGCTAAAACCCGCCGTCTGGTGTTTTCATCCCTTTTTCATTGTTAATGTAATCATTGACAACAATAATAATCGAGTGCGCCTGTAGTGGATTCACATGCACGTAGCTATAAACGGGAGGAAGGAATACTCCGTTGTTGTTCCAAGCTTTTGCCCTATTCGCCGTACCAATGACAAACTTATTCATGCTTTGGGGAACAAGAGCGGAGCTTATTTCCCCAACAGAACTTCGGAGCGTCCGTAGGATCTATAGCGGCAGAGAGCGCGTATTATTCGGTGGTTCAGAATGAAGAGCCATTTTGCATAATTATTATTTCATGGTTATTGCCAGATTCGCGAAATACTTTGGGAAAGCTTGTCTTTCGTAAGTGGGGTCGAGAGAATAATTTTATCGCGCGAGTATAATGAACGTAAATCTATAATTGCTTTGATTTTGCCGGATTGGCTGGTGAAAAACAGCGGCTATATTCCGGGCGGTTTATCAATGTTAATGCATTTTTTGTTGAATTAATCAACAATGAGAAGAAAATGATCGATTAGAGACTTGCATTTATTAATCTTCGGAGCAGAACGTCAGAGCTCTATTTTTCTGGGATAACATTAGGAGAAAGGGAGGATTTTACGATGCGAAAGATTCGCCTCGGCCATATTTGAAGGTAGAATCCGAGGTGGTCGTCCCGGACCTCGGGCAACGTTTTTCTCGTCTTCCCATCGCGTCATGCGGCGAGTCGGAGGTTGGGCAATCGAAGATCCGCGCGCTCAAATCTAATAATCTGTACCTCTTAAGGAAGACGTTAAACGGGTTTGGGAAAATTGCTGCTGGTTTGTTTCTAGTTACCAAGCGTAAGACCCCAAATGCACCATGCACCAGGTTACCGTAATGGTTCATTAAAGCTATAACTGCGACGATGCAGCTGCTCGTAGCTCGTCGATACAATTGCCTCATTGATTAGCGAGTACGTAGCTTTTATCACTTGGTGAAGTAATTGAGCAGTTTCCCGAAGTAATCTCGGTTGTACAATTAATCTCTTCTTCGTTTCGCCTTTATCGATAGTGATAATAACTCTCCATGTGCTCATACTGAAATTCGCAATGGGCCAGTCGTTCACATATTCATTGCATTTTTCGCCTCGAGTATTACCCATTCGTGCTGACAAAAAAAAACCGAGCACACTTCTGGCAAAACATACACATCATACCAATTGTGGAAGAAGCGCTCCATCCAGTTAATTACCAAAGTACCTTCGAGAGGCGATTTTGCGGAACACGAGGGTTGACGAGCGTCAATTAAAATCGCCGTTGACCCAGAAAATGGTTAAGCATTCAACAGCACCAATTTCAATGCTCGTCAGAACCGGACACTCCGAAAAACCAAATAGATTGACAGTGAAAATTCAACGAAAGTCTCATTTGGAAATGGACAAATTCGCAGTCCCCACTGGTCATATTCAAATGGTCACTTTTCGACGTGAAACAAAATCCCCATATATGACATTGATCCCAATACCGAAATATATAGTGGCACAATTCTCGTCACAATTTCCAAGGCTTTCATCGAGTCCTCAGATGATCACTGAATGAACCGTTGAGGCACGTTATGAGGGAGCTGAAAAGTGCAACAGATTTTCATTTTTCCGAACAAGAAGTGATTTATGTAAAAAGAGTATTGAGATGTGACGTAATGTGTTTGCAAAAATCAGCAGCTATAAAGTGGGCTCGGTGGTCGAAAGCATTTGAGGCTTTATCGGGGAACGGGTCTCGCGGTCATCCACGAAGAGTTAAGCTCAGATGAACATAGGAGGTTGGCCTATCAGGTCCCGTTTGACTCGGCGTCGGTTGCCCTTTTACGCCTGACAGGACCAAGCGATAAATCGAGAATGTTGATATATCGGGCGGTACGAGGCATAGGGTGTTCACCACCGCTGCAGAGCTTGCTACTGCTGACCTACGCCAACGTCATAACAGTTGGAAACTCGGGCAGAGGGCGGTGAGGGTGTGGCGAAAACCGCAACGCCGATGAGTCAGTAGGTTTTCGTTATTCTCGTTTTACGATCTGAAACACCGGACAGTCACAGCTGCGCAGCTAAATGCACCGTGCAAATCTCCTGACACCCACGCAATATGATTTATCCGCGTAGATCACTCGTTTTATCAGAGCCATTATCGCTCATTGTGCAGAAAAGCGCGCAAGATTAGGTGAACCACGCTTAATCGGTAACACATCACTGTCATCAGTTGTTTTCATAAGTTTAACCATTTTGCTGAAAGCACTACATTTCGATATCTGCAATGATGCGACTTTTTTCTTTGCGATAGATCGATCCCTCGGGGAAAGTTATTGGGCATAAAATATATGGTGGGAATAGAGCATCAATTTGATCGTCACCTGCTCACGAAAGACAATGTCGGTGATCAGTATTGTGGCACCAGAAGGTCTGCGATTCCCAGCGTTTTTACTCAGTTTTTTATCCACCACCAGATAGGTGCAAAGCCCGGTAATTAATTATTGCACGCGCGTATCTGTAATATGGAAGTTCGGCGCTATTACAGTGAATGCAATCGTGGCTTTTCCGAAGTCACGGCTCGGTCAATACGACGCATGTAAGCATCATGATGGTTAAAAGTCCGCCAGTCGAGCTTCTTTTTCCATCTCAACAGCTGAGAAAAGAAGAGGGAACGCTTCGGCGCGTTTTACAACATCGTGCTGTAACACAGCGCAGTTACCAACAATTTTCAACACAGACAGGGGCCTTTCCAGGGTAGAAAAGCAAGCGAGACATGGGTGGCTAGAGAAAGAGACAGGAGCATACGTATGTAAGGGAAAAACGTCAAGCAGTCTGGTTCTGTACAACGAAAGCGTACATAGCGAGGGCGAAAACGTTTGAAGGCTTTGCTCGTGTATACCTGATACGAAGGGTTTTTTTCCACAAAATAAAAATATCTGGCGGTAAAGAGACCGACTCACATATACTTGTAACACACCAACGCGTCACTCCTATCTTCGGTGCCATAAGCGTGCCACCGTTGATTTTCGTAGCTCGCAGGGAAAGATCATAAACACAAAGCCACGAGTTTCTGATGACTAAGCCGAGGATCTCATATGAATAGCAAAGAAATTAAATTTCGTGGTGACAACAGTTTTCTACAATTCTAGGGAATAACATCCATCAGACTGTATCGATAGCGAAACTTTTAATCGGAATGCATTGAAGAACGTTATTCGTATGCCTAACGGCGTTTAAGCAATTTTCTATACTTCATATTGTAAGTGAGCAACTTCTCGTCAGCCATCAACATTACATGTACTCTGTCCTCATTAACAGCTTCGTATTTCACATCTGCTTGCGTGCAGTGACTGCGTTGGTTTATTCGTGATCCTCCCTATCTTCCCACTTTTTAACTATACTTTCAGCCGAAGTCCCTCTTTCGCATTGTCTGTACGACAACGTTAATGACCTCTTATGGACAACCCTCGGAGGCGCGTCGAGAATCTCGTTTTCGTTGTCGTTGTATCGCTCAGACAATGCAAGTGAGGGAAAAAGTTATTCGCGCGTAGTTCTTCTACGTCGTCAACTTCTTCTAGATGTGTACGTGCACCAGATCGCATCACTCATCCGTATACCTCGTTATTTCCCAGCTTTCCAGCTCATTTTTGACTGCTATTTTTTCCAACTCGATTCCATAATGGCGCTGGAGTACTCCTTTCGTTGCTACTTTCATTTGTCCCCCAAGGCCTTTACAAACTCCAGCTGTGAGGCCTAGATGGTAGTTCACTAAAAGCACGTTTCGAGCCTAGATAACTTCTGGAGGCCTTATAAATCCGATATCTATCTATGATATCCGATATCTATCTGATGATTCCGATATCTATCTATGATATCGGAATATCGTTTGTATCACAAACGTTTGTCTTTTTCCGTGGCGATTTTTGCGATGGGGTTAAAGTTTGCTTCGTTGGGATGCAACGAAAATTCTTTGCAATTTCTTATTTTCATTATTATCCAAAATGATGTTGTGCAGACGCAGGTTGTGCATCGGTAAATAAGAATACTATATAAAATTTGCATGATTTCCGTAGCTCAAATCTGCTGAAGGCAATTTGGGAGAGAAAATCATCTTCGTTGCATTCCAACAGTGCAAACTTCAACGTCATTTCTCGCAAACGAACCGGACAAATGTTGCTGGGGAACTCAAGGTGACAAAATGCACAATGTTTTTCGTAAACAATAACTAGTGCGTTTCGATAATTTTACGTCGCGAACACGAAAGAAATATTGTTCCGAGAGATACGATGAGTAACGCAAATGATCTTATATTTTTTTAACTGGTTTTTTAAAATGCAACCACAACGTTTTACAAATCTTTCAATGTACCAAATTTCCAGACCTGTCGTGACGTTCATTAGATTCTATTCACGCTAAAATATGTTTCTCAATGCATTCAGTTACATCTTAACATAATAGTTTCTAGCCTGAAAGCCCCCATCTAAAGCTCTGCTCTGCTATGGTCCAATCCGGGATTCAGTGTCGGGGCATTGATTCTCTGCTTTTTTCCGCTTGCCGCAACTCATTCCCTCTTACAATATAGTAGTCCGAGTTTTATGCTCGCTTTCTTCCGCTACTTTCCGCTTCATTCGCACAGCTATATCGCGGAGTTAATAAATCATCGCATGCTGTACATTTGTACCGAGGAAATATGTTCCCTGCTACTGCGTTGCAACTTCCATGTTTTTTTTCCACCAGCACTTTTTGTCCTTCTCGGGTTCATTATTCTAACACTGATTATAGTGCAGTTCCGAGTGGCACTTTTTTCCTATTTCGTTCATAGTTCCTTTCCAAAAAGCAGCATAAAAACGAAGATGAGAGCGAGAGAGGTGATTGACGCACCGAATGAATGCAGAGTGAATTACATTATGTTATATGATACCCAAAAGATTTGTTGGGATTTTCCAGTACGGTGCACTAGTTTATTCAAGAAGGAAACGAGGTCACCCGTGGTTACTGCAGTGCATCCATAAACACCAAAGTCTTTAATGATACGTGGTGTTTACGACATTATTAGGTTGCTTTGAAAACTAAAGTACAAGTCTGTATAATATTGGCCTAATAGCATCACATTATGAAACTTCGCGAAACCGTAATATCATTTCATTGGATGAACGTGGAGGTTCTCAGCACCTTCGCCCAGCATTCGATATTTTGCTTTGTCTTCGTTGTTGACTCTTGGGGGCTGTTGGAGACTTTCATTGCCATTGCACATGGCAACTGATGGAGTTTCCAAGTGCCAGCAATTTGTCAAACTCGCAAGTAGATGTTTTGTCGTCACGTTCTCCAGCCAAGATAACCAACGATAAAAGAACAAGGAATTCGAGTCAAGTTAATGCGATGAAGAAATGGCTGTGAATATATAATTCTCATTGGATCCTTTATGGAAGTGAACGACGGAGAAAGTGGCAACTTTCATCGAACGTGATGAATGTATAGAATAGAGATACTCTTTCAAACGTGCTGATAACTGGATACGATTTCCACGAAGTCGTGAATCAAGACGATTCAATGATATTTATGATTGGATCGAGCATACAAGGTTGGATGTGTTGAGCACTTTACTCGTCAACGTGAGCCAATTAAGAATTCTTCTCTTTTTGTTTTCGTCGTTAAAACGAAGCGAGAAGCACGTGATTATCACTCCTCATCGTTAGTTTCCTTCTTCCACAAGCAACAAGACTTCGTCATCTGCGTATATGTGTATGCAGTGGCAATTGTCTTCTGCTTTAGGGGTCCGATAGAGACGACCAACATCGGGCGCCACTCAGTCTTGTCTCGACGTTATACGGATACTATTCAACTTCCTTTTACCGTCTTGGCTGAAGGCCCATATACACCTCCCGCCTACCCCAACCTCGCTGCTTCTTTCTCTTTCAACTGCTCTACGATGCACGGATACATTTGGACAATCTTACATCCACGCTGCCATAACGAATCCTGGGGAGACAATGCAGCATCAGCGACTGATAATGTCTGATTCATTGTAAAAGAAATTTCAGTTTGCGAAGAGCGTTAATCGACGGTAATCTTTATTTCTTTCCATTGTAGCAAGTTTCTTTCATAGCTCCAGACTGGATGATGATAGTTCTCTCAAATGGAAGATGCACGGTATTCCGAAACATCCCTCCCATTATGTTAGCATTTTTTTCATGGTCAATGGTCAGATTTATCTTTGATCTGGTTAAAAAATCAAGTAAGGTGATACCAAATAGGTGACTTGACTCATTTTCCAATAATCCTTCAATCAAATATACACGCAGTTGAAACTACTTCTAGAAACAATGTGACGTATTGCATTTTGATGTATTGAATTTTTCCAAAAAGTGCCTGTTTGGTACTTTGAATATTGGTTTATTTTCTAAAGGGCGACTCGTCGAGGTTCTTACCTGACATAATTTCTTAATCGGCTCACCAATTCTATAATTATGGCCAGGTTGTCGCAAGTACCGTAACTGTGGCTTCAATTGGACTAGTTCATTATTCCCTAAGTCACTTTCTCGAAATCACTACACCAAACATGTCATAGAACGAATAATTTTATAAAAATTGTTCAACTTTTAAACAAAGGATTACATTTTTTACCATTTTGAAGATGCCCTTTTATTATTCACATTTCCTTTATCCATAAATTTGTCTATAATAATCGAGCTAATAAAAATAACAATAAACACACACAATGTCGTTTTCTAGGTCGTGTGAGAAATATTCATCTTCGCGCGAATAAAGAATAGTGAAGTGGCTATGCACGTCGAGAGCATTGACCATACGATTGTTACGATGCTCCGGGCTATCTTTATGATTTGGCAATCTTTCGGAGCACGAACAATCTCGGAGTACGATCGAAGGCGCGGAGCCAAGGTGTTGTAAATACTTGTATACGGATAGTGGATTTCATCTATAGACTGCTCAACATTTGTTTTGCCCAACCTTTTGAAAATTCTACGGTCTATTCCCTTTGATTTTTTTTCAATACCACAACTCTTTTTTCACCCCTTCCTTACGAACGTATCATGTATGCAACGAGGAAACAATCGTTGTCAAATAACGATGCACTGCCAGTTCGCTGAACTTTTGTCTCAAAGAAGCGGAGTTTTTAATTAAATTTCGATTGGGTGAGAACAGAAGTTGTGTACTAAATTTTTATTCGGTGGTAGCGGAATATCGCTGCAGACATTTCGGTTCACTACACAATTGTGACCGTTGAAACTTTTTCCCGCTTTCAAGTTCGGATAAACTCGTCGTTCATACCTTTCGATCGTCCAAACTTTCGGTCTGCATGACTCGTTTTTTCCTACCATTATCCTTTATGAAAAGATATTCGCGTATCCGTTTCTGTTGATTTGAATTTTTCAAGAGACAATCTACAAAAAAAGTTTATGAAAAAAATTAATTGCTTCGAGAATTTCACGCATTGGAGTATTTGAAAAACTTATTCTGATTACATACTTTTTTTAGTGGATGTATTTTATAAACTCGTTTTTTTGTGCCCCTACTGTTTGGCAAGAAGAAAATAATCGCCTCATTCGCTTCAGTTATCAAAGAAAAAGTTGATAACCCAAACAAAGATTAGCAACTTTTCTTCTGCACATCGCGTAGAGTTCTCGAAGTTAGTATGCTTTTTATAAATAAATGTTCTATCATTATTCGACGATGATATACGCATAGTTGGCCGTCGAAAAAGTCGTAGCGATTAATTTCTACAAGAACTGAGTTGGGTTCGTAGATAAACGTTGAACGTGCCGGCACATTGATGCAGTGAAAATTGATCAAAACTTTGCGCAGAAGAAAAGGGCATTCAGAAGTATTCGCTCGTTCTTAACGTTTACCAAAGTATATATAGTCAAAGACCTCGCCAATCTTGGAGAGCATTCTCGTTTCCATTGCCCACGAAGGATCGGGATCACGAGAATTTGGAATACCAATGAAGACACATACAAGTTACACACGGACGCGCACACACACACAAACATAGGTATAGTAGGAGCGATAACTCACGGAATTTAGTATTCCCGAGGAAAATTCTGGAGTATCAACGAGGATTGGGGAGGAGAAGAGGGTAAAGTCAGTAGGAAACATTCTATCGAAGAGCAGAAGATGTGCGCCTGATCCATTAACGATTATTCAAGAAAATTGTTCACCTCCGCCTCCCTCTTCTTCCAATGCATAATCAACATAATACATTCTGGTTTAGTTTGTTTGCGTATGCTGATATACTCGAAATGGACGATCATTGTTAAGTGATTTACTCGGAGACTTAATTAAAAGCATTATTTCAGCCCCATGTACGTATTCGTCCGGCAATACTCAATGTCACCACATGCCGCGGTTGCCAATAATCCGAAGACAGACAGGTGTAACCGCGATTGTAGTTTCGCGCATCAAGCCGTGGCTTCATCGTCTACTATCAAACGAACCCATTATAAATAGAACACTCATTATTCCGGTTGGTGGGTTTATAGTCACCGATTCACTGCGTAACATCAGCTCTTTATACCTACCGCAAATACCAATCTACCAGCCGAGATGATGACGAATTGCGATTGAGTTTATAAGATCGGAGAACGCACTCAATCGATGCGAGGTTCTCCTCGTTGAAATCGAGGAAAATTGAACTCGAAGATGGCTTCTGTGTATACGAAGCTATGCAAATATGCCTCGGTTTGATTGGGCAACGATTACCGCATCAGCCAATCCTATCTTTCTGAAAAACCATCGTTTTGAAGGAGACCAAGAATTTCCCTCGATATCTCCGTCAATTGTGTTTAATCAGCGTGGATCTGTGCCGTTCTGGATAACCCTCCATCCGTTTCTCTTTCACTCGCTCTTTCTAACAGGCATACAGTCACACCGATTCACACGCATACTCATTCGACTTATGAGAGCGAGGATAGTAGCGACTGTAATACGTTGGTGCACCAAAGCGATAGGTATTCTCCGTGCCATTGGTACTCCCGTTTGTTCAGTGCACATTGCGCGAGTGTATGCCAAATAACTGACGCCCGGCGCATTAGCCACTCGGTAGCTCGTATGAGCTGATGCAGTGGGGCGCGTACACGCTTGTTTTGGCTAACGGATGAAGCTCGCTGAAGTATCGAACTTCAATGATGCTTCAACCAGTATACCACACGTATCTGCCCTTGGAGTCTAACGAATGCAGAGTAACACTAAGTGTCCAGCTTTGGAATCGATGTGTGCTTGGAATTGACGAGCTGGCCCGCTTCGTATATTTGATTTCTCAAAAAAGACATGTTCAGTCTCCACTCTTGAAATCCAAGATTCATTATTGGACCCTAGGTATTGGGATTTATTCACTGTATCATCCTGACAATGGGTAACAGCCTAAACCGTCTGCTACACATTGATAGTTAGAACATTCCTCTGTCCCTCTTATGCGATGAGATGGCAGTCATCATTTTGAGTCAGCATCATTCACTAGGTACCGGCAATGCGGAACTTTAATCTCGAAGCCTTTGCAGCGAACGTGCTCCCCGTGTGAGCTTCTTTTCCCTATGGAGTATTTAGTTTCAAAGCTCTACCAAATGTGCCATGTATGCGAAGTCACGATGTTATATACACGAAATGTTCCGACGCTGAATCTCATCTGATACAAGGGACATGCGGAACTTTGACTTCCTTTACATACCTATGTGCTGGGAAAATTTATTCGGGATTTGTCTCGGTGGTACGAGAATATGGTCGGGACGGTAGGCTATACTGTTTTAACGGTCGACGAGCAGTCACGAGGGTGCCACCGGTATTCGAATCAGGGAGGAGTCCGGTAATGACATGCCGAACGAGCCATTTGGACGTTGGATTTGTGGGAGAAGCTTGCAGATCGAGCGACCGCGTTCCACCACGGTCATCCCCTGCACCGCTCGGTTCGATGCAATCTGCGATACTATTCCGCTGATTCGCCACAAGTGGAATTCAATCCTGTTGATAAACCGATGTCGATGCTTCGCAGTGAACCACATCTCTCCTGTCCATCGGACATGGGAATGCGTCGGCCCATAACGCTAATTCGATACTGTTTTTTTTATACGCATATATTCATGTATCTCTTCACTCCGTCAAACTTGTACGGAGTCGGCTGACAAGCAATGAAGGAGATTACGTTTCTTTTGGCGAACTTGAGATATTTATAGGTGGCGATCGTATTTTTGCAATAGTTTTATACGAGAAGTAGGACCCCATTCTATTTCAGATTAGCCACAAATGTTTCGCGAGACGCTAATCAACGGTCCTAGCACGTATTTCAGGAAGTGTCTTTTGTTGGACATGTTTAACTGCCTCCTGGGCACATGACTCTCCGAAAACTTTCCCGAAGTGATAAAACATCGTGAGACTAAAATTACCCGGGCACAGTGAATCACGTTTAAAGTACCCCACCAACTTGAACAATTACCTGTAGGTGATCATCTCGATGAATGTGCGCCTCGATGATGATAAAAAGCATCGGAGAGAACCCATGACCCAGAGGATAAAAGGGATCGCGGGAATTGATCCAATTGGCTTTTTAAGATTCCCCAGACTGTCGTATATATGGGAAAACTTTGAAATTTTGACGCAGACACGGAAACTTGGTAGCTGTGAGCTTGAACTCGATATACCTGGGCTAGAAATATCTGGTAAAGTTCAAAGTCTCTTTCGTGCATGGATCGAAACGCCACGAAACTTTCTTCGTTTCGTAGAGCCTTTTCCAACGCTCTCGTAGGTTTAAAATGAATTTTCCATCTCTGCTGGAGAGTTGTTCATTGTTGGCTTTCTCTCCCAAACTCCGGCTCATTTCTCATTGTCACTGTTCCTGCAAAATATTGAATTTTCCCGTCCGCCCGTTTTGTCGGATCATTTCTAGGCTCAGCAGCCTGCGAAAAGTGCTGTTTTGATTTTGCCATTGACTCGTCATTGATGACCATTTTTACAACCACTCAGTAGCTCCTAATCTAATCGAGGTGTGGCGTTGCAAGCACATTACCGCCTTCACAATTTTTACTTCGACCGTACCATTCTTCCTGACAATTAAAAAAAAAAACTCTGCAGGTACGCCAAAATTCTATCGACCCGTTGACAAAGAAATCTCCACCTCTCATATTCGTGTAGCCTCTCACGCAGCAATATTTCGAATCCCGTCGTTTAACCGAAATTTTGGTGACCGAATTCCCGTGCCAGCGCTACTTTTCAGTATATTTGTTTCGAGCAGGCATAGTAAACAAATGTTTTGTAAAACCAACCAGGCGGCTCGAGGTGATCCGATACGAAAATACACTCTGTTGTTCCTATGGCTGTACCATAGAGCTATGGTATCAAGCATCTACTGACACGAATACGCATGACGATCCTCGCAGTCACAATATTCCAGAGAGGTGGTAGTCGTCCATGCGAACCCATTCGGAAAACATCGCTTCATCACGGAGAAATTGGTTTCTATCGACAGTGCCGCAGAAATGGTCACTGTCCGTACGAGCCTATTTCACATAGAACCGCTTTACCCCGCGATGAATTGGGGGTCGTCGGAACACGCATTGAGCAGGCTTCCGTAGGCATTTATTTTTGCAATCACATGAAGCATCATCGTTGAACTAACGTACAGTCGTTATTCTTTTTGTTCTACCACAATCATTTTTCGTATCCTGATGTCGATTTGATTGAATAATCCGTAATCACAATAGTCCAATGGTACAGGCGGGGCAAAGAAGAGGGATTTGTTCGATATTTTATAAACTAGGCTTCCAACAACATGCGACAAAGTTGCGCAGCTTCTCATGGAGTTCGCGTGATGTTAACCTAACGACAACTTGGTTATATATATCTCCTGAATTCACCAATGTAACCTGGTCGGAAAGTTTAACGGGTTGTGCCTAGCTGTAAAAGTCGAAAAAGCACTTTTTTTCAAAACCAATATATTTCGACAGGATATCATCTTATAAATGTTCCCTGAAAATGTCAAGGGGGTCGGATAAAAATTGACAGATTGATAGGCAGTTGTGTTGACGCCTGTCCGAACGCTCGGAACGTCGTTCGAAACTTCAAACCCTTTTTTCTCGACAGTTTGTTTTCAAAGTCGGCAAGCAAAATATCTTAAAGACTACACGCCATCTATCTTTTGGAACTTGTTAGGACTTTTTCTAGATGTAAGAATATAGTATTTAATCGAAGGATTTTTTTTCGATTTGATGAACGAAAAAGGCCCATTTTTTTGCAAAAATCAAGACTCTCCCTTTGAACACGCACAATTTTTTTCAAATTGAATAAATGAGAACAATTTTTTTCAAATTGAGAAAAATGAGAATAACGTACAAGTGAATGTACTATCTTTATGAACGGAATCTGCCGGGGCTAGAGAAATTTGACGTATAAGTGAGAAACGTATAAATGCAGTTTTACTGTATTTTGAAAATTCCTTCGATTAATCAGGATAAAATAATATACTAACGAAATCTGTTTGATTTTCGGGTATCAGATAACCTGGCATTAATCACCGCAAAAGATGTTTTTGAGTCATGCTTACTGGACATCGGCTGTAAATCAATTATAATCAAATATTTTTACACAAAAAGATTACAGATTGTTCTTCAGATGATACTTTTTTAAATACCTACTTTTGATAGGAATTTATCATCACGATTTTCTATGTTAAAAATCCCAGAAATAAGCTGTTTGAGACTCTTACAACTAGGCATCAACCGTTAATTGAAAGTTCTCATCAAATGCTAGTACCTAGAAGTTTTTCGATTATTTTTTCAAATCAATGGTTGAAAAATTTGAGGAACACATTCCATTTACACATAGAGGAACAAACCTAAAAAGTTTTCGTTAAAAATTTTGCATATTAATTGAGATTTCCATCCGGAGCATCTACTTGCAAAATTGCACGTACATAGCTTTGAAACTGTGGAAACTGTGAGGCTGTGACAGACGAACTCACCGACGGACATGACAAAGTTATAAAGTTCCCTTGTTTGACTCCGGAACGTTACAAATTCAGAAGAACAATGTTGGAGACACACAAACCCTTCGACGTATGAAAAGCGGAGATTCTGTGCGATTGCGCGAGGCTAAACAATAGACCGAGCAAATTGTTGCTCCGCGTATATTCTTTTACGCCATCAACGACGTAACGACATGACACTTTCCGTAGGAATTCCGCGGAAGCATCGTCACGCGAGCAACGTGCCGTGGGACCATTGTATCCATACACATACACACACCCGCGCAAACAAGTCAAAGCATCCAGGTCCCTCGTTAGCGGGGTCAAAATTGAAGGTATGAATAGATGAAAGATGTGCCGCATTAAAGAGTGACAGAAGCCGGATCCAAAGACAACAGGGGTTCGCGAATTGTGTCAACCCCGTAATATCACAGCCGAGGTCACGCCCCCGTGACCCTAAAGCGCGCGCGCATCATAACCCAACCGTGTCGCATATATCAGTACATGCTTTATGGATGGCGTACCTTCAATCCTATGGACATGCTGCACCCGCTCGCCCAAACCCTTCCCCCGTAGTGCCCGCTTAACTCAAACGATTGAGGTGTCGCCATTAGTTGTTGGTTTCCCCCCTCCTCCATTGAGAATTCGACCAATGGATCTATTATTATTCATCAAGCATCGTCCCGTCAGGCGTTTCGAATCCTCTCCAAACAATCTCGTCAACGATGAATCTGATGAAGGGATCGTTGCAAAAATCACGGCTTTGCCTCCAGCAAGTCTAGGCACTATGAGACAACTAAGATCAAATGAGCTAATGTACCTACATTGTTTCTGTAGGTGAACACGAAACATTATTCTTCTTCTTGGAGTCTTCCAACTCTCCAATATCTTAGTGAGGGTAATCCGAATAACTTCGATCTTGATCTACTTCTGCACGACCACCAGTAATCACACTCCATCAGACGCATACACAGAGCTTCCATTTCATGTATAGTGATGCAAAAGAACTTTCCAACCTTCTCAAAGCTCGTGCATCTGTGTTTGGATTCTGATTATAATGGACCGGAAGTTACCTGTATTCTGCTCGCATTACTAGGCGCTAAATATATCAGGCAGAGGCGAAAGAGTTTGAAGAAAATGGCAAGAAAAAGCCAGGCAACCGTCGAGGGTTAAGTGGGCGAAATTGTTTTTACATCCCTGGCAGACGTAACCTGCCGCATGTGCGCATCAGTCGCTGAAGCTCCTCCGTATAGACATTCTATGTACCGTTGGCATCACTAACTACGTACGCAATCCGACAATTTACCACGGGCTGTGATGCCCCACGGGTTCTATATGCATATGCATGGATGTCTATAGGGGGGGGGGGGGGCATACGTCAAGCTGAAAATCGCGACACTCCAACGTACACAAGCGAATACGTGTGCATATGAAATACCCGGGTGCACCATTCACTGAAATTGCAACACTTCCACCTCCCAACCCTGGCGTGATGTATGTTTCTATATGCTTTACTCACGAGCTGTTCCACGTCCGAGCTGGCTACAAATACTTCTCTGTTATCAACGCCACTGATGATACGCATGCTGAGGGATGCTGTGCATACGAGAGTACGAAAAAAAATCCCGAATAATGCATGGCTCGTGAAAAACCTTGCTGATGTACGAAACTTCCGTTGCGTTTGGCTCGATTCACTTCTCACGGGGGGAATCAACTGTAATTTTTAAAGATGCTGAAATTTGTATTGTTGGAAGGCAACGGACATTCACATTGTTCGAATCAGCCGAATTTTTTGACAGATTCAGACTGCGAGCATCACTCGAATGTTTTTGAGAATCCTCATTGGAAAAAGACCCCTCAAATCAGCAAAAAAATTTGGATGTTGATGAAAACAAAGAGATGAAGAGAAATGTAAAATGGATTTCGTTACATTCGAACGATGCAAACTTCAATCTCATCATTTTTAACTGTTATATAAGTGCAAATAAAAAGAATAGAGAGGAAGAAAGCTCCGCTCAGAATCAGCAAGGACCATCTCTTCACTCGTTACGACAGTAACCAGGTCTCCATTATTTCTCTATCGTAATTATTTTATCTTCTTATTCGGCTCTTGAAACTTCTGCGCGTTTGTGATGAAATACGTAACGTAATTCTCCTTTCTCGGGCATTTTTTTCCTTCAGTACCTGGAGCATCCCTTTTAATTGAAATTCGTAGGAATACGATTCGAGTTCGCGGTAGGTCGAATTGTTATAAATAAGAACTTGATTGGACTTTGATTACGAAATCTCTGGGTACGCTTTTGCTATAATTGTAACGACCAACTTCATGTCTATCGATTAGCGAAACACTCGAGATCGCTTGCCAAATCCCGCAAGTACTGGAAGCTCAAAGGATCAAAGGAGTTTAATTGCTTCCGAAGTGAGAGCAATTCAACCAATGGAGACGTTCGTTGTGAGATATTAATCAGGATATTAGACAATTTTACTTTGGAACTGCACATTGCACGACTACTCCCGACGGAAGCAGATAACAGATTGACGCAGACTATATTTTTCTCATTTTTCGATTTTATCGGTACGGTCTATGAAGATTTTGCAGGGAAATGATTTTCCTATAGACTTGACTGAACCCCCTAGGGTCTTTTCATCATTCGCAATATCTTTAGCTGCAGACGAAAAATATTGGGATTATCAATTAACGTGTTTATCTTCTTTTACAACACGACATCTTTTATAACTGTGCAAATTGAAGTCAACAGTGCGATAGTTACTCAAGATATCAATCCTGCCGTGTCAAGATATGGAGTTTCGAGATAATCGCGTTCAAACTCGACGGATCGCGGCAAACCCGACGCACACCGTTCCACTAAAACAGGTGTAACTTCGTCAATTTTTAGAATTTCAAGGTCCGGTTGGTCTTAAAATATTCTCGAAAGTTCACACTATAACAATGTGCAAAAAAACCGCTTTTTCGAAGTTCCCAGAGAGGGATACTCAACGCGAGTCTGTTCTGCACGTTTCCTACATTTTGTAGTCTCCAAGGTAGGGACGATAGAAAGCTCCGGCTCATCAAACTCCCGAGCGTCCATCTTTCCACTAAATCCACTGGCAAACATACGCTTTTAATGATGAAACGGAACAAACAGAATGCGCACTCGGACACCGCGATTCCATCCAAACGTGGGATTCAAGGCAATTCACCGGAGTTCTCATTCGTTTTGGCGGGTCCGATTACGCGGTTTGCCCACCCATCGACATAGCCCAGCGTATAATAGTAAAACTTCAGCTACGTAATGTTCACGCGGCTGAATAATTATTGCCCGATTAATTGCGAGTAAACACGTCGAATAGCGGGTTCCGCCCGGTTCCTCGGTATTACGTATTACCGGAAGCCGTACTGGGGCATGGGGAAAGCAAACAACGTAAACATATTGCGTGGATCCTTTCGAAAGCAAACAAACACCCTCATAGCCCTGTTGGATTTCCTGCTCCTCCCCTCCTCCCTCTCTTTTTCTTTCTCCGTCGCTTTTCCTACCCCCTGAATATTTCTCTCTCTCTTTTTGTTATCTCTCTGCTTGAACACGTTTTTCCAGCTTGAAGATAATTTTCTTTTTTCACGCGTTTCCCTGGCGACGTTTTTCTTCCGCTTCACGTAAAAAGGAAACGTCGTGTTATCTCCGCGCGTCGATTTAACAATGTTTAACACTGTATTCAGGTTCACGAGATTTATCGGACCGGCACTAGATACGTATAGATTTTTGTCGGCGTTTCTCAGACGGACTGCCAAAGAAAATTATTTCGCTCGGCATACCGCGCTAAATGGTAGTCACGTCGTCAAGTAAGTTTGCCCTTCCCCGGCATGGAAATTATCGACGTTCTGCTTTTTCCTGCCCTTTTTCCGTATCCGTTTGTCGAGATGTACCGTTGTGTTGCCCGGCAGGCTGGAAAAGTTGAGGCGTGATAGATACAAATTGTAACGAAGCTTCCGATGGTCGGAGCTTTCCATTGCGCGGAAATTGAACGAAACGATAATTATACTGCGATCTTCTACTGCCTCTTGCGTGGATGCATCTTGATTCGTAGGGAATTCGACTGTGCACCTTTCGCATTAAGTCGTTGAAGTGTTTCGACTTCTTGCTTCAGGTTTCCAAGAGATTGTCACCGTATTATCTGTTCTTATTTGTACACTTCGTTTGGTCGGCTCCGTGAGGCGGTGCACTTCACGGTCCAATTTTAACTGATTCGATCACCGGTGCGGAGAATAGGGGGTGGGTTGGGGGATGGAAACAGGAGAAGGCGAAAAATCGGAGCAAAATTCGCGGATCGTCGGGACAAAATGTAGCGGCGAAACGGAGGAGGCTCGTTTTTTTGCCACGATTATGTTCGAGAATTGCGATTTTTTTTTCTAATCGAAGCTCACCCCCTTAAAGTACGAACAATACACTGAAAACAAAGATGTATGGTCTAATTCTACGGTCGTTGACCTGCAATATTTTTCGTCAATCCGCACGTTTGATTGTGCCTAAGCGCGAAGAAACGAAAATTTTGACGGAGGTCCGCGACAGCAGAATTAATCCGTAAGAGTGATTTTTTTCAGTGTATACCGAGATTACACGAATCACGACGCGGATTTCTATCATCCAATCGCACAGTGCTCAAGATGTAACATCATGTTATTAACGGGTTATGCCTAGTTGTAACTGTCGAAAACAGCTCATTTGTGGGATTTTTAAAAAAGACAATTGTGATGTTTAACTTTTACAAAAATTAAGTATTTTGAAAAGTACCATCTGAAGAACAACGGAATTTTTTTATGTAAAAATATTTAATTGTCATCGATTTACCATTGGTCGGCGGCCCTTTTGAACCGGGTTATCTAATATGAAAAAATTAAACAAATTTCGTTAGCATATTAGTTTATCCTATGATTATTCGATGGATTTTCCGAAATGTGAAATTTAAAAAGAATTGCGCGTGTTCAAAGTGTCTTGATTTTCGCAAAAAGGGCATTTTTCGTTCATCAAATCGAAAGTGTACACCGAAAAACAATCTGTTGATCAAATACTAGATTTTTACATTTATAAAAAGCCTTAAAAAATTCAGAAATATCGATTCAGTAGTTTTCGAGATATTTTACTTACCGATTTTGAAAACGTACTTTCGAGGGAAAAGCGTTTGAGGGGCCTTCTCACTTTAGACGCTAAAAAAGGCTATTTTCATGAATTTTTTGATAGGTGTATATTAAAAATTTAATAATAAAAATCAATTCTTTCAATTTATTAAAGTCACTATTTATAGACAAAAATGGTAGTTGAAAAAATTTCCTAAAAAAATGGTAGGTCTGCGATGTTGATGAAATCTCGGAGATGGATCATCCGAAACAAAAAAATCAAACGGTTTTAGATTCACTATGTTAATGGCTATAGCGCCTATGATACGATTTTTGATATATGCAAAAATAACAAAATGACGGACATTTTACGAAAACCAACAAAAAAACATGTTTTTATCACCGTTTTTAGCAAAAAAATGGTAAATATCAAAATTTAAAAAATCCTTGACATGCGCTATAGTTAAAGTTGTAAAGAATATGTGGTTAACATTTTGTAAGGATCTGTTCAGTAGTTTCGAAGATTTTATCAACATGCCGCCGATAAACGTTGTTTCGAGAATAACGCGTTTAACGTTTGTTCGGGTTCCATAAATACATAAAAAATAGTTTATTTATTTCGAAAGTGTATTTATTAAATGTAATAACTTTTATATCAATATATATAATATAAACCTATCAAAAAAATCATGATGATAGCCTTTTTTAGCGTCTAAGCTGAGAAGACCCCTTAAAAAGTTTCGAACGACGCACCGAGCGTTCCAATTGGTTATGAATAAAGTGATTTTTCGACTTTGACAACTAGGCATAATCCCTTAATGCTCGTTTCTCCACTCTAAAATAATAAATGCCGCATTGGGATTTTTATTTGCTTCAAATGTATCAAACGCCGTGATACGAATGCAATACACCGTAAATTTGCGCAAATTCAAAATCCAATCAATCTACGACTACCGTACAGTTGATCAGCGAGTGCTTCAGAAGAACTTGCAAACTACCAACAGACTGCCATCGTCATTCCGTATCAGGAAAATTCATTACACCGAGATAGAGCCACTGACCGTATCAGCTGATAAATAAATAATGTGCAGCAAGTGCAGCGAGTGTTGTCAAGGTTCGAGGCACAGTGTTGATGCAAGTCCAACACCCGGATCCGACTCCGAGCCCTCAGGTAACGAGAGAATATTTCTTTACACAAGCTTTCTCCGACGTTTATACTTTTACACAAAGTCAATGAAAAAGTCCAATGTTAGCTTGGCAAAGTTTTCGAAACAAATTGCAAAACGTAATTTGCAATTGACTCTTCAACAGAACAAGATTTTCGACACTATTTTCGCGAAAGGCATCTATACTGTGTAAAAAGGGCATGTGTACCGTGTACAAAAAAAAACAATGAAAATCTATTTCATGTGTCCCCTCTCGCTGTAGATAAATACGACGGGGGTAGACGCTCCGATGGTTCAGTAGTTGAATTTTCAAGATCTTTGGAGGAAAATAACGAGGACTATTTCCCGAGAGGTATTTCGTGATGCTGGTATCGGAAGAAAAAGAAAGAGGAAAGAGAGAGGGAGAGAGAGAGAGAGAGAGAGAGAGAGAGAGAGAGAGAGAGAGAGAGAGAGAGAGAGAGAGAGAGAGAGAGAGAGAGAGAGAGAGAGAGAGAGAGAGAGAGAGAGAGAGAGAGAGAGAGAGAGAGAGAGAGAGAGAGAGAGAGAGAGAGAGAGAGAGAGAGAGAGAGAGAGAGAGAGAGAGAGAGAGAGAGAGAGAGAGAGAGAGAGAGAGAACACGAAATGGAGATCATAGGGAATACGGACTCACACATATACACACCTATGATGCCCTATGCATTCCCATCTCTTATGATACGTATGCCCTCATATACGTATATGTATCACGACTTTCCTACAGGGTACGATACAAGTGCTCCTAAAGCTAATGCACTGACGTGTTCAACGCTACTCTCGGGCTTCGTTCATCCGCTGGCGTATATAATATGGTTTATCGATGCAATATCCGTTAGAAGTTTACGATCTTGGACGATAAATCGATCGATGCTCGTATCGCGGCAAGATCTCCCTGTTATTTTTACCTATATCGACGAAAGTTATCATCGCGCGGCAATTTTTTTTTCGTGCGTTGGGAGATTGGACGGATACACGTGTACTTTTTTGTTATCCGGTACGCATCCATGAGTAGAGATTCTGCAAATAAGTCAGCGCGTGCCAGTAGGACAAGGCCGCGATCGGCTGTCACGGTAACCTGACAGCGTTCCTTGAGGCGAGATATACATTTACAACTATCAAAAAATCGATTTTTTTTTCTTCTTTAAGGGCTTATATACAGTCAAGAGGCGTAAGATATCAATTTTTCAAGAATTTTTCTTGAGAAGACCTTTCAATCTATTAACGTAAAAACATTTTTGATTTGTAAAAATAATTATTTTGACAGCTGCTATAGCTGGTCTCCGGGAGTACCTCTAAAAAAGGGGTCTTGCCGTGAGCACGATATCTCTGGACTGGATCATCTAAAATGGAAAAATCAAAAATATTTCGTTAATATAATGGATTATCTCGTAATTGATCGAAGGAATAAACAAAATAATAATTTTTGACAAAATGGCGGCTGCTAAAAGAAATCGATTTTTGACAAAAAATTAGGCCTTAAATTGTTTATAAAATGGAAAATACTACCGATGAGAAAAAACCTTCGATTAATTAATAAAAAATATGGCTGAAAATATTGTGTTAAAATTTGAGACTGATCGGTTCAGCCGTTTCCGAGAAATCTTACTCACCGACTTTAAAAACACAGTTTTGAGAAAAACGCGTTTAAAATTTCAAAAGTACGTTCGAACGCTGTGACTCGTCATTACAAATGTGCGTGTAACTTCGAGAATATTCGCCGGATTGACAAGAAATTTTCTGTGTGTGTGTACTTAAATATATGTACATTACAAAAATAAAATTAAAAAATCGATTTTTCGAACATTTTAATTGCATACCTCCGCTTGAACGATGTAACTATAGATGTAGAATATTTGTTCGACGTTTCAAAGCGAAAATCGAAAAACTTCAAACGTTTAAGTCTGTCAATGCTGTGCAGAAGCGAGAGCGCAGAGGGGCAGGCAGAGATGGGCGAAAAGTAATTAAATTAACAACTAACAATTACAATTATCACTACAATTGATAATTTAATTACTCTGTAACAGATTTCTTAAGTAATTAGTTACCACAAGTACCTAGTGCAATTTAATTCGAATTCTATGTAACCTTCGAACGCGTTTTTCTCAAAACTGCATTTTCAACATTGGCGTGCAGGATTACTAAAAAGCTATTAAGCCAATTGAGTTGAAACTTGGTAGAAGTATTGATAATATTGCTACCTTCTACTTGACAAGAATTGTTTTTGAAAGATGGGAAAAACTACTTTTTTAACCAAAATGTTACACAAATTTTGCGTGAAATGTTGATTTTTTGTTGTAAATGCATGCCATTCTCTTAAATTTGTATTGTCTGCATTTTTCTTACTGTCAAATAGAAACTATACATGTTCTAATTGAAAAAAATATTCGATTTCTTTTTTCAAATCGAAGTCTACGGGAAGCTAGACTGCATGCCGATTCGCCACTTCCGCGGCAAACTTGCTGTAACACTCTGCCACAGCTCCGCTATTTTGATGATACATGAATAAGCAAATCTGCAGATATTACACAAAGTGCAACTATTTCATGGCATTGAAAATGTAATCAGACTTTTCGGCTGAAAAATAGGCACCTGTAAATAATAAGTTGGTTTTTATTGTTTAAAAAAATACTGATACATTAAGGTACATAATTGGGGTTGTTTGTTTGTTTCTATAATAATTGTTATATATTTTTTGTAATATATTTGGCATATGAGTTGTAATATAATTTAAAAATTAATAACAAGATTAGAATTGGGCGTGGAGAGGGCATTTTTCAGTGTTAGTTTCGTGCGACATTGAGCTAACTCAGTCCCCTATAACATGTATAATATGAAAACTGTATAACATATACAGTTCTCACAGCATTTTCAAAGCTAAAATTTTCAATGCCAAATCATTATTTTGTATACTTAGATAAACTATTAAAGTATACCCACAGTTTGATAAATGTAGAATCATTATTTCTTAGCTTAAGGCGTCACCCCCACTTGTAGCGCAAAAAAGGCCTTTTTCATGAATTTTTTTTAAAGAAAACTACAAAACTTTTGTAATCGATCAATATACCATCTTAAAGAACACATCTTGAAGAACTTTCAGTAATTTTTTTATTGAAAAATATTACATTGTTTAGTGGCAAATGGCCGTCAATGAAATAATGTTTTTATATACACGGTTTGCGGTGGCCAACATTGCGGCGAAGTGGATCATCTGAAAAAAAAATGCGGATGGATTTAGTCAAATATAAGTATAAACCAGTCTTTAATCGAAGGATTTTAAAAAATATTCATTTTTCACAAAATGGCGGACAGTCAAAGTTAATGGTTTGATTTTAACGAAAAAAAACGGCCGTTTTTTTGGCTATAAAACGGCCATTTTTTTCGAAAAAAAATCGAACGATTAAAGACTACATTTTTATGTATTAAATAAGCCTGCAAAATTTCAAGAAGATCGGTTCATTAGTGTTCGAGTAATCTTGGTCACCGACTTCAGAAATGCCATTTTGAGAAAAATGCGTTTAAAGCTTCAATTTCAGTTTACACGAAGAAAATATTTTTTTTTGTAAACTTACATAGAGTCATCTATTCCGGGCATCAAAAAAAACTGCACTTCAAATTGCACTTCAAAAAAATGTAATAAAAAAAAATCGATTTTTTCAAAATCGCAAGTGGGGGTAACCCCTTAAAGAACCCCTCGAAATTGCTTAAGGCCTTAGGCCACTCTAGAGGCCGAAAAAATAAGCTTTTTGGAGATTTTTTCTCAGAAAAACTACAAAATAAATCGAGATTACAAAAAAGGAATTTATCATACATATCAGTGACTATATACAATAATTTTTTTGAAGCGATGGAAAGTGAAAAATTTGCCCAAAAAGTCGTCAGATAATTTTTAATAAAAAATGAACTATGTAATATAAAAAAAATTCTACGTACTTCCATAGACAATGTATTTTTCAAGATATATTCAACATTTTAAGTGAATCGGTTTAAAATTGTCTGAGTTGTGTTTCCGGCCAACTTAAAAAATGCACGTTTGAGATAAACGCTGGACAGCCGCCATTTTTAAATTAATCGCTTCAAAAAAATTATTGTATACAGTCACTAATATGTATGATAAACACCCTTTTTGTAATCCCGATTTATTTTGGAGTTTTTCTGAAAAAAATCCCCAAAAAGCCCATTTTTTCGGCCTCTAAAGTGGTTAATGGATTCCCGTCTAAATGTATAGCCTGCCGTAAGGTATTCCTTTCGCGGAAGGCCATATTTTGTGGGGGCATAAGCAGGCCCTTCTGAATTATTGGTGAATTACAGTGGCGCTTAATAAAAACAAGTCACACTCAATTATTATACCCAACGATAAACGGGAATAAAAAATTTCGCGCAAATTTAGTAGATTCAGACATTCTTATATTTTCCCTGAAAAGTCGCGGCTATTAAAATTCTTCCACTAGTCACATTTTTTTCAAGTTTTATCATTAATATTCTCTTTAAACATGCGGTGACCCCCCTGTTTTTATCGTCGTTACGGAAACTTTAGAATTTTTGGCACGCGTTGAGCAGTTTATATCAGGCATCTCGAGTGATTTAGTGTATAAATTATTAGATAGAAATATGGCCAGCGCGTCATCTCCATAAAGTTTCGTATAAATGAGACGATTTTTACAGTCCTAATTTGTCGTTAGCAGTTCGGTAACTTGGCTTGAAATTTTACCAGAATACCCGGATGTATTTTCACTTCGTTATGGACGAAAATAAATAAAGTGTTAAATATTCGGGTTCGTGAAAGGAATACTTTAAGGCTTAGCACCGAAGATTGAGACTTTTTCGGGCATTTTTTTGCAATACTAAAAACGTGATTAAAATGAGGTTCGAAGGATTTATTCTATATGTGTTAAATCATATAATAATAACTTCCTGTCTGCCTAATACTGTTCGTCTACTGATTGTGGCCGTACGAAAATGAATAATGACGAATGGCACTGATAACACTTTCCGTCTAATAAGTGTAGTTTTGCATATTCGTCGCAATTCAAAATTCGGATGTGCCGAATGGAGAAAAAAATGGGAAAAGCGTTGAATGTAGATTCGTGTATGTATGTACACATGAGTGTCTGTGACTCAACGCCAAGGTGTGCCACTTCTTCGCGTATAAATGGAGTTATACGAGTGGAAAAGGCGAAGAGCTTACTTAACCTCGGCAAGTATCTTACGCTTTGCAAAAGCTGCTTGCGGACGGAGCACACAAGGCCCAGGGTGCCTCAAGCGATACACACTTAACACCACTCATATACATATATTGCAAGGGTTCAAGACACGAACTGCAAGTTCTCGTCCATCCTCCGACCGTTTATTCTCCTCTCCGTTTCCGCGTTTGCCCCGATTTAAATATTACGAGCACCCTTTTATTCGTGCCGTTATCAGATCTTGACGAACATTCATTTCTTTCGCTCAGTCCATAGTAACGCATCATAAACGTCAAAATTGCCATCAGATTTTATGACTTTTTGTTTCTTTTTTGCAATACCTTTAATTCTGAACAAAGATTATTAGTTCTATTACTAAATGTACTTGCTTCGTTTGTTGTATTTTACGAACTCAAAATGACCAAATTGTTGACACTCGTGCATTTTATCCACATTGTAGGGAAATATTGAAAATGTAAGATTCAGGGATATTTTTTCTTGATCGCTCCAGGGTGAGTCGTACTTTTGGGGGGAAAAAAAATGACAACGATTTCACGATGATGCAGAATTTTCACATAGGTAATTTATGGAATGCTTGTTGAACTCGGGACAAAGATGGTGAGGCCGAAACACATTAAGGTATTCCTTTCACAAACCCGAATACTCAACAATCAACTGATTTTCGTATGTAATTAAGTCGAACATCATCCTAGAATGCTGGTAATATTTCAAGCCAAGTTACTGACCTTTGAACGAAAAATTAGGATTCTAAAAATCATCTAATTTATGGGAATGACATTCTAGCCACATTTCTATCTAATAATTCATACACTAAATACCTCTAGATGTCTGATATAAACTGCACTACGCCTGTCAAAAATTCTAAAGTATTTGCACCGGGGAAAAAAAACAGGGGCCACCGGATGTTCAAAGGAAATATTAATGATAAAACTTGAAAAAATGTGAATTAGAATTTTGGCAGTCGCAACTTTTCAGAGAAAATGCAAATGTGTCTAAATCTACTAAATTTGCGTGAAATTTTATTTACGCAAGTCGTTGCGCTTCTACAATAATCGGTAAAAAATGTTTACGACCAAATTGTGAAAGGAGCGGCTTGTATGCATAATAAAAAAATACGAAGCAACTCTCGCCGTGAATTCTCGATCAATGGCAAAATCTCCTTACAAAATTAATCACGAATACGCACGTTTATCAAATTTAAATATGCTTTTCTGAAAAAAATATTTTTTTATGTCGGTAGAGCAAGAAGTTTATTCACACCTACAATTTCTAGGGTATTTTTAAGGGCATTGTTGATTAGCAATAGCTATGTAACTCCAAATTTATTATCTTATTATTCAACTCCATTTAACGGCTCATCCCTATTTCAATTTTTATTGCCATCGGGCATTTTTTCACCAAGAACGCTTTTTCTATTCATTTCACGCGTATTACTATTTAAAGATTTAAGAGGGGAAATTCCTTTAGGCGAGCAAAAAATGGCTGATTTTCATGATTTTCTTTTAAAACAAAGATCTATTCACCATTTTTGTCACTTAGGGTATGTTTTATTAACACTCATACGCAGAATATAAACCAAGAAAAATAGAGAAATTTTGAAAATCGATGAAACGGCACGCTTCGAAACAAAAATATCGAATTCTCTGAAAAAAAAAATCGCCACATATTGCAATGAAAAAATACTTTTTTTCATTGTCAAAAACATGTAGGGTTAGGTTTTAGACAATAAGGCTTAAAAGATTTATACCAAATTTCATCAGAATCAGTCATTAGTTTATTAGCTATCCCTCACGTCAGTTTTGAAAATGCAGTTTAGAAGACCGTGCCATACCTCCGCCATTTTCAAAGGTTAATTAAAAAATTACGATGCAACAGCTAAAAGTAGCGATAAAACATGTCCTAAGTCTAAAAAACGGTGAAGAAATATTTACATTAAAAAAAACAATAAAAATCAGCAATTTTTTTCCTCTCCTGAAGGTATCTCCTCCCTCAAATATTTGCGAATTAGAATTTAAAAAGTATTCCTGGCTAGCCCTAAATTGGTCAAAATTTTTGATCCCATGTCCTCATCATACCTCAAGTACTCTCGTAGTTTGGCCCGAAATTTGCGACACTTTGCATGAAGCGTCCCGGACGTAATACGGATATTACGTATAAAGTATGCAGGACGACCACGTAATGCATCACGGTATGTTGCTACGTGTAACAGCGGTGTACTCACGTTTCGCGTAAATAGCCAAGTTTCGCGACACCTATAGGTAAGAAGATGAACGGTGCTAGCTTACGAGCACCGAAGGTATACTGCATATTACGGAAAAGTTCCATCTCGCATAAGTTCACATACTCCGGGATATTCTCTCCAAACTGAAACAAGAAGAAATGATTATACGAAGCATACCTTTAGCCTGCAACACTGCAGATGAAAAGATTGCAAATTTCATTCACAATCGGGTCTTCGTACGTCACTGCTTGCCATCGAATTTCTTCTCGTTTTCGCGAGTGATCGTTTTTTCAATTTTTGCTCAACATTTTTCTTTTCTTTTTTTGCAGAGGAAGAGTGGAACCCCGGTGGCAAAGGTCGCCAGTCCAATGACACGGGTAAGAAATGTAACAATGTATAGCGGCGCGGTCAAACGTTTATCCGCAAGTTTAGAATGCACTAAAAGATTTTTTCTGGCTCGTTGATATCAGACGGGGAACATGACAGGATGGTTTACATCCGCGAGTATAAGAATCCTCGATCGTAACCTCATAATCGCAATTTAGTCGTGAACGTCTTCTTCTTCTGATGCATCATTTTGAATTTATTTTTGGTTCGTCGTGGGCGTCGTAAGGCGGGAGCCTGAATTAGAAGATCCGAAAAATATTTTCTTTTGCTTCAATCGATAGATAAACTATCCAATAATATATTTACAAAGTTGCAGAGGTCAATTGTAAATATTTTCGAAGATACGAGGCCAAAAGCAGAGAAGCGATTGGTATTT
The DNA here is from genome assembly GCA_944452715.1 of Ophion slaviceki. Taxonomy (NCBI): domain Eukaryota; kingdom Metazoa; phylum Arthropoda; class Insecta; order Hymenoptera; family Ichneumonidae; genus Ophion; species Ophion slaviceki. The sequence continues at coordinate 14,803,969 of OX101785.1, forward strand.
GATATTGATATTTCTTCCTATTGAAAACTTCGAAGCGCGTTTTCTCCAGTTTCCATTTTCACGATTTTTCCGAATTGGAGGGCGTGATAGCAAAAAAACTAAACGACCTATTGAATCGAACCAAAGCTTATTTTCTTCAGTATGAAAATCTCTTCTAAGTGAATTTGAAAAGTTGTGGAAAAAGAATTTTTAAATAATTTTTATACCACGCTAAAGTGTTTTTTTAAACACATTTTTCGAACCTGAGAAAAAAAAATATTTTCACGATTTTTTCAGCTTTTTTTAATTCGGCCAGAAGAAGAATATATGACAATTGAAAATTTTATTGGTTTATTTGGTTCAGTCAAGAATTACGATCTGCATCGTCCCCGCCGATAGGGGACTGCAGTGGCAAGACGCACATGGAATAGGCTGATAAATCTGCAGTCATTTATTGTTTCATGTTGAACATTTTTTTATATATTTCAAATATACATGATAAGATACCTCAATGTTTACTGGGCTCACTTGCCGTTTTTCCTTCTAAAAAAATTCCCGAAAAAACGGTTTTTTGGACCTTCTAATTCAGGCTTGCACCTTAAGATATTCCTTTCACAGAGGTCCGTATTTTGTGGGAGCGTAAATCGGCAGTACATTACAGTGGCGCTTAAGGAGTTTCGGGACAAATGACGAAATGTTACCATTTGCTTCGAATTTATACAGTAAATTCTTTGTCATATGCTGAATGCACTTTCTAAATTTTAAATCGATCTTCTACACCGTTTCTATAAAATGTACAATTGAAAAAACACTTTTCAACGTAGATGCCTAAGATCAGATAACATAATGAGTACAATATGAGACTAATGACAAAATTGTCATAATGTACTGAGTGATTTCACGGTTTCGCATAACATTCTAAACATTTTTTCTAAACTATGTTGAAAAGTGTTTTTTCGATAATAAATTTTATAGAAACGGTGTAGACGATCGATTTAAAATTTGAAGGGTACATTCAGTAAATAACAAAGAACGTACTGTTTCAATTAAAATCAAATGGTAATATTTTGTCAATTGTCCCGAAACTCCTTAATAAAAAATAAGTCACAATCAATTATTATGCCCAACGATAAAATAGAAGAAAAAAAATTCGCGCAGATTTAGTAGATTTAGACATTTTTACATTTTCTTTGAAACGTCACGGCTACGAAAGTTCTTCAGCTACTCACATATTTCCCAGTTTTATCATCAATATTTTCTTTAAACATTCGGTGACCCTCTGTGTTTACTGTCGTTACGGATTCTTGAGATTTTGAGATAAATTTTAATCTTGAGATTATCTTGAGATAAATTATTAGACAGAAATGTGTCGAGGGTGTCATCTCCATAAAGCGCCGTATAAATGAGACGATGTTTAGAGTCGTAAGTTTTCGTTAACAGTTCGATAACTTGGCTTGAAATTTTACCAGTATACTGGGATGTATTTCCACTTGATTATGGACGAAAATCACTCTATTATTAAATATTCCGGTTCGTAAAACGAGTAAATTAAAGACGGCGATAGATGCTTGATGTATATCTAACTGGGTTGGACGTCGATTTCGGTAACAAATCAGGCGCTAAAAGTGAGAAAACTGTAACGTTTGATCGTAAATTATTCAGACGCCACTACCTGCCATGATTTAGAGGTGGATATCGGAATCAAATTTTTATTTCCTCGCGCGCTTTATATCCCCAAGAACTTTCATTCAATTCGAACACCGAGGCGGGTTACGGGATTATTTTTTGTCTCTCCCGGTTTAATTATTCGGACACTTATAAATCGCTCGCTATCTTGTCTCGTCGTCCTCTTCCGAGCGTTTGTTCGCTCTTTCATGCACGCACGCACACTTAGATGCAAATTATTCACGTGATACGAGAGGCGGAGACGTTTTTGCAGCCCTGTCGTTTTTCCTTCCTCGTCTAATACTTTTGTGATGATCCTTACGCTTGTTCTAAAAGCCTTTTGTACCTTGAGGAAGGGACGAAAGAATGTAAAGAGCTGTTGAGAGAGAGTGAGCGAGAGTGAGTGTGTGTGTGTGCGTGAGAGAGAGAGAGAGAGAGAGAGAGAGAGAGAGAGAGAGAGAGAGAGAAAGGAAGAGAGAAAAAGGCACGTACATTCCGACTAGGCTGGGGCTCTCAATCATTGACCGTCCCGCAGGTTTCTCGGGGAGTGCAATCCATTATTCACCAAGTTTTAATCACCGAAACCCTTTTTCCCACGTCGACACAACGATCCCTCTAGGTCGACCGATAGACGACGAAAAAACGAGAAAATACCGCTGTTAAAACGGGTCACGTCCGTTCTATACCTGTACTACAATGAGCGAATGTCTTATCAGAACATAAATTTGCACCTAGATCGGACGGTAGCTTCGAAGCCTCTTGAAAAAAATGTCTCCACTTTTTTCAAATATCCCGATCATTTTTTCTCCTCTCAGATTTCGCAATGAACAACTGCCATTAGGCACGTATTAACGCTATGTTGACACACTGGGTCATTTTGACCAGAACGAATTTGAAATAAAATGCTCATTTTCCCAAAATTGAAAGTTTTCAATGATTTATCACAATTCAATTTTATACTTTCCGAATTTCGATATGCAGTCATGTTGAGTAAAGTTTTAAGTGTATCTCTGAATTTTTTCAATAACCGTCGACCGAAGGGTTGTTAATGTCAGGGGGATGAAATTAACCCAGTGTGTCAAAATCGTAGGCTAAGGGTGTCAACGAAGGATTAAGTATCATTTGCACAATACCGGACCAAAGTCCAATCTAAAAATAATGAAGATTATCGAGCCTGATAAAAAAAATTCCAATAAGGTAGATGGCCCAGTAATCGTCACCTTAAGCAGATCGCTTGACTTTGCAAATTTATACAGCTCAACCAGGAAAGGGAGTAAAAGTTATTTTAAGTCGTTTTTAATCAGTTTTTTATTACGAAGAAGAAGGTCGTTGTGAAATGCCCGTGCCTGGTACAGTTTTCGAGAAAATATTTCGTAAAAGTTATAAGATGCTATTGTAGGAGTCATCGTCATGCGGCCATGATAGTTGGTCTGGTAATCGCCATGGGAACGTCCCACTAATCGTCACATGCGGTCCATCTGCTTTGAGGCCTTATATACCTTTAAAAAATGGTATTTTTTTGTATCGACTTAAATAATGTATAAACATGCCAAAAATGTTATGCAAAAGTTATTTTAGGTGGAATTTTTTTTTAAGACATCTAGATAAATGTTTTTGAAACTTTAAACGCGTTTTCCATGAAGAAAAGTGTTCAAAGTCGGGCGGACCCGTAGGTCCTACATTTTTTGACCTATTGACTTCAAATATCAACTATAACTTCTTAGATGCATTTTATAGCGATGTACTCACGATTTTTGCAATCGATTAACAATTGCGGTTTTTGGAAAAGAACAAAGGCCGTTGTTTCAGTCGAAAATGCGACTTTCTTGAAAACGGGGCCAAATATACAAAAATAAATATTATTTATATTTAATATTACGCACTCGGTCACAAACTTTATGATTTTTATTCAAACATTTAATAAAGGGTTGAATCATAAATTTCTCTTCCATACAACTTTATTAATTTCCCAAACAAAACTAATTATTGCCTATTACGTCAGAATTATAATTTTTATTTATTTGTAGTCATTATAAACAACTATTTTTTCATAAAATAATTTTTAATATTATTTCGGTCGAGTGGTGTTGACCTGTGTTCAAGACGTACCCAGTTACCGACATGGTCACGACCCAGTAATCGACAACATTTATTTATATGTACATCTTTTTACTATCGCGAATATGTGTATGACGATTACTGGTCCGTGGATCCTTCAGACAATGCTAATTACAGACACAATATTTCTTTTCTGATTTTCTATAAACTAATATTCGATTCGTAAGATTATTTTTTTGCTAACATTGTCCCAGTTGTCGACAGCCATGGCCATTAATCGGCACAGTGTTCATGTTGCTGGACCGGTAATCGCCATATATGAAAACTCGTTGAAATTAACATAAAACTATAATTTTTTATGCTCAACGCAAAACTAAGATCCTTGTTAAGGATGTATGGCAGCTACTGCAGAGTCGTTACAGAACTGATTATGCAATTTGCAAAAATCGCATTTAAAAACTAAATAAAATAATTGTAATATTCATTGAAGCTAAAAAGGAGATTTACCACAGTTCAAAGTAAAACATGCGGTACAGAAAGAAGAATTTTCAATTTTTAACTGCAAATTTAGTTGCTGATTTGATATATGTTTTTCCTGACGTTGTCGTGGTTACGACATACGAGCTAAAGAAATACGAAAACGGTCCCATTTAACTCGCAATATCTCGCAAAATATATGGGCACATGTCGATTTTTTATTTTTACCGTATCATGCATATTACAGCGATACCGCACAAAAGTTTTTTTTACAAAAGAGTACTCCGGAAATACCTTTTTTGCCAATGTAAAGGGAATTTTGGACGTACAGTCCTATGTTCCCCGTGTTAAATGACCCAACTTTGAATTCGTTTATCTCAGCATTCACGTGGGCAAATTTTGTTTTTTTAATCTCAAAAAGTTCTCGATATTTTCCTTTACAATATCAGTGAGTTTCAATTCCAACAGTAGTAAATAACTTAGTTAGTAGTAACTAATAAACACAGGCATTCACAAATCACCCGAGATGTTACATGGTTCACGTTAACCTCCTAATGAAGGATTCGGCCGAAATGGCAGCTAGACGTCGTAGCGGAATATATTTAATTTGATTATTCTTGAATACGTATACTTACGGGTGTGAAAATGTAATACAACACAGTAAATACCTCCTGGGAGCTAATATTCCACAGATCTGCACGAAGAAATGAGTTTTATCTTAAAATACTTATTTAATGCGTAAACGTGACGATCACTGGCACCCTGGCGGCCACTGAGCCGTGTACCTTATCATCAAAGAAATCAAATTCATTTGTTGCTAGAGCCATGGTTCTCTAAAACTTTAGGAACTAAAGTCTAGAACTTTCTAGCAGTCCCTCGCGTGTCCTCGATTTATATGGAAGGACATATCCTGTATTATAATCCTTATAACGTGATTCTCTTTCATCGTGCATATATATACGTATGGTTCAAAATGTTCGTAAGTCTGTGACTTTTCCCGATCCACTCCAGACTCTCATTGCTCGTTTCCACCGTTTTCCCCTGGACTCCTTCATCGTCATTTCCAGCCCCCCTTACCGGCTCCCTGTACATCGTCGTATTTCCCGATTCTCCGGGGAAATACTCGCCACAGTCAAATTACATCCGGTAGAGGAGGAAAATTGAATGTCGAGGCGAAATGTGGGTACCCTGTTCAATCTTGCGATAGTTCACGGTAGATATTCTCTAGCCAACCTTATGTAGACACATTTCACTGCGATATGTTTCCGAGAGTGAAACATAGAAAATGGAAATTTATCGGGCTTGACGATAGGACCGAGTTTTTTTAATGCATTGCGATTTATCGAAAATCTATTCGAAAAATTTAAATATCATGATTTTCGCCGAGTTAAGGCATTACCCCCACTTGTAGCGCAAAAAAAGGCCTTTTTCATGAATTTTTTTAAAGAAAACTACAAAACTTTTTTAATCGATCAATATACCATCTTAAAGAACACATCTTGAAGAACTTTCAGTAATTTTTTTATTGAAAAATATTACATTGTTTAGTGGCAAATGGCCGTCAATGAAATAATGTTTTTATATACACGGTTTGCGGTGACCAACATTGCGGCGAAGTGGATCATCTGAAAAAAAAATGCGGATGGATTTAGTCAAATATAAGTATAAACTAGTCTTTAATCGAAGGATTTTAAAAAATATTCATTTTTCACAAAATGGCGGACAGTCAAAGTTAATGGTTCGATTTTAACGAAAAAAACGGCCGTTTTTTGGCTATAAAACGGCCATTTTTTCGAAAAAAAAATCGAACGATTAAAGACTACATTTTTATGTATTAAATAAGCCTGCAAAATTTCAAGAAGATCGGTTCATTAGTGTTCGAGTAATCTTGGTCACCGACTTTAGAAATGCCATTTTGAGAAAAACGCGTTTAAAGTTTCAATTTCAGTTTACACGAAGAAAATATTTTTTTTTGCAAACTTACATAGAGTCATCTATTCCGGGCATCAAATAAAAAAAACTGCACTTCAAATTGCACTTCAAAAAAATTCAATAAAAAAAATCGATTTTTTCAAAATCGCAAGTGGGGGTAACCCCTTAACTACACCGAATACCTTTCAACTTCAAAAATATCTGTATCTACAGGGCTACTATTGAAAATGATCCTGCGAAAGGGTTGTAGGACACGTTGTCCATATTTCCCCTATCAAATAACCCAGTAATGCTTCATACAAAAGTTAATTATTTTCGAAATATCATTTTTATTTTTTTCAATGAGGGGTAGGTAACTTTAAAAATTAATTTGAAAAAAACTGTTGCATGGAGTCAAACTTTTAAAAATTATTTTTAGTTTGAGGACACAGGAACAAATAATTATCAACAATAAAATAAGAATAATTATTAGACTTGCAGAGTTTTAGATCTCTAATTCGAAAATTAGTTTGCAGATTATTCTTATTTTATTGTTGATAATTCTTTGTTACTGTGCCCTCAAACTACAAATAATAAGAAAAGTTTGATTCCATACAACAGTTTTTTTAGTTTCATATTTTAAGTTGCCTAACCATCACTTTGAAAAAAAAACTATATTTCGAAAATGGTTTACTTTTGAATGAAGCATTACTGGCTTATTTGATAGCTGAAGTATAGATAATATGTCCTACAACCCTTTTGAATAAAACCCTCACTTTCGAGTGAAGCATCACTGGGTTATTTAATAGCGGAAAACATGTCCTACAACCCTTTCACGGCATCGTAACTAATAATCAGTAACCCTGTATATTTTTTCACTAACGTGGCTTCAACGGTTTTTATATTAATAATGTTTTCTGTTTATAATTTTTCGAAATAGCTCGTGATTTTTATCAGATACAATAACGTTTCTTACGGTAGTTGAACAAAAAATCACAAAAACGAAAATAATTGCTCAACGTAATTGGCTGCTTGGTTTTCTAATCACGTTTTCGTGATCACCTTGTGTTCTCTCAAGGGAAATGAAAAACTAGGAAAAACCGAAAAATTGTTGATGTACCGTCCTGTGAAAATAATATTCGAGCAGCCGCCTTTGAAAATAATGTCATGTCCCTTTTTCCGACTAACGGGTTATCGCGTGAACAATATATAATTATAAAAGGCGTTTATAAATGCCGACAAAAACTGCCGTGGGACCAGACATTTAACGCGGGGACGTGGAAATGTTGCAAAAATAATCGAAAATAAAAATAACCACAAACGTATTCGGAAAATATATATAGTGAGACCTTTGAATATTTTTCCTTTAACGATTGTTTTTCTTTGAGGAAAAAGGCAGTCCTATGTTGGATTTGATCGTAATTCTCCACCATCTTCGCTTTCTCTAAGCAGTCGATATGTTTTATATTTGCTCGTTTTTGATACGCACAATACGTATAAGGGGTGGTCTAGTGAATTCTTCATCTTTTTGATTTTCTGTTCGTCGAACCTTGTGCACTATTTGCTAGAAAGTAGCTCAAGAACTGACAAGCAAAGGTTGTGAAGTCGATCTCTCCGATTTCGATAAAATTTGGCATGCTTGTAGAATGGGTAAAAATAAACGACACGTATTTTTTTTATATCTGCGGAACCTGATTTTCAAGGGGTGAAACGCACCCTCGAAAATAGGGGTGTTTTTCGTTTTTCGTCGATCACGTTATGGTTCTCATCCCCAATGTATACTAGACGAAAAAATAAACATTGTTGTAATTTGAATTTTTTAAATATCTTGTACCATTAAAACGTTATTGACGAAAAATACTCCAATTTTCGAGGGTGCGTTTCAACCCTTAAAAATCGGGTTCCGCAGATATAAAAAAAATACGTGTCCCCTATTTTTACCCATTCTATAAGCATGCCAAATTTCATCGTAGTCGGAGACATCGACCTCGCAACCTTTCCTCGTGAGTAGGGATTTTCATCAATTTGAACTGTTGCCCTGATGATGAAGCATTTCAATGATTGCCATTGTTATATCTTGTATTTGACAATATTATTTACAATTCATGCGATAAAATAAACCTTTTAAGAAAATCGAACATGTCTAATTCATCAGAAATTCACAATAAACTCGTTGAACATGCAGCTTTGAAAAAAATTTAGTTTCTTTTCAAAGAACTTTTTCTCCGAAAGCTTTCGGAAAATTACAACCGTGCAAAATTTGTGAATTTTTTTTATGAAGTTTTTATAAAAATTGTATAGAAATGAATCTATAAAGATGTTATACGAAAATGGACACATAAAATCTTCATACGTTTTATATAATCTTTGAGCGACTTATGTGACTGCGTACAGGAGCCGACAAATTATATAAAATAAAATTCTATGTTTTCATGTTAATATTGATAAATCTGTAAAGATGTTATACTGAAATGGCAATATAAAATCTTCAGAGATTCTATACTATCCTTGAAAATTTGATGCGTATGAATGTGAAAACGAAAAAATTATATAAAAATACCCTATGTGAGATTCATATAAAGAATTGTATATATTTACGAATAGAAAAAAATGATATTTTTATCATTTTTATCTATTCATAAATATATACAATTCTTTATATAAATTTCACAGAGAATAATGGTGGTTTTCTGCCATTGGTATATTTACACATAAATATACGTATATATTTATATATCAATAATATATAATGTAAATATACCAATGATAGAAAACCACCATTAGTATTCACTCTATGTGAAATTTGCCACATTAATGAAAGTTGTTGTAGCTATCTTTCCCTGACAATGTATAGATGTGATATTGAGCAAGGACTCTAAAAACCCTCCACACGATTCATATTTACCTACGTATTTTAAATATTTTTTCATCTTTTCGCTGTTTTTCGAATTTTCATGAAATGCTCGTCCGAAATATGGGTGGGTCTCCTATCTCGTCAACATGTCGCAGACCTTGCCTGTGAGTGAAATAAACTGATAAATTCGCAATTCCGTATTAATTTTCGTTTGACGTGGGGATAACCGCATTTTCCTGCACATGTCGATCGGGAAGTCATTAAAACTCTGTTACTTCACTCGATTTATTTTTTCGTTCAATTTCAATAATCCATTCTCGAATGTCAGTTGCACAAGTGTGGTCGCAAATATGTCACTGAAACTATCGACGAACATACTTCCTGTGTTGATAGAATATCTAGTTTTCCTATTCGTTGTCAGGGATAAATCTGAGCAACAATTCTTCAATTGGCAATTACAATTTTGAGCACTAGAAGATTTAAAACAAAAAATAGATTCCCCGCTTCATTGACGACGAATGGTAGTCGATACGATTGTGCAAATTTGCATAGAATCGATTTCATGCAGGACAAAATACGAAAAAGCCAGCGTGAGAAAATTCCTGCAGCGATTGTGGAGATTTCACCAACGAATGGGCTTCATCCGTCACATTTCCATATTTCGTACCGCTTTGGGTATCAACGACCTCGTGGAATATCCATCAATCATTGGGCCATTGATATCGCGGTGAAAACATTATTTTCTCGTCAAATTCGCGGCGAAAAGTTTCCTCAACACCGTAGTCTCCAAGTGAGTGGAGGTTGAAGTGACCTCTGGAAACAAGGATTTCATAGGCTTCCAAAGGCAGGTTTGAATTTCACATACTGTGTTCGTAGTAATTCTTGAAAATTGATACCCCCAAACGTGCAGGCACATCGATGAGGGACTGGCACAGTTTTGTTGTCCTGTTGCCTCATTCCCTCGCTCTCTGTCCACCCTCCGGCAGACATCCCACATCTTTACACAATAATCGACCGCGAAACCAAAAAACGAACTGTCAACCTGCCCGCGTTAATTACATTATTCCGTTTTGTTTCTCAGCCGTCCACTCGTGTACAAGCGCACGGGGTTGCCTCACAATGAATTCTAGCTGAACAGTTCACGAATGTGCCTCTCAGGGTTTTCGCGCCCTCAGTGGGGTAGAGCGGGGCTAGTTGAGACATTTTTCACTTGAGGCCTAACACTACTGTAGCGGCAGAAAATAAGGCCTCACTTTGACAACTCATTTTAGGAGTATGAAAAAAGGAATAGGATTTCTTTTGAGAGGGTTTACTCAACACATTAAAGTATAAAAAAAAAATATTATAATTCTCATGAAAAATGGCGGCGACAGAGCCCATCTTAAAAAAACCTGTTTTTTTACAAATATCTTCACGGAAGGACGGTTTTCTCGTAAAGTATGAGACCTGGAAGTAGGAGACCTGGCCAAAAAAAATATAATCTACATATTATTAGCTATGGGACTACGTAGGAATTTTTAAATGAAATTTTGAACAAATGGCGCACTTCGAAAGAAATAAATCGATTTTTTGCCAAATAAATAAGCAGTAAATCGTTTATAACAAAAAAAAGTTTTTATTTAAACAAAAAACGGCTACGTACTCCCATAGAGAATTTAATTGTGAAGCTACTATCAAAATTTCTAATCGATCCATGCAAAGATGTTCGAGTAATCCATCCTCCCAGTTTGAAAAAAGTGGTTTCGAGAAAAACGCGGTTAAAGTTGTACGAGGCGTCTGAAAGAAGTCCGAGGCGCTCCGGCAAAATCGATAATTGAACCTTAAAGAAAAACAATTCGCTACAGGACTCATTGCATATTGTTTTTACGATCCCAAAGTATTTTTTAAGCAACAAATCCCTTAAGAGAGGAGATACCTTGAGGCGAGGAAAATATTGCTGATTTTCAGTATTTTTTTGCTAAGACAAGATTTCTTCACCATCTTTGAGACTTAAGATATGTTTTATTACTACTCTTGGCTGTTGTATGGTATTTTTTTTAATAGTTAGAAAACGGTATAGCACCGTCTTCTAAATGGGTTGCGGCGGTTGTTGTCAGACGGCGTGACACGTATCGTCGGCGGGATTAATCTGGACAAAAAACCAACAAAGACTTTTCTCTCATTAACACTCATACACAGAATATGAACCAAGAAAAAGTGGGAAATGTTGAAAATCAATGAAATGGTATGCTTTGAAACAAAAAGATTTAATTTTTCGAACAAAAATGGCTACACTTTGAAATAAAAAAAATACTCACAAAACAGAAATTAGGGTCGTGTTTTAGACAACAAGGTTAGAAAGATTGATACATTTTATCAGAATCCGTCGATTAGTTTTTTAGCTATACGTCACGCTAGTTTCGAAAATGCAGTTTATAAAACCGTGTCATATCACCGCCATTTCTAAAGATTAATTAATTTAAAAAACCATGTAACGGACAAAAGTAGTAATAAAGCATACCCTAAGTCTAAAAAATTGGGATAAAATGTTTCCTAAAAAAAAATCATGACAATCAGCAATTTTCTTCCTTGGCTAGAGGTATCTCCCCTTTAATCCGTCGTAAGTCTCAGGAGTCCATCAGATTCACTTGATACCTACACTGCTACATATGTAATTTACCCCGCTCAAAACACCTCCAGAAAAAAAGACTATTTCAGATGTGGTTTATAACTTTTTGTCGTAAAAGCGAGAAAGTTCCGAGATGCTCAACCTACCCCATGGGTGAGGTAAGTTGAGCAAGGGTGTATGAGGCAAGTTGAACAACGTAAGGAATAGCCTCAATAGTGATATGGAAATCATCGAAATGTCAAATATAATTGCGGCTTACAATAAAACATATATTTAAAGCTTCAGTGCTAATCCTTTAGTGAAACGAAAAAATATTACTTCTTCAATAAAACAATATGAAAAACAAACAAAGCAACTAATTCTGAATCTTCGGTATTAATACACTCTTCATACTTCAAATTATATTTCACACATAAATTATCAAGTAATTATCTTGTTATGCGAGTTTAGTACGCTTGCTCAACTAGCTCGGACCCGAGTTTTAATAAGTCGGAATATGTAAGAAATAAAAGTTAAGTTATGTCGAAATGATAAACTTGTGACTACCCGGCAATTTTTAATCGGAAGCTCAATAAATACGTAAAATATCAACATTTACGTGATCGTGAATAGTTATTTTCGTAAAATTGGAGGCGATAACTAACAAGGAACTTATTTTTTACTTTTCGATAATAAAATAAACAAAACATCCGCGCGGTCGTGCGGCAACTGGCGATCGTTCGATCCCCTCCCTCGTACCCATCTTTTCGTCATATGAAGCTTTGTTCACGTTGCATACGTTGCTTACTTTTTGAGACATTTCAATTGCCCAACTAGCCCCTATGCTCAGTTAGCCCCGTCCTACCCTACACTTTAGCCATTGCATCGTTCCGTTACAAAAGCAAGTGCTGCAAGTCGCGAATCGTTTCATCGCGTATAGTGCAACGTTAAATTTATCAAGTAAAACTTATCTTTTTCCGTGAGATTGCGGTGATAGGTTGGCGTGAATTTCCACCCTCCGTGTACGAGGCGTGATTTACTGATTCGCATTCTGAAAATAGAAAGTGTACGTCGTAAAGAAACGCTGAGAGGGAAACGTGGGCTTGCGATCCTCGTGCTTGGAAATACGACCGGGGTTGGAAAAGGGAAGAATGAAGACAATAAACGTATATGGCTTAGGTGTTCAAGGCCTTAGGCGACAGTAACGGGTATAAAATCATGTGCGAGTTTAACCATTTTTTTCGCATGAAAAAGTGATTCACTCATAAAATTAATTACACATCTATTTAGTATGAAAATCAAGCTGTTAGAATGTTTTTTTTTCGATGTACAAAATGGCCGACTACTCGAAACTTCTCGAAACAGCACTTTTCCAATTGGCGTGACAAATAACTTCAACAATCTTCACTCGATTTACTTCAAATTTAAAAGTTATGTTCCTAATTGCATTTCGCAGAGAAGTACGTACGGAATTTATGATTAATCGAAAACTTTTCATTTAATGAGCAGTTTATGAGCAGTTATAACGAAATTTTTCACTGAAAATTCATTTCTTAAGTTCAAATACCTACAACTTTTGAATAAAACAATATTTTTTTAAATTCCGTACGTCCTTCTCTAGGTGTTCTAATGTAGATTGACGAGAATTTTTGTTTTTTGTTCTAGATAAAAAATTGTGGATGCTAAATGTCACGCCGCGGAGCGCCTAAAAAAAGATAACAAAAGAAAATATTAGTAGTCGGCCATTTTGTATATCGAAAAAAAATATATATACATATTTTCTAACATCTTGATATTCATACTAAATAGATGTGTAATTAATTTTATGAGCGAATGACGTTTTTATACGAAAAAAAATTGTTAAATTCGCACATGATTTTATACCCGTTACTGTGGCCTAACCCCTTAATATAAATAGAAGCACGCCTGTCACGCCCGACACAGCCACATTCTCCGCTACTCCCTTCTTCAACCCTGAGGCCAACAAAAAAATACACCGAACCATACGTCCCGCTATTTTGCAACATCCAATTTATCTCGTATCTCTCAACCTGGCTAATATATAGCTGCAATGAATTACACAGAGCATTTGGAGGAATTCTTGTTCTCCCGGGATACGACGAGGTTGAGTGCGCGGAACGAAAAATATACTAACTCAACGACAAAGCGTACTTTGTATTACATGTTTTTGCGGTCTCCAGGTGGATCCGGTTTTTTCCCCGTGAATTCCTCACGGTGCACACATAGGAGAGCCCCTTAACGCGCATGACACCGCGATCCACTTGAGACGACGATCTTCCCTCTTGCTCACTGTTCTACTCACTTTCTATCTCTCGACGCACGACTGACGTCGAGGCTAGTAAATTAGCGACGCTTCTCACTCTTTCCCTCGACCCATCTCTCGACCATTCTCCATTGTGCGCTATGGCTACGTGCAGGATCGAATCAGCGACTACCGGAGAAAATCCTCCGAGACGGTACGGAACCATTGGAGGTAGAACTTAGTGCAATCCGAAGGTGATAGAATGAGAGTTCGAAAAAAGTCACTTGATTCGCTATAACTCATTTTTGCATTGGGGACAATGGAGGGACCAGATTTGCGTCGCCCTGTAGATGTTCTGTTGTTCGCGTACTCTTTACTCTTGACGTTAATTAATATGGCCAGAGAGGCGGAGGAAGGAGCTTTTATCTTTTCGATATCAGTCGGCTCGCTTGCCAACCGCAGCTGTGATGTACCTGGATGGTAATCCAACCTGATACGCTCGAATTATTCAGTTAAAGTGTGTTCGTCGATGCTTGTGCAAACTGCCGCCTAAGTGAATTTTATCCCAATGACGCTGGACCCATATGCCACTAATACCCAGGTAAGAATTGACGATGAAAAAAGGGCTCGCCAAGCTCTGAAACAAGGCTCACATTTTTTAATTCAGGCTGAGCACCAGTCTGATTTCAGGCCTAGCTGAACCTCTGAATGATAACGAGGTTTCAGGCTCTTGCACACAGGCTTGACCAAAGGCTAGTAGAAAAGCCCGTCCTAAGCCTGAAACGACGAAACAACAAGCCTCAAAACGAGCCTTAATGAAGCCTTCACGAGCATTTATGACCAGGCTTTTCCCAAACTCTTCCCGAGGCTATATGAGGCCTGTTTTTAGTTTCCTGTATTCTACATTGGGGTAAATTTAATAAATCTGTAAAGAATTCATTTGATTTATTATATATATTTATTATTTGTTACAAATTATATATAAAAAATTTTTAAAAAAACAATACTTTATTTTATTGCGTACTTTTATTTTCGTATATACTTTTTTGTGTACCTCATAAATATCGATAAGAGCATATGTTTAAATGTTCTGAGCTGCCTCCTTCGCTTTCGTTTTTCGTGCCTTCGCACCCGACAAATTTATTGCTAAATTATTTTTTTTCATACAAGTACAGAAAAAATATTATTTTAAACTTATTTTATTTTATCACAACCTGAAACAAGCCTGCATCCAGCCTTGATTTTTCAGCCTCAAAATTCACCGGCTGAATAAAGCTTGAAATAACCCTGAGTTTAGGCTAAGCAGAGAGTCTTAGTTCCAGGCTGCTCCAAACGATGCAATGAAACCTGGGTCAGGTTTGTCTCACTCAGGCTCGGTGAAACAAGGCTCGCACAAGCTTGTTTCCATCGTCAGCCTTTTAATTTCCTACCTGGGTAGCCGTGTACGTGCGTGTGGCAATCTTCAAGAATGAAGGGACTACATCTACCTAGAGGCCCGAACAAAATGGCCAAATTCGGAACTTTTTTCTGGGAAACGGCTTGTGAAAAAGAAACGCACTTTTTCAAACACACAGGTACATATATCGAGAGCCTTGAAAAAATACAGAAAAACAACGAAAACACTGTCGCCGGCAGACGATTACATTTGTTCGCGACGTTTGGCGGTGGACGCTCTCCAGCTTAAACGGTCCATCCGAAATAGAAAAACCAAACGGATTATTCGAGTTAACAATGAATACGAGTAGTTGACGACCGTTGATTTTCTGAATCTTCTTTATTAACAACGTGGCGACGAATTGGAACTCGAGCATAGAAAATCTATGAAAAAAATCGTCATTTTTACGTAACTATTAAAAAATGAAGATCGATTTTCAAAAAGTAAGATCGTCAACAACTTTTAAATATTTCTCATTTTATCTCCTGTAAGTTTGGAAACAATCCATGAAGTAGTTCTCGAGATATCATGTCCACCGTCTTTGAAAACAATTTTTTGAGTTCGCGGCAGGAAAAAAGTGGTGTTTTCGTGATTTTTTTTTTTTTTTTGAAGGGGTGCAGGTTTTTAGCTTTTTTTCATAGTAAAGGGTATCATTTAAAGTATCTTTGACAATTGTTTTATTGGGAAATATTTATAAACGACGGAGACACAGTAAATTGCACAGACCGCTGTGCGAAAAAGGTCCTTCGCGGTAACCACGCTTGCTCGGGAACAAATAATCTGAAATAAAAAAACCAAATGAATTTAATTTTTGTACCGTATTATCTAGTCTTTAATCGAAGGATTCAATAAAATAAGGATTTTTGAAGAAATGGTCGTCGATCGAAAGTGATCGTCGAAATTTCGGCGAAAAAAATACTCTATTTTCCTTGATATAAAAAAGTATGCATTGAAAAAAACATCCTTGGATTGAGGACTGCCTTTTGGTATACAAAAAATGTCTGTGATATTTGAAGCAGATCGGTTTAGTTGTTTTTGAGATATTTTGGTCACCGATTCTGAAAAAGTCATTCCGAGAAAAACGCGTTTAAAGTTTTACGTCAGGTATATACGTAGATAAAAACGCTCATAACTCCCCAAATTGTCAACGGACCGTCTTGAAATTTTCAGAGAATCTTTTTGAAAAGTTATATTATAAGAATCCGTCGAAAACGAAAAATCGATTTTTTCTAAAATTCCAACTAGGTGTAACCCCTTGAAGTTTGGAGTATGGTGCTGCTCACGCTCGCCCAGCCGACTATTAGAAGCTCATTTAATTTTAGGAATATTTCAATGAAATTTTGAGGGAATATAGCGGATACTATATAGGTCATACTATCGAATATACATATTTTTAGAAAATGCAATTTGTTGACCCACCTTGGTAGATGTAGCCTGTGAAATCATGGTTGAAAAACGCAAGGACAGGAGATATGTTGGATTCGTGGACCACTGTAGATCTGTAGCTCATCAAGAAGTTTCTCTTTTGACACTACAGTCAATGAGCTACGTATGGGGCTCGTGTGATCAGGTACATTGTCCAATCGAACTATAGAGTTAGGATGATCTGATGAACGCTCGCAGAATGGACAAAAAACATGGCCCGCAATAATTCAGTACACCTATTGTTTATTCACTCTTGTCTTTGTATCTACTCCGTTTCCGACACACGGAGCTCTCTGCTCGGGGAATCAAATTTCCCTAGGCAATCTGTACACGGCTATCTCCATGAGAATAGCCCCTCATCGTCACACACAAAAGTTCCACGCTCGCCATACGAAGTCAAATTGACCCGGCCAATTTCGAAACTATAACCGAATATGACATCAGTCCGCTCCCAACGAAAAATCGATGAATATTAAACATCGTGGAATACGCAACGAAAATCGTCGTGTGAAAAATGAAATGGCGACATATTTTTTTGTAATTACAAGCAAGTAAATTTGCAAAAAGGGGATACCGTTTCACGTATCGTGACGCAGGGTCAGTTTGACAAAAGGGCAATAACAAGCAGTGGGAAGTTTACACAGTTGCTCGATATTTAATTGAGTTGAATTCGTTGCTAATTTGTCGACCGATTACATCAATTGCTTCGGATAACCAAATGACCAGTTGCTCTCTCAACCAAATGACGAATGATGATCGATAAGCGTCAGTTATATCATTTGGAAAAGATGAAAACCCGAAACAAGTGACAGAGATCGTTTATGGCTAATATTGTTATAGCGGAATCAACACATGTCCCTATACTGATGTTTCCCCTCGTCAGTCTACCACAATGTTCAAATGCAGCCACGGTGTCCTTAACGAGTTATTCCTAGCTGTATCAGTCGGAAACAGCTTATTTTTGGGATTTTTAAAAAGAAAATCGTGATGATAAATTTGTACAAAAATTAGATATATGAAAAAGTACCACCTGAAGAACACTGTTATTTTTTTGTATAAAAATATTTGATTTAATCGATTTACAGCTAATTCTGGGAAGCGCCTCTTGAAAACGTTTTTTGCAGTGAGCAATGCCCTTCTGAACCAGGTTATCTAATATCAAAAAAATCAAACAGATTTCGTTAGTTTATCCTATGATTAATCGAAACCCCAAATTCCAAACAATGGCGCGTCTGTCAAGTGAAACTTAATTTTTGCGAAAAAGGGAAATTTTTCATTCATCAAATGAAAAGTATACATCGGAAGAAATCCTTCTACAAAACCCAATATTTTTACATCCCGAAAAAGCCCTAAAAGCGTCAGAAAGATCGGTGCAGTAGTTTCCGAGATATTTTGCTCACCCACTTTGAAAACGTACTTTAAGAAAAACGCGTTTAAAGTTTCGAACGACGCTCCGAGAGTTCCGACTAGCATCAAAATAAAAGTCCGTAAATCCGTCAACTTTCATACGATCACCTTGAAATTTTCACGGACCATTTGTAACGTGATGTACAGTAAAAACATATTAGTTTTACAAAAAGTGATTCTTCGACTTTTACAACTAGGCATAGCCCCTTAACGGACATTGCAGTTATCGTCACGCCGCAGGCATTCCAGTGCGCATAAAACTTTTCGATCGATGAATACTCGCAGCAGTTTTCTGCAATTTACCAAAACACAGTCCGACATGATTCCTACCCAACGAGGGGTTTCGACGTTGCCTAGCCCATTCATAAGCCCTTCCCGCGCCGAATCCACAAGTCGATAAAGCCGCGAGTCCACGAAAGTCCGAAGCTCCGCGGATAGCGGAGCTGACCGATGGACGCATCAGTCTCTCGACTTGTAAGCAACCGATGGACGCATCAGCCTCTTGACTTGTCGTGAGCAACCCCATACCGATCGAAGCAAGCTTGCGGAATTAGCCACTGAACCCGCACCCACCCCAGTAGCTCTGCCTTTGAATTTAGGACGAGCCAAGCCATCCCGCATCGAATATAACCCCAACGTGCCTTCATAAGCAAGTTAGATCGATTGATAAGCGCCGAAAGCATTGGATCGATCATCGGTAAAGAAGGTCGGCCGGATGACTGTGAAAATCGCAAGCACCAGCAGATGGCGGCTAGCAGCTTCAAAGCGTAACTCCACAGCCTTCATCGGCCTCCCTCCCTTTCTCTCGCTCCTTACCGAGCCTCTAGCGGACGCCGGTCGAACCAAGCGGGTATCCCCCTTTTTTCAAACCTCCGGGACGCCACACCCTGCCGCTGTAACAGTTGCCAAACTCCGCCGGGTGCAGCGCCATGCACGCCTGATCCGAAAGCCTCGTACGAGCGCGGCACCGGCTTATTCCGCCGAGCCGCCACACAGTCACGCGCGCCTAGTGGAAAAGGCACGAGTGGAACGAACGCTCGTGTGGCGGGCCGTGCGAAAGAGGCCGACGGTGGGGGGTGGCTGAAGATCATTCCTGCTTGCTTCTCCCCTCGGTCTCCTCGTCTATCTCCGCCAGTCCGGGTGGTGGTGTGGCAGCCGCGCGCTTTATCGGGCGGGTCTGCGTCGAAGCTTTTGACAAGAGGCTAACGTACGATCCCATCGGCCTCGAAATCAACCCTTCCACGTTCGCGAAGCTACACGCTGGGATCGAATTTTCCCCAAGGCGTACACACGCGTGTTCGTAGTCCTAAACGCGGGAGGAAAAGCGCCTCGAGGAGAAGCCCTCAGTGACGTTACGCACTCTCGTTTCACTCACGCACGCCTCCACCCGCAAGGGGTCGTGACCCTCTCATTGACACGGTGCGACACGTCGCGGAAGCTCTCACAACTAATATTGATTATAAAACCGGTGTAGTGGCGTTTCGTTTCGGCGTTTTTAGTTATTTTTGTACTATGTTCGGCTACGCTTTTCAACCCCCCTCCCTCGCCAGCCGTTCGCGCATTGGGCAAGCATCGACGCGACAGTGCACGCGCGATTCTCGGTGATGCTGTGCCAGACCTGTGGCGTTTGGGTGTAACTTCCTAAGCCGGCGTTCGAAGATCGGTGGAGAGAAAAAGAAAGGAAACGGTGGAATGTGCGATTTTACTGGAAACCGTACTATTTTCGTTCTGTAGAATCGAACGGAACGATTTTTCGCGCTTTCATTGACGGACGCGCAATGTTCGCGAATTCGGACACCATGTAGTTCGCTCGGTCGTAACGCTCGACGGTGAATCATGGTTTTGACGTTTGTGTCTGCGTGGAAATTTGGGTTTTTTCCTCTGAGTACTCGATTGGGATAAGTGCCAGGCGAAATGTGAGTATAGGCGGTGTATTTTTGTTGTTGTTTCGGAGACGCTTGCTGTTTTGTCTCGTTCGGTGAAGACGAACTTCCGGATATTTCTCGTCCGCTCGTTTATCGAACCGCGAGGCGAGTCTTGCTCTTTTTTGCGGGAGTACGCGATTACGAAGGTAATCCTCGTGCTCCATCTTCTCGAAATTACACTGGGGAACTTTTGGACCTCGTAGCTGTAACTGATACGATTTTTTGTTTACGATTGTAGGATTACTGTAATGGGGTTTTGAAAAATTGGGAATCGAGATTGTTGTGATGATTGTTGGGTACTTTTCGCGTTGAGAGGGGGAAAAGGGAATTATTTCATCGATAATATTGAATAGTATTGAAAAATCGTCAGATAATTGTTAATAACAAATGAACTATGCAATATAAAAAAAATCCTACGTACTCCCATAGACAATGTATTTTTCAAGATATATTCAACATTTCAAGGGGATCGGTTGAAAATTGTCTGAGTTATGTTTCCGGCCAACTTAAAAAATGCAGTTTTGAGATAAACGCTGCACAGCCGACATTTTGAAATTAATCGCTTCAAAAAAATGATTGTATACAGTTACTGATATTTATGATAAACACCCTTTTTTGTAATCGCGATTTATTTTATAGTTTTTCTGGAAAAAAATCCCCAAAAAGTCTATTTTTTCGGCCTCTAGAGTGGCCTAACCGCTTAAGGTATATTGAACATTAACAGAATTTTCAGGATTTTCGGAATCGGAATTTGACATTCAAATGTGCTTGGAGAAAATTAGTCTTGCCGGGAACAAGTTTATTTTGTTTTTTTTTTCGCGGTCGGAATTAAACGGTCAGTGCTCTGTGTAAGACAGTTGGGTGTATTCTTTTTTTTTCACGTTTTATTTAAACGCAAATCCTTGTCTTGTATCGCATATAATGAGATGGCAACGGAATGTGAGATATCCGCTACGGCGGTTGTACTGCAGGCAGAAAGATCCCTACAGGAAGTGAAGAAATCCGAGACGAAAATCAAGCCCTTTTGTAGGTATTACTTTTTTGTCGAGCTCAGAAACGACTCTAGCATTAATCGCCTTAAGAGTTCTGGGAAATCGTGCATGCACCCTAACAGCCTTGAGAAACGTAAAAAAAGACCGTCGCCCGTTCTTTTACCTCGATATTCATCCCTCTCCGACTATCTTTTGGGCTGAGTAATTGGGAATTTCTAGTCGCAGTTTCAACGACGAGGAGAAAAAAGTTTTGCGATTAAACAAATCGCACTGAACGGATTCAAGAATTGCGAGGATAAACTTTATTTTATATTTCGCCGACTGGTTATCATTTTATCGTGATTGAGAAATTTCATCGTTAATACCATCACTCGGAACTTTAGCATCATGATGCCAAATCCGACAGTGTTGATCGGAAATTCCATACATCGATCCAATGATTTGCTCCACTGGGTATAATTCTCGAATGCTGGCCTATTCGCAAAGCAGCCCTATTACGGTTACAGTAATTAAAGTAGCGATTTTGGCACAGTCGAGAGTACAACCATCTCCCAAAAATATGAAGATTGACTATTGCTTTATTAGTAAATTGATCGAAAGTAAAAAATATTTCAACCGTGAATTCATCATGGCCCAGCAATCGAAAAAAAGTCATTTTTTGTCTTGCCTCCCGAACTGGCCCCGAGAAAATATGATCGAAAAAATGAAACTTAAAAAATGGAATGTGGTCTTCCAAGCAGAGCAATTTTGGATTCAAGATATTCAACAACTGGTTCCAATAAAAAAAAATGAATAAACGAAATGTCTGCGATCGAGTGTACTCGGTATTTTGAGTGCGTCGAAAAAAACACACTGGAAAAATCTACGACTAGCATGTAGACGAATATTGGTAACAAATTACAAAATGAGCTGTGCATGCAAGTTTTTGGAAATAAATCGTGTTGAAATATTTAACGATTTTTGAAATTTACGATTTACTAAAATTTATTTTTGTGGCATTTCTAGTTTCCGCCCCCGTCGATCTACCTCAACTCCGCCGCTTTAACAATGAAAAAATATTCATAATACTTCCAACCCCCTCATAATAAAATTCTAACGTTTTTAACGTCCCCGATTCGCACTTTTTTCAATAAACTGTGTCACGTCTGAATTGTCATGTTGATGTTGTTTGTTTTTAATAAAATATAATTTTTTCGAATTTATTTTTGCTACAAGATTTGAGAAAAAGTTTTCCGTCTGATAGGGAATTTTTCTTTCGTAATGAAAATACCCACAACCTTACCGCATACATGTATAATAAAATCTAATTTCTTCGAAATTATTTTTGATCAAAGATTTGAAAACTTTTTTTCGGTTTGATAGGGATTTTTTTTTTCTGTAATTAAAATACCCACACCCGTACTGTATACATATATTTGCGTGTGATTTTCTGCGGAAGGGGTGAATGCAGAAAGGCGAAAATGTTCTCGTATCCTCATCCGTCTAGAGCGTGATACCCCGTCGTACTCCGTACTGCACACTCGTCTTTTAGATTGGTATTTGCGAGATTTTTTCGAGCACGGAGCGATGAAAAGGGAATGTGCAAAGACCTACATATATACGCGCGCGCACACACACACACACACATGGGGCCTACAGGGGCGTCTGTATATAGCACCAGGCGGTCGTCGGAACCATTCTATTCCCTTGAAACCTTCCAGGACCCTTCATCACAAGCAAAGTCCAACCCTCTGGCTCTCCTACACGAGCGTCTCGCGCGCTTTTCTTTTTTCTTTTATTCCTCTCGGGAATGAACTTGCATCACTTGCGGTTCGGGCGCGGCTCGATTAGAATCCTCCCCTCTTCCATGGTAATTGCAGCTGGAGCAGATATATGACAAGCAACGTCGAAACGGCCATTTTTTGCGAGATCAAAGATTTTTGCGAAAAAATATTCGCAAATTCATAAAGTTGGCCTGATTAACCGTAAATCAAATTGGTTGACAATTGTTGCATGCGAATGGACTATGGAAAACCGTAGAAAAATATGCGAAGCGCGCGAACTTGGAGTATCATTGTAGGACTTTTTATCGAGAATGTACTCTTGGTCGAACGAAAAATACCGTGGGGGTAAAAAATTCAGGCGTTTGCACGTACGTTTCTATGATGTTTGCAGTATCAAAAAATGAGAGGAATAGCTTTGTACATATATATTTCAGTATTTCTCGTGTTCGTTCCTATGCCCTTGTCCTTTCACTATTTTCAACCCCCTTAGGTACGCTCCCCCTGCTCAGCGTGCTGCCCACATCCACTTTTTCCTGATACACTACTGTATGGAATCCCCTGGAGGGCACATGGAAACTATGAAAAACCTGTAAGACAGAAGAGGTTATCGATAACTGAGTTTCAGCTGTGTTACCACAGGAGACCCAGTAAAACCGCCGTCCGCTGAACGGTCACCCATCCATGTATTGACCCGGAGTCTCCAACTCTTGTTGGCGAAGTAGCATTACACTATTCCTTCGTATATATTCCTGTGAACTCTAACATTTTATATGGATGTTCGTGACCTCGTATTTGGGACTATAAAATGTAAGGCAACATGCTTTTTATTTTTGCGACGTTGCAGATTATACTTATGGTGTCTGGGGTTATAAAATGCAACTGTGTAGTATTTATTGCGATTTCCGAATTTTGCCTATGTGTGACCGTGTGATAGTTTTGTAGAAAACCATCTAAGTCCTCACAAAATTCCATATTGACATTCGATTATTTTTCAAATCAATGTCACACGACGGTTACAAACCGTGCTATGGGTTTTTAGTGCAAATTAGTAAACTAGATGGCGTTTTGTTGGATTCCAATTTGATCGAAGTTTACTTATCGCGAGATTGCAAGATTCGAGTGTGCGTAAAGTTTGCGAAAATGAAAAAAAATATATAAAAAACGAACAAAATTATTGTACTTGTAAAATGTGGCGTGGCTTCGTGCTAGAACAAGCAAAACAACTGCTTCAAAGCATTCCATACATCATAAAGCATTGTCACGACACAATGTAACATTATTGCTTTATAACTAGACCCCTGATTACATTTTTCAAAAATGAAATAATAGGTGTTTTTTTATTCGTTAAAACCTACCATAAAGTCAACGATTTTTCACTTTTACGCTGTTGAGGCATGAAGGGTTAATAAATACACTGCTGGCTAAAAGTCCCCCCCAATTAAAAAAAAACGACCAATAATTAGCATGTGAAATTTCGCATATTTACAGTATACAAGTAATAAGGAAGAGGGGCGACTTTTAGGCAGCAGTGTATTTCGCATAGAAATATTCGGTGCTGCAAATTAACAGCGCACGTTGCACATGTTTATTCATTCGATAGTTTTTATCGATAAATAATAATACCCGAGATTATCGCATAGGACTTTTTTTTCCTCCCAGTCACAGTCGAACTTGGGGTCGAAGTTTGCAACGTTCGAATGCAACGAAAATTCATTTAAATTTCCTATTTTCATTATTGTCCAAAATCACATTTTGCAGATTTTGGTTGTAGATCGCTAAATAAGAATTCTAGAAAATGTTTGCCTGCTTTTCGTAGCTGAAATCCGGCTAAGGAAATTTATAAAATAAAGAAAAAAATTGGCTTTCGTTGCATTTTCGAAGGGTGCAAACTTCAACGTCATTGACGAGCACTATTCGAGCTCTTGAAACGACAATATTTCGAGTCCATTCGTACTCTTGGTATTAAGGTGAACGATTGTCAAATGCAATATATACGTCAGCAGCAACAAAACGGCGCATCGACCGGCGCTTAAGAACG
The DNA here is from genome assembly GCA_944452715.1 of Ophion slaviceki. Classification (NCBI taxonomy): domain Eukaryota; kingdom Metazoa; phylum Arthropoda; class Insecta; order Hymenoptera; family Ichneumonidae; genus Ophion; species Ophion slaviceki. The sequence goes on from OX101785.1 coordinate 14,828,748, forward strand.
TTTGAAGAAAGCTTTGTATCCGACGGAATAAGTGGCGCGACAAAGAGCTGGCTGTGACAACTCCCTTTCTCTTTCTCTCTCTCCCCCCCCCCCTCTCTCTCTCTCTCTCTCTCTCTCGCTCTGGCGCTCAGTCAACGACTTGTCGTTGTGCTTCCGATATATACGACTTGAGAGCTCACACTTCGTCTTCATCGACGACACCCTAAGACCGCATTATCTCACCCTCGAAGAAAAACGTCTCCGTGTGCTTAAAGTATCCTACATATGTGGTCGTAACTCGCGATGCTGTTGGCTTATCACAGCCCTTGCGTTCTCCAATCTCGATCGATTGTCGTCTACGACGATTTTTCATCCCCATAGAAATAACAAAAACAAATGTAACCTCGATGTTTTTAGTGCCGAATAAATTTGAGTAATCTCGTTGCAACGATCAAAATAAAACAACGTTAACGGTGAATGAATAAATCGTCCAATATTACAATGACGAATACTGGACAATTTTAGAGCTGGCATGAATTTTTCACCAAAAGTTGATTCGCAATTCATCGAGGCACATTAATGAAAGAAGAAATTCACGTCTGAAAGAAAGTGCATAATCCCCCAACGTGCAAACTGCGATTCAATAAAAAGTCACTTTTCTTTTCAACTTCGGCGTGTTGCAAGAGTCCAACGAGATAACTTAAACAGCTGTAACTTTTTTCCCTCGGCAGTAATCTCGTTGAATTTTTTAATTAACCAAACTTCACCCGCTCTCGCTCGTTTCGTTTATGTTTCTCTTACGAAAGCAAAAGACTTCTTCGACGTGTTCTCACGGACATTCGGATGTTCGAAATCCGCATTAGTTATGGGGTTTGCTCGTCCAATTTGGAGCTCATTGTGCAAATTGAGATAACGACGAATGAGCTCTTAATGCACTGAAATTTAATTGAAAGGTGAGCGCGTCAAGCACTTTTTCTCGATCCTTTTTTTTGCTCTCGTCCACCCGCGCGTACTTTTTTCAGGAGAGATATTTCAGTCCGTTCGCGTCCATATATTTCATGACCGTACTCTGACTCGAAGCTACTTTATACACAATTCCTGCTCGAATTTCGGTCCCACTTCGTAGGCGTGGCCGTCGCAGCGTCTAATGTCCTCTGCAATTGCATACATTTAAAAAAACGTCATTGTAAATTCCACGGCCCTGTAAGTATGCACTGCAAAAAACGATCTACAAATGAAACGAAAAGTTAAGACCAAATGTGGCCTTCAATTAACCGGTTAAGGCGTTACCCCCACTTGTAGCGCAAAAAAAAGGCCTTTTTCATCAATTTTTTAAAAGAAAACTACAAAACTTTTTTAATCGATCAATATACCATCTTAAAGAACACATCTTGAAGAACTTTCAGTAATTTTTTTATTGAGAAATATTACATTGTTTAGTGGCAAATGGCCGTCAATGAAATAATGTTTTTATATACACGGTTTGCGGTGACCAATATTGCGGCGAAGTGGATCATCTGAAAAAAAAAAATGCGGATGGATTTAGTCAAATACAAGTATAAACTAGTCTTTAATCGAAGGATTTTAAAAAATATTCATTTTTCACAAAATGGCGGACAGTCAAAGTTAATGGTTCGATTTTAACGAAAAAAAAACGGCCGTTTTTTGGCTATAAAACGGCCATTTTTTTCGAAAAAAAAATCGAACAATTAAAGACTACATTTTTATGTATTAAATAAGCCTGCAAAATTTCAAGAAGATCGGTTCATTAGTGTTCGAGTAATCTTGGTCACCGACTTCAGAAATGCCATTTTGAGAAAAACGCGTTTCAATTTCAGTTTACACGAAGAAAATATTTTTTTTTGTAAACTTACATAGAGTCATCTATTCCGGGCCCATACAGAAGTATGGGCCCGGATACTTATACTTCAAAAAAATGCAATAAAAAAAAATCGATTTTTTCAAAATCGCAAGTGGGGGTAATCCCTTAATCGATCGATGTCAAATCAACTAATGAGTTTCACGTGATGTCGTAACCAAGGTGATTTTGAAAACATATGATCAATTACTCGCAATTAACACACTTAAGGTAATCCTATCGCTTCACACTAGTCATACCACTGATTATACTTGAGACTTGTACAATATATATTTTTAACATATATATATTTTTAATATATGCAAAAAAAATACTTTGTAATAACTATAATTTTCCATGTGTAGACTGTTTAATGATGTTCACATTCAATTAGAAAAATGAAGAAAAAAAAGTTATTCCATCACTTCGCGCAGTATATCTAGATTTGATATTTGGCAACATTGGCTCTATCTCCGTCTCTTTTTACTCAACCAGGCGAGTTTAACTTAAATGCTTTTCAACGTCGATCTGTCAAAACAATGCCAGGTGCGGGAAATATAAAGCATTGTATTCGGGCCACGACTGGTAAAAAGCGTGGAAAATTTGTGTCGGCGAAATATGTCGGTTAATAATGTAATATGGGTGGAAATTCGAATGAGTGAGATGAGGTTAGGGCTACAGTCAGCTGTTGCCTTGCTGTCACGTCTCTTTATCGTAGCAAGTGGTAATAAATACAATACCGGAAGTTTAAATTAAACTTGATATTACATAAAAGTTGGGTCAACAAGCGTAATTTTTTCTGTAGCGACCGGAAATTGGGTTTTTGTATGTCGTCTCGGAATTCCTTCACAAAAATACGCAATTTTAATATTTTTTTTCTCTGTAATTAGTTTGATTACCGACCCTGAAAATTTACAGCGACGGTTATTAATATACTTAGTGAAGCTCAAAAAAAATTATGAAAATCCTATGGATTGAAGCCTGGCGATAGGCTCACCTTAAACTGTGTTGCTTTTTCCCGTCTTACTTTTCTCGTATGTTGCTATTAACGTGTGTCGTTGAGTCCAATGTGTAAAAATATGCGTCTTGTATGTTGATTCCACACGCTTCAAATGTGTTCGAATAAGCGTGTTATTGATGGGGACAGCTACGAAGGTGTGTAATAATTTGAGGGGTTCCCGAGTCGAAATTTTCAGCCTATTTTAAAGGCCTTTGATCCTATGTGAGCCTCACTTGAGTCTGTTTACTGCTAGAAGTCCTACTATGGACCGCCACATGCTCGTTCTTTGCTGCTTACCTCCTGCATAGGCTCTTATACTCCTACCTAGCCTAGCTGAAGTCGTTGCAGCTCCTCTTTTGATTGCGTTTGGACCTATCGCGTATCCCGTGCAGAAATTTTGACAGGGATACCCTATGTCCGATCAAATCCCGATCAGGATTTGTCATGGATTCCCCAAAACCGGTAACCCGGTTAGAATCCAACTTGCATCCGTATCGGAATATGTATGACGACGATGGCATATCTTTGAAAATTTTGGCGTCACGTGTATTTTCGGTATTACTATGAAATTCCTATCTATAGATAGGAATTTCCATCTAGAGATTCCTATCTATAAAATTCCTATCTATAGATAGGAATTTCATAGTAATACCGAAAAATACACGTGACGCCAAAATTTTCAAAATTACGCCATCGTCGACGTACATATTCCAATACTGATGCAAGTTGGATTCTAACCGGGATACCGGTTTTGGGGAATAAGTCTCTGTTTATACCCACCGACGTTCGCGGGGTGTAGATGGAACGCTTTGGAACCACATGTATTTCTGGCGTATATATCGGATTCCTATCTGAGTCCCTGTTTATGCCCAGCCACATCCACAGGACGTTAGATGCGCTGTGTACGTGAACGTGGGGTGTAGTACCCCGCCGAATCCAGTCAGATTCAAGGGAGTCCCGTGCAGAAATTTTGACAGGGATACCCTATGTCCTGATCGGGATTTGATCGGACATAGGGTATCCCTGTCAATTCTGGATTATAATCCAACTTGCATCCGTATCGGAATATGTATGACGACGATAGCATATCTTTGAAAATTTTGGCGTCACGTGTATTTTCAGTATTACTATGAAATTCCTATCTATAGATAGGAATTTCCATCTACATATTCCTATCTATAAAATTCCTATCTATACCCGTGCAGAAATTTTGGCCGGGATACAGCTGGATTCTGACTTGTATCCCGGGCTCCCAGTCGGGATCTAGTCCGATATCGGATCAGATTCGAAGACTAAATGTAAGATCCGTAAACTGGATTCCATTATATTCCATAGTATTTACCCATATTTACACCTGTATTTACCCGTGATCCTTCCAAGATTCCTCAATGATTCCATGGGGAATCTATTTAGAGTCATTAAGGGATCCGGTTCTGGATCCCTAATGGAATCCAGTTTACGGATCTTACATTTAGTCTTAGAATCTGATCCGATATCGGACTAGATCCCGACTGGGAGCCCGGGATACAAGTCAGAATCCAGCTGTATCCCTGCCAAAATTTCTGCACGGGATTTGGCTGTTTCGACGAAACGAGGGTGGGGATGGTCGCATTCGAAACAGCGGGTCTGATAGTTTTCAGTAACCGTCATGCGTTGGACTAGGAAGGACCGCGCGTTCGCCGTAGAGGGCTACTTTTCCAATGGCCTTTCCATTATCTCCACCCAGCGAACCTTTCGCATTCGCTTCAAACTTGCCCCTGCAGCTCCAGCAACTCTCCAAAATGGAAGAAATGGATCTTGGGCAAACAGTTACAATATTTTTGATAGGAATTGCCCTCACGTATGCATGTATACGCGGATCCCTATAGCAGACACGCATGCATACGTATAGGTATTAGTATACGTGTGTTGGTGTATGCTTAGGCATGTATGTGTGCGGGTATATACGTGTGTCTGCGCATGCGCGTATTCAGGCATATGTATCTCTATATGCGTAATAGAGTGTATGCGTGTGCGTGTATACGTGTGCCAATCGCCGTCCTCCTTAGCGCCTGCAAGTGGAGAAAAGGGAAATTTGTTCCCGTTCTAGGCCCTAAGTAGGAGCTCATTTTGTATTGAATACGATGCTACTTTACTGCCTTTATCTCCTACCACTGTGAGGATCTGGAGGGGCAAAATAGGCTGAAAATTTCGACTCGGGTTAGGCCACTCTAGAGGCCGAAAAAATAGGCTTTTTGGGGATTTTTTTTCTCAGAAAAACTACAAAATAAATCGAGATTACAAAAGAGGGTGTTTATCATACATATCAGTGACTGTATACAATAATTTTTTTGAAGCGATTAATTTCATAATGGCGGCTGTGCAGCGTTTATCTAAAAAATCAATTTTTTAAGTTGGCCGGAAACGTAACTCAGACAATTTTAACCGATTCACTTGAAATGTTGAATATATTTTAAAAAATACATTGTCTATGGAAGTACGTATGATTTTTTTCATATTGCATAGTTCATTAGTTATTAACAATTATTTGACGATTTTTTAGGCAAATTTTTCCCTTTCCAAAAATGTGCCTGAAAACCGTCAGATAATTGGTAATAACAAACAAACTATGCAATATAAAAAAAAATCCCACGTCCTTCCATAGACAATGTATTTTCAAGATATATTTAACATTTCAAGTGAATCAGTTGAAAATTGTCTGAGTTATGTTTCCGGCCAACTTAAGAAATGCAGTTTTGAGATAAACGCTGCAAAGCCGCCATTTTAAAATTGATCGCTTCAAAAAAATGATTGTACACAGTCACTGATATGTATGATGAACACCCTTTTTTGTAATCTCGATTTAGTGTGTAGTTTTTCTGAAAAAAAATCCCCAAAAAGCCTATTTTTCGGCCTCTAGTGGCCTAAGGCCTTACGCGTAAAAATTGCACACTCACGTGTGTAATTTTAACGCATTGCGTGTTACCAATTGCATGTGTGTAGAATCAACATAGCAACGCGTGTCTAGCCTTTGTGTTGTGTTACTTCTACATACTTTGGACACGCGTCAAACAAGCCTAGTTTTTGCAGTGCAATTACTCGGAGAGAATTTTTTTTCCATAACTCTAACTTCCTTTCCGGATAATTAAAAAACCCTTACACATACTTTGGTCTTGCGAGAATTTTTTTTTTTTAATGAATTGTAATCAATCGAAACTAATTTCGTGAAACGTTTTTCGTTAGCTTTTTTCATTCGAGGAATATAATGATTTACTGGGCCAAAGATAAACGAGGTATTTGTGCATGTATGCTGACGCTTTCATTGGCTCCCGATATATGGACCTACGTTTCCGTTCGTGCAGCGGTAGACTATTCGGAGGACGTGGGATATCGATTACTAAAACGGGCGAGAGAATACACACGTACTCCTCTGTATCCGTATAGTAGGAATATGCGTGTGTATAACACGGCGAGACCGAGAGACCCCGCTCTCCTGTCCCTTTTCGTCCCTTCCATCGCTTAGAGGAGCCCAATATTTCGCATCTGGCAACGTGTAAAATGAATTTTTTTTCTCCTTACTCCAACATTGCCTCCGCATTGTCTTTCGATAATCGATAATACTGTTGTTAATGCACAATCCATTTTATTGGAGACTCGGAAGTCGATAGCAAGTTTGTTTCAACGCACCTCATTTCCGGCCTCAAGATGACAATGTGATAACCATTGTATGTGATAACCAAGCAACCAGAAGCGCTGAACAAATGCAGCCTTGACGTTCAACTCCGGCTTTCTTGAAGGAACTGAAGTGATCGATGCGACCAAAGTTTAGGGATCGTGATCTCAATGTAACCTGTATCAAAGTTTTGCGATATTCTACTCTTCGTAAGAATGGCACACATTGCATAATTTCATTCTATCACAAAAAAATATTGGACTACCAGGTGAAGAAGATCATGAAGTTCCTCAATAATTTCCTACTGCGCATGAAACATTAGCACTGCTTTTTCGCCCTCGAGTCTTATTTTTGTTCAAACTTATTTTGTTAGTTCATGAGTTTTCATCGTGGAAAAAGTTAAAACAATGCATGAAGCACTGAGAAGCTTCCAGCATATTTGGAAAAAAAAAACTAAACAGTTCGTACCGTTCTAACGCTACGAACTATGCCCGGTAACGGGTTATGCCTAGTTGTAACAGTCGAAATCAACTCATTTTTGAGATTTTTTTCGGAGATCGCGATGATAAATTTCTACAAAAATTGGGCATTTGAAAAAGTATCATCTGAAGAACGCTGGAATTTTTGTGTGAAAATAATTAATTATAATCGATGCATAGCCGAAAACGTTTTTTTGCGTTGAGCAAAAGACGTTTTGTATCCCTTCTGAACCAGATTACCGAATATCAAAAATACAAACAGATTTCGTCAGTATATTAGTTTATCCTACGATGAAACGAAGGAATTTCCGAAATATCAAATTTACAAAAAAAGGCGCGTGTTCAAACCTCTTGCAAAGAAATTGGCATTTCTCGTTCATCAAATCGAAAGTATACATCGAAATGAAAATCTTTCAATCAGCTACTATATTTTTACATCTAGAAAAAAAACCCAAAAAATCAGAAAGTTCGATGCAGAGGTTTTTGAAACATTTTGCTCATCGACTTTGAAAACGTACGTTCCAGAAAAAAGCGTTTAAAATTTCGAACGACGCACCGAGCGTTCCGACGGGCGTCAACATAACAGTCTGTAAATCTGTCGATTTTGATCCGATCACCTCGACATTTTCAGGGACCATTTATAAGATAATATACTGTCAAAATATATCAGTTTTGAAAAAAGGGATTTTTCGACTCTTACAACTAGGCATAACCCCTCAAGACACGCAACACCACACAATAAACAACGTTGAAAGATGTCTCATTGGATTCCAATAAAAGTTAATTATTTCCATCGCCCAATTTTTTGCCTCCAGCTATGAATTTCACTCGAACAATTATCGAAATCTTCCTCAGAGGTCCACAGTCCAATCTGGAAGTAAGATCAGAATTTTAAAAAATAACCAAAACCCAAAGTTTCGTTGCATTCCAACGATGGAAGCTTGGCCACAATGTCCAAGTACGAGCAGCTTCGTAAAAATAACATTTGTATCCAACGTATACGTACGGAATCGTCAGAGGCTCAATCGATAAGCGTCGACATTACCAACGAGGACCATTCAGACGATTCAACGAATCTACCTTGACTAAATATTGTCCAATGCTTCGTGATGGTTCTTCGTCGTTGGGGATTCGACACAGTGGCCAGTTCTTCACATCATGAACACACACTCGTGCATACACTGGGGCGTACCCCGGTCATTGTTCATGTGATACTGTCAGGCTTTTAAAGTGGGCACGCTGTTTGATGTCTGGACAATACTTTTGAAAGCACGTGCTGATCGCTCCCGAGAGCGGCTTGTTACAAAGATTAATACAGAGCGCAGTCCATATGCCACGTTTCTCGCAGTTCGCTATGACGTACAAATCAGTAGTCAGATACGTTCGACATGTACGACCGTTCACCATATACAGGGTGTCTCAAAATAACTAGACATTTTTATTTATCAATAAACCGTATTATTTATTTGAAAAGTGGAATATTTTAAATTTAATATGGGGTACAAACACGGAGGTTATGTGCGGAACACAATATCCGATAAATGGCCGCCTCGTCCCTGTATGCAAACGTTCACACTTTTGACGAAATTTTCCATGTTATTCCAAGTTTCCATGAAACTTCGTCTGCAATAACTATGCAGTAACAATGCAGCAAATAACAATTTTCTACGCATTGCTCGACCGTGTAATTCTCCATGACTAAACCTCAATACTTCCTGATTACAAGTTGTCAATGATTGGTACTCTACGTTCGTCACAAAAAATGGCACGAAATTTGACATGTTTAATACTATGAAAAAGAAAGTTGTTTACACTTCGACGAAATGGAATAGTACACTAAATTTTATCTTGCTTATAGTACATCTTTATAGATGCTTTACCATCTTAAGGGGTTACGTGGGTTTCGAAGCCAAAAAAGCATATTTTCTCTATAAAAAAATGTTATATATAAATTCTTTTATTCAAAATGTTAAGCACATAAAAGAGCAACATTTCAACAATATTTAAAAAAAAAATTCATCTGAAAATTTCCTCGTGGTGGTCAGGATAACTCCTGATAGCTTTATCTGAAATTAAAAAAACAATTTTTTTCTGTTAGTATATATGTATAGTTCGTGATTGAACGAAGGATTAAAAAAAAAAAATTAATCTGAATTTTTGGCAGAGTTGTATGCAAAATAATCCGATTTTTAGTACAATTTACACTACGTATAGCCTTGTAAAATTAGTTTTAATCGAAAAAAGCCTTCGTTCAATCACTAGTCAATGCTATTTTGAAGAAGTGTGCAAAATTTCAATAAGATCAGTGCATTCGTTTTTGAGAAATCATGTCCACCGACTTCAAAAATAGTGTTTTGAGAAAAATGCGTTTACCTGCGTCGCTTCCGGCCGGTCTTTCCCAACGGGAGAAATTCCCAAAGGCTCTCTCTCCTAGACTTTGACTCCGATTGACTTAACAGGAGATATACACCTAGGAGCCGAAAAAAGGTCATTTTTGTGAATTTTTTCAAGCAAAACTATTTGAAATTTCGGATTGGGGTTTTAATTATTTGAAAGTATATACATTCAAAAATATGTTAAATTTTCTGTATTTAAAAATATCAAAAATATACAAGGATATTGTATGACCCTTGGAGCGTCGTAAAAAATCTGCGTATACGGTACACACTGGCGTTTCTTCAATAATCATCTGAAAAAAAAACCAAAAAGATTATTAAATTAGATACTATAATCTAGTACTTTTCATAGCCGATTTTGAAAATATCGATTTATGACAAAATGGCGGACGTTTTAACATAAATAGTGATTTTTGGGCCAAAAATTAGTTATTATTTTGCCTATAAAGCAAAAACTAAGTAACGGAAAAAAATCCTATGACAAGTACTAGATAATGGTGTATAGAATAACCACAAAAAACCTCAAGGCAATCGGTTCATTGGTTTTCGAGAAATTTTTGGTACCGATTTGAAAAACGTGGTTTTGAGAAAAACGCGTTTGAAAATTTGGGAATGAATAAATCACGAAATTTGTCAACTTACATGGAATCGTCGATACCAGGCCCATAGTGTAGGTCTTCCACGGTCGACGGAATGTTCATAGCTTCTAAATCCTCGACCTCGACCATCTAGGTGTATATCTCCCCTTAAAACTTTGGGAGAATATTCTAGACATATTGTACTATTAGATAATAAAATAATTAAAAAATGGATTGTTTGAAATTTTCAAACCAACGTAACCCCTTTAGCTGCACGCACGCAATTCCGGTAACGCCATCTGTTGGAAAACAGCGAGAACTTATTCAACATCCTAACAGCCACGTCCAGTTCGCGCAGGAAATAAAAATTTGATTGGTTCAACTAAAATGTCCGTTGTTGAGGCGAGCAGGAAGCAGAGAACGAATGAAGGATTGTCGCCCTTTGAAAATCTCTCAATCAGGCCCTCGTAAGGGGGACGCTATTTCGTAGAGCAAACTAACACGCGTTGAATTGTAACGGCGTGGTTGCCGGATACGGGAACAATTGTCGTTGACGCCTTGTCAAATTTCTTTAATTCTATATATACCTATACAAATGCGTATGCAGACGTGTATGTTTGTATGTCCGCATGTACATACACACATGCATTTAAACCTTTTATCGACTTTTGACGTGTTCGTCTGTGTGACATTTATTTTCCCCTGCCTACTTCAACAAGGTATGGCCCCGATGGACGTATACATCGTATAACGGTTGATCCGCGCACCCCTTTATTGTGCTTTCATCCTTCGGAGATCTCTCTGGCAGGCGTCCATCTTTGCAGACACAGATACATATGCGTATTTGACAAGAACCCCTTGGAGCTCAAGATTTCTCAGGGATGTTCCGCAAAGCTCCCTTTTTTCACTCTTTTTCTGCTGAACCAAATCGACAGTCTCAATGCTACTTGAACCTTCCATCCTTGGAATGCAACGAAATCTTCTGTTTCCGTATTGCCCAATTTTTTTGCACACTTAGGCTACGCGTGTCATTGAAATATTTTTGAACATCTTCATTAGAGATCTACAACCTAAAACTGCAAAAGAAGAATTTATATAGTAATTAAAAATAAATGATCGTTAAAGTTTCGGCTTCGGTCCGGCCAGTGAAGGACTTCCAAGGTTATCGATGGAAATAAGAAATTGTGTTTACTCACTAAAACTTTTCTTAGATCAAATTCTTATACTTAAATTCTCAATAATGAAACATAAAAATTGACCCATAACTACTTATCCATTACAGATCAGAAAAAATCGCCCATAAACGATATTAACTCCATCTACTGAGTATCTTTTCACAAAACATTATTTATATTCATAAATAATGTCTCTGTTCGTCACAACATCTTTCCAAACATGTGTTTATAAAAAAAAAACCCGAAATATCACTACTTCGAGGTTAGTAAACTATCATATCTCACTTCTATATTTTCTCCACACTCCGTACATTTTACACACCAATACTTACACATAACAATAAGTAACGCAATAAAAGATGTCATCCATACTTTATGTATATAATTATAATTAAAACAGAACCAACACGATTGTCACACAAAATAACACAACATCTAGATATTACGTGATTGTAAAATACTGTGTATTACCATTTATACAGGGAAAATAAATATAGGGGAGACCGGGGCAAAATGGTATAGCGGGGCAAAACGGTACCGGGGCAAAACGGCACTGGGGCATAATGGGATCGGTGCATAATGGGATAGCAAAAAAGGAAGTTTCTTGGTGCTTGATTTGGGGCAAAATGGGATAAGGGCAAAATGGGACACACAAAAATGAAGTGTCGCAGCCCGCTGAATTTGGGGCAAAATGGGATGACAGGAAAATTCATGCTTCGGCTCTATGAAAGAGCTGTTGAAACATAATCTAATCTAAATGGTGCTTGTGGTTCGTTTCAGTCCACATATACGCAGATAATACGGACTGACCGATATATTTGTCGACACATATCCGTCGATTTCATGGGGACCGGCGGTCCTAGTTTCATAAAACAATTTACGTAAAAATTGACAAGAGTTAGATTTTCATCAATGGCTTGAAAATCAGTATCAGTAACGTGCAGTTGGCAGAAAAGAAATTGAAAAAAAAACAAAGAAAGATAAAAACAAAAAAAAAACATAAATTGCACGCGTCAGATTATAAGAATTACTTGATTATTTAAATAATTAATAACGACAAAGAAATTGTACCAATCGAATAAGAAGGCTCAAATAACAATTTACGTCAAGTTTGGTACAGTTCTGACCGCAGAATCAAAAGTAATTGTTTAACAAACTTTAATAACAAATGGGCCCACTATTCATGTGCCCATGCTGACGATAACTTAATCGAGTCCGTTTGCGACAATTGTGCCGATAAAAATTAGCTTAGTTAAACAAGCAATAAAAATTAAACATTGCCACCGTTAAATTATAGTATCGTAAGTAGAGTGTGACCCAAATATCGTGTAACATTCAATAAAACCTGTTTTCACTCATTTATTACCCCTCGTTTTTTACCCCTGCATTTCTTTCGCCTCTGCATCGAATTATTCCACTGTCCCATTTTGCCCCGATCCCGTTTTGCCCCAACCGCCTCTTTCTGAGGAGCCTGATTTTCTCCGGCCCATTTTGCCCCAGTCCCGTTTTGCCCCAATGACGTATTTTCCAGCAGTGTTGATTTTCACTATTCCATTTTGCCCCAAACCCGTTTTGCCCCGGTCCCATTTTGCCCCGGTCCCATTATGCCCCGCTATACCATTTTGCCCCGGTCTCCCCTACATATTCTGAAGAGGACCCGAACCAGAGGGCCGAAACGTAAAGAAACACAATTTCTTATTTCCATCGATAACCTTGGAAGTCCTTCACTGGCCGGACCGAAGCCGAAACTTTAACGATCTCTTATCACCTACACGGCCGCACACTTCTTTGATTCATTAAAAATAAATAAATGAACAAGTAAAGAATTTTCGTTGCGTTCCAGGGATGCAAACTTCACCATCATCAGTCTCATGACGGAGTTATCGAGTCGGAAAGAGGATTTTTTAGCATATAAAAAATTGGTGACTTGATGCGATCCAGCTATGGTGAAAAGTACCTAACTCGTTAGTGGCTTGTGAAAAGAAATAATATTCTAGGCGAATATTCTTAGTGCCTTCGAGCCCGCGTTTTTTCTCCTGTCATTGGGAATCCATACATTACGAAAATCACATTTATATGTACATATATATTTGCGATACCTGTAGGATATATCAGGCAACAAAACGGAGAGATATGAGTAGGAATTCACTATTCGAATTTTCTGGCAACCGAGCCAACGGGGTGCGATGGTGCGAGTGAGGATTGAAAATCCGCGCCTGGATTTCACGGTCTCTGTACATGCGCACATTTTTCTCGCTCTTTTTTTTCCCTCATTCTCCGCCACAAGCTCCATTATCTCCCCGCTGTCTTTTCCTATCTTCCGGCGTATACTGAGTGCGCCAGACATTGATTTAAAACGGCGAATTATTAACGTCGCGACGCCTTTCACGCCGCTTTTCCTTCCCCTTCGCTTTTCCAGTTCTCCCCCTCGATCTCTTTTCTGTCTCTCTTTCATTGACGCTTTCTCGCTCTTCCTCTCTCGTTTGCATTCAGCGAGAAAGAGTATAGATATATGTTAAATCAAGCTAATCGTTATATATATAAATCTTTTTTTGCCGGCCTCGCCTGCAGCGTGAACAACCGCCCGTGTGCTGCGGACAATTTTTGGTACACTTCACGAAATATCTCAGGACTTTTAGAGTACCGGAGATATTTTACTAATCGACCATTTGAGATTATAATCGGGATTTCCATTGTCGAAAAAGAACGTGCCACCGTTTCGTGAGCTTTATCTCACTGGGATTTGATCAGGTTCGGTATGGTAGCTATCTCGAATTCGAACAGAACACTTTTTATTTTTTAAGTGCCAAAGAATGTCTGCGAGAACAATGGAACTTTTTATTCAATTTTTTTTTTCATACATCTACATTTCGACATGTTGAAAAGTTTCGAACTCTTTTCACGAGTGTCGACAGCATCGGAAGGAAGTCAAGTCATGTCCACTTATAAGTCTGGACTCCCAACTGCATCGAGGGCTAGCCAGTTGCATCCAAGAGAATCCTTGTTAAAGTTCCTGCGTGCACAAACTTTTGCCATACGTGTGTTATATGCTTATTGTGCCACGTACAATTTCACACATATTGCTGTATGAAGGATACTATATGAAAGAATGTGATCGGATTCGATCGGCATTGTTCTGAAACAGTCGTCGTTCGAGCTCGTCGAACAACAAAAACAGAGAATTGGCGAGGGTTACCTCGTCATCACTTGAAGATACGTGAGAGCCTTACATGCAGAATACTACGCGAAAAACTTTTGCAAACCTCCTTCTCGTTGCTGTCCCTTGAAATAGGTATTGCGTGGGACGAAAAGGGTGCAGGAGAACTTACCAACTTTTCCACAAACCCACATACACACTTCAGCTACGTTTGAAATCCGCGAAGTCCTCGTGGTGCGGGAAACGAAAGGCAAATAAGGGTCCCTCGCCTATAGGTTGAATAGTAGATTCGGTTAAGGCGGGAGCCTGAATTAGAGGGTCGAAAAAAACGTTCGGGATTTTTTTAGAAGGGTAAAAAACAAGTGAGCCCGGTAAACATTGAGGTATCTTTTCGTGTATATTTGAAATATATGAAAGAAACATTTTTAACGTGAAACAATAGATGAGTGCAGATTTATCAGCCTATTCCATGTGCGTCTCGCCACTGCAGTCCCCAATCGGCGGGAAAGATGCAGCTCGTAATTCTTGGCTGATACAAAAAAAAAACAATAAAATTTTCAGTTGTCATATGTTTTTCTTGTGGGTGAATTAAGAAAAAGCTGAAAAAATAGTGAAATTATAACTTTTCTCAGGATTGGAAAAAAATGTGTTTATAAAAAACACTTCAACGTGCTACAAAAATTATTTAAAAATACTTTTTCATCGACTTTTTCAATTCACTTAGAAGAGATTTTCATGCTGATGAAATCGAACTTTGGTTCGATTCAATAGGTCGTTTAGTTTTTTTGCTGTCACGCCCGCCAATTTGGATAAATCGTGAAAATGAAAAATGGAGAAACCGCGCTTCAAAGTTTTCAATAGGAGAAAATATCAATATCAAATATCAATCGCCTCTCTGCTTTTGGCCTCGTATCGTCGAAAATATTTACAGTTGGCCTCTGTAACTTTATAAATATATTCTTAGATGGTTTATCGATCGATTTGAGGAATTAAAAAAAAAACGATTTTTGGGACCTTCTAATTTAGGCTCCGGCCTTAAGGGAGGTTGCTATTTTGTTGGACCAAAAAATGTTCGATTTTTCACCAATTTTTTGTGCGTAAAATATTAATAATAGAATGTCGAAATTTGGCATGTCTACTAACCGGTTTCTATTGAACATGATAATATCTTTTAAAGTTTGACGAAACATGGTACTGGGAGTGGGAGGAGATGATATTCTTCGCTTGCGGAAGTCCTAAATTCTGAACAGGTGATCTGAAGCAAAAAAATCAAACATATTCTTACTCTGTACAATATTGTGTATAAGTCGAACTAGAGTCAAGAAGAAAAATTGAAAAATAAAAAAATCGTAAGCGTTCGAGGCGGAAGGTTAGTTTTTTACCAATCTTTTATTCAGCTTTTTGTTCGTAAAATAAAAACGTTTTAATATTTTTGGATAATTCTAGTTCAACTAATGAAGACGTTTATTATATACGTGCCTGGCAAATTTCACAACGATTGCTTATTTGGAGCGTGTAGGAGCACTTCCGCAAGCGAAGAATATCATCCGACGCGACGACAAATTTCAACATTCCATATTTAAAATTTTTCGCATCAAAAACTGGTGAAAAATCGAGCATTTTTTTGGCCAACAAAGTATAAATCTCCCTCAACTTCGAAAAAATCAATTTGAGAAAATGTCCTCGGCATCTTGTAAACTTTGCATGCACATGTCACTCTATCCTACATCCAGCATCTTACGAAACTTCCAAATGAACGCTCAGTTCTCACAATTACATCCCATTAAGCTGCATTATCCGATTGAGTTCAGTGACGCGAGAAACCTTTTTCATTGGCCCATAACAATTACAGTGGCACATTCACTTCGACATATAGAGCGAAAGATTGTTCAAGATTAAATGAATGTGTCACGGAACAGAGACACTTTTCGAACTGTGTAAAATGCAAATATTTCTACTGCGCTTGATTGTGATTATGGTAAACACGAGTAACATGATTTTTTCATGGGTACAGAAGGAAGAAGATTTCATGCGGCATGACTCTATTCATTGTTTGGCAAGTTTTTCTCGCTGTTCGCCCCCATAGAGCAGTCGCTGCACACTTCTACGTTGATGAGGTTGAAGTGCCAGGCAAGGAGTGGAATAGTCGCGCTAACGAGGGAAATCATGTAAAATCTCCATAGACCATGAATTCGAGACGACGCAGGGAAAACACGTATACAGACATATACAACGATGTGAAGAACAAATCCAAATGAGAGAGAGAGAGGCAGAGAGAGAGAGAGAGAGAGAGATCGCACGACGTAATTGCGAATCTTGTTGCTGTCACTGGCAATTACTAATTGGGAATTCGGCCTGCAAGGTGGCTTCGATTGAGGCAAATAGTCGCCGATTTCGTGAAGCGAGTCGGTCTCCAAGCATACGGATGGTGATGTATGAGGCAACGGATTCGAAGCCATTCCCGTGGGTTCTTGCTGGAGAAATAAATGGGAGCGGGTAGCAGCGAATGAGCATAATTAGCCAGGATAGAGAAGTCAGTCAAACGTACCAAAGACTAGAGCAAATATGCCTGTAGCGTTCCTATATGAGATCCTATTTTACACGTATGCGAACTCATCTGGCGTAGAACAGATAGGCTTGGTTCTTATTTTGACACATGTGACGAGGTAACCCGATTCTTTATAATCTCGAGTAGAATCCCGCGATGTCAGTCAACTCCATTTCTAACGGAGCAGACGGCGCACTTTTACCAAATTTAGTAAAAAAAAAAACGACTTTTCGTCAAACTCTTCTCGCCGATACTCACCATCGATGACGATATCAGACCCAGCTAACATTTCGATCGCGAGCTATCGCAATTTTGAATTGCCAGACGTGCTGAATTTCGTCGAAAATATTTCACGTATTTTCCACCGCGCAACGCAAACAGCATAGATCACTGGATTCGGCCGACTGGCATGTGTTCTCATGACCCACAAACGCACACATACCGTTGACCACACAGCTGGCATAGACTGATGACAACATTTTTCCATTCCTGCTGGAATATATCATTGAGTGCATGCGTATTTGGCATGGAAAGTTGACAAATACCCCCTTCGAGATTTGTTTTTTATTTCGATTTCGGCTCGGAAGGGCTTTTACTCAACTTTGTGCCAATAAATTGAGGATTGTGATCGGTTTCGAATTATCTACGCAGGGAGCGTAGTTGCGCAGATGAAATGCATCGAGACACCTGGGGAAACCGTTTTTTGTGTGAACGATATTTATCTGGGTGTATTTTTGTTATGTAGGCAGAGATAATGTTCTTCATATTATTTCGATCGCATCGCCAATGACCCCGACCCACTGAATTCATAAGACCGCTTGTAACGGACAACATAACTATACGTTTAAGGTGTTACATCTATCTATAGGCCCGAAAAAATAGCCAAGTACCGATTTTTTCCCTGGGAAACAGTTGGTAAAAAAGAAACGCATTTTTTCAAGGCGTTTTCTCACTTTAGACGCTAAAAAAGGCTATTTTCATGAATTTTTTTATAGGTTTATATTATAGATATTGATATAAAGTGCGTTACACTTAATAAATACACTTCCGAAATACATTTTTTTTTAATTTTAATGTTTTTATGTAAACCAAACAAACTTTAAACACGGTTTTCTCGAAACAACGTTTTTCGACGGCATGTTGATAAAATCTTCGGAACTACTGAACTGATCCTTATGAAATTTTAACCACATATTCTTTACAACTATAGCTATAGCGCATATCAAGGAATTTTTCAAATTTCGATATTTACTATTTTTTTGTGCCAAAAACGTTGGAACAACACGTTTTTCTTTTTGTTTTTTCGAAAAGCGACCGCCCTTTTGTTATTTTTGCATATATGAAAAGTCGTATGATATGCGCTATAGCCATTAATATACTGAATCTAAAACCGTTTGATTTTTTTGTTTCGGATGATCCATCTCCGAGATTTCATCAACAGCGCAAATCTACAATTTTTTAGGATATTTTTTTAACTACCATTTTCGTCTATAAATAGTGACTTAAATAAATAAAATAATTTTTTAAATGTACTTCGAAAGTGTTTTTATTAAGCGTAACAACTGTTATATCAATATCTATAATGTAAACCTATAGAAAACATTCACGAAAATATCCTTTTTTAGCGTCTAAAGTGAGAAGACCTGTCAACACAAAGGTACATGTATTGAGAGCTTTAAAAAAAATCACCGAAAAATACAGAAAAACAAGAAAAACATGGCCGCCGGCCGATGATGAAATTTTTTTCGCGACGTTTGGCGGTCACTCTCCAGCTTAAACAGTCCTTCTGAAATGTAACAACCAAAGGACTTATTTAAGTTAACAATTTAACAAAACCAAAACAACAAGTTAACAACAACCAAGTAAACAAAACCAAAGGATTTATTTAAGTTAACAATTATACGAGTCGTTGACGATCGTCGATTTTTTAAATCATTTTTAAAATATGTTTCGGGACAATTGACGAAATGTTACCATTCGATTGAAATTTTATACAGGAAACTCTTTGTCATATACTGAATGCACCCTCCAAATTTTAAATCGATCGTCTACACCGTTTCCATAAAATTTCCAATTGAATACACACTTCACAACGGAGATATCTACGCTCGTCGCTAAATGGTAGTTTTACGCACGAAATAATATGAAAAAAGGTTGAAAATGTTGCAACATCAAAAACTGTCAAATCACTCACAATGACAATTTCTCATTATGACAACAACTCATTATGACAATTTCGTCATCAGCGTCACATTGTACTGAATGATTTGACAATTTTTCAGAACATTTTAACATTTTTTCACCCTATCTTGTGCGTAAAATTGCTGTTCAGCGATGAGCTTGGGCATCTCCCTATGTCAAACAGTGTTTTTTCATTTATAAATTGTATGGAAACGGTGTAGACGATCGATTTTCAATTTGGAGGGTGCATTCAGTATATGACAAAGAATGTACTCTATAAATTTGAATCAAATGGTAACATACCGTCAATTGTCCCGAAACTCCTTAACATCATGGCGACGAATTGAAACTCGACCATATAAAAACTATTAAAAAAAGTCTCAATTTTTACGTAACCATTAAAAAGTGAAGATCGATTTTTAAAAATTGAGATCGTCAACGACCTTCAAATGTTTCTCATCGAATCTCGTGCAAATTTGGAAACAATCCATAAAGTAGTTCTCGAGATAAAATCTAGCTAAAAGTTGTCACAATCGAATGAATATATTTTTGGAAAATACAATTTTTTGACCCACCTAGGTAGATGTAGCCCGTTAAAGCTATCAATTGTACAACGTGAATATATATTTACCTTGCTAAACAGTTCTCTCCACGACCCCCTACCGGGTAATCTTCCGCTACTTTGGCTGCTTTTGTCCCTGCCGCAATTGTCTGGGAGAATACGAATAGCGAGGTTGTCGGATGCGAGTTCAAGTATATCGTCACGGAGAATTATCTCGCCCGATTGTTTTTCCCGAACGATATTCATCCTTGTCGCAACTGAGCATCTCGACAAAGCTCGAATGGGAATTATTCACAAGCTCGCCTCGTTCCAGCTTCGAAACGAGCGTAGACTGGCGCATACAGCTCGGCTGTATATGCGTGTATGAGAGGCTCCCTCGGTAGTCTTCATCACGAACGCGGGCCCGCTCATCTAGTGCCCTCGCTTCGTTGTACGTTATGCAAACTCCACGGAGCCTCGGCTAATCAAGATTATTGAGTTATATTCGGTGTTCTGCAATCGTCTCTCTCGACGCCTAGCTTCACGTCTCGAACGACTGTTTCTTCACTCCGTGCGTCATGAAGCTGGGCGAATAGCCGCATACCGATATTCCGTTATCACAAATTGACGAACGATTTTGCTGGGTGTACAACAAAAAATGATATTCCATGGCATACATTCTAATGGCCATTGATATTTCTCAGTGGAAGAAGGTTTGATTGGGGTAGAATATCCATAAGTCGAATTACCATAACCGAATATCCATAAGTCGAATATCCATAACTCGAATATCCATAAGTGCCAATATCCATAAGTGAATATCCATAAGTCGAATATCCATAAGTGCCAGAAATGGCGGGAGGTAGAGGAAAAGTGAGTATGGAGGGAACCCAAACAAACCCACTTATCTCTACCTCCCGCCATATCTGGCATTCATTTCTACTCTATAATTACTTATGGATATTCGACTTATGGATATTCGACTTATGGCTATTTGACTTATGGATATTCTAACTTATGGATATTTGTACTTATGGATATTCATACTTCTGGATATTCGCACTTATGGATATTCGACTTATGGAGGAAGGTAGAGGAAAAGTGAGTATGGAGGGAACCCAAACAAACCCGAACAAACTCACCTATCTCTACCGCCCGCCATTTTTGGCATTCATTTCTACTCTATAATTACTTATGGATATTCGACTTATGGGTATTCAACTTATGGATATTTGACTTATGGATATTCGACTTATGGATATTCGACTTATGGATATTCGTACTTATGGATATTCGTACTTATGGATATTCATACTCATGGATATTCGTACTTATGGATATTCGACGACAGTGGAAGGTTTGGGTTTCAACCCAACCATGGCTGGAACTTCAACTCTAACCCTATTTTTCATCCATGCCGGTTGAGTAACACATTCATGGGCAATATTACGATATCTGTGGCTCTAATTCTGACCACGCAGTCTTCATATTTGACCCAGAAGGAGACTTTATCCAACAGTGGTAAAAGTCGAAATTCGACCCTTAAGGGGAAACGGGGGTTTTTAAAGTTTATATGCGACAACATATTTTTGGTCAGATTTCCCTGAAACTTGGTATAAATACACTCCCATACAAATAATTAAACATGTATTCCAGCAATTTCCAAAATGTAACCTTTAAGGGGGTTAAACGGCAGTGTTAAGGTTTGTATGAAAAAAAACCTATTTTTTGACCAGATTTACTTAAGGGTCGAATTTCGAATTTTACCACTCTTGAAAAGAGTCTTATTTTGGATCACAGATATCATAATATCCCCTACACATATGGGGATGGCCACAGATATCATAATATCCCCTATTCGTGCAACTTGGTATAATCAACGTCTAGTATCGAAAACTTTCGGAAAATCTTTGTTTTTGCACAGACTTTTGCACAGTGACCGAGCATTCTTTATGCCTGTTGTTTCCAGTCTGTACTAGACAAACGTAAAAACTTGTCGGAACGAAACGACACTCCGACGTGCGCGCTCTCCAAACTACAATTTCACGTTAGCTGTACACATGTTGTGGCGCTTTCGTTGGAGTTTTAACTTCACGGTTGGAAATGACTCTACCGTGTAGTTTTGCACTGAGTTTCCTCATTAGTGAATTAGCAACTTTCAGTATCTCAACTAAATTTAGGTATCTCGAGTACGTGCAGGCTCATGACTCATGTCCATGCATATTTCGCCTGACACCACGATTCTAAAATTAGAGAACTTTACGATGCGTTTCGCGCGCGTACGACGGGCAACTCGACCACGCGAAGCACCTGTGCGTTACGCGAATATAATATGCTTTTTGCAGCAGTGCAATGCCATTGTTCTTTTAGGATGTCGGTTCGTCAAGTATAATTGTCTAGGAAAGCTTTCAGCTATCCCGAACGGTCAATGACTTCTCGGAAGTTTTCTGTCCATTTCGTACGATTAATTAATCGGAACGCTCGGAGCGTCGTTCGAAACTTTAAGGTGGGCAACCACTTTAGGAAATCGAAAATTAGATGATTTTCTTTTATTGTGAAAAAAAACGGAAATTGCCGCAACTCTGACAATAATTTATTCATATTTTTATACATCTTTGGTAATTTTTTCAAGTTATTTCATGCATCAATTAAGGTGTGATCCGCTGTGTCCCTGGGCGTGTCCTCATCGTCGTTATCGATTTGCGGGAATTGCTCAGCTCGCAATTCGCATCTGAAATAGGCGAACAAATTTTTATACATTCTTGTGATGTTTTTTAAGAACATGAATATAATATTGGGAAAAAAAAATTGTGAATTGAATGTTGGAACGTGTTTGAAAAAGGTAATCGATTTTTAGATTTTTTCCCGGCATTTTGCAATAATAAATATGTTTTGAACAATCTAATCTTTCCAACTGTAGGTTCATGTTTTAATAAATTATATTATGTAAACGTGTTCCAAATTTAAAGATGATCCAAGCATTAGTTTTTGAGTTATGATTCCCGCCAATTGAAAAAATGTTGTTACGAGAAAAACGTGATTGAAAGTTTTAGTATTTGAGTTATTAAGTTTTAGTAAATCGCTGCGCTACCTGTTCTCACTGAAACGTCTGTCACATGGTCACTTTTCGATATTTTAACTTGACATTTTTTCCACATTTTTTCGAATATGTACACTCTGAAAAAAATTAAAATAAAATCGAATGTTTTGACCTGTCACAGTGGTTGAGAGTCAAGCGCTTGGGAGTCGAGCGTAGAGTCTTTATGTGAGTGTATTCTTAAGATATTTTGCTAACGACTTATGAAATTTAAAAAAATGCCTTTTCTGGGAAGTAAATAAGTTTTCGAAGTCGACGAGAAAAGTATCTCGAAAACTACTGCATCGATGTTTCTGAAATATTCATAGATTTATATAGATGTATGGCAGTTGATCGAAGGATTTTTTTTCCGATGCATACTTTCGATTTGATGAACCAAAAATGCCCATTCTGTTTGCGAAATTCAAGACTCTCACTTTGAACACACGCCATTTTTTTTATTTGATATTTCGCAAATTCCTTCGATCAATCATAGGATAAACTAATATACACACGAAGTCTGTTTGATTTTTTGATATTAGATAACCTGGTTCAGAAGGTGGTCATTATTTTCTTTTTCTCATTAATTGAGTTGTAAATGATGATATTTAGTCGGAGGAAGCTGAAATCGTGTACAATCAATTCACCCAGCCGGCGACATACAAAATAACTTTTAACGTTTTTTGTTCATGAAAAATTTGTTAATGAAAAATTTCAGTTTCCCCCGACTGAATATGTAATTTATAACCCCGACTGAAAATATCATTTATAACCCGATTAATGAGAAAATCGTAAAAAAATAATTCACTCATTTTTCGGAAAAGTCACTAAAGTAAATAATTACCTTAAATATTTTTGCACAAAAAAATTACCGAGTGTTCTTCAGATGATACTTTTTCAAATACCCAACTTTTGTAGAAATTTATCATCACGATTGTCCAACAAAAAATCCCGAAAATAAGCTGTTTTCGACTGTTACAACTAGGCACAGTTAATATCCCAAAAAATCTCGTGATATTTATTAAATTAAGGCTTCCCCTACTACAATATTGATTTTTAATTAATCAGAATCGTTAAAATTTGTCCGATTTCAGAGATGAACCCACTTTCACTACTGCTCTAATATACGTTGAAAAGCAGTTCCCATCTCCTGTTGTAAAAAATACTTCGATCCTAATATACTTTGCTTCGATGTATAAAAATTCAAATAATCAACATTTTCCTCGTGGTAGTATTTCTTTCTGAAAACGTTTTCACTGCTGTCTTTCAAAGTAATCGTCGTGACGAATGTGAAAATTCCTGAGCGGAAACATACTCGAAAAAAATTTGAAAAATTTCTGAGCGTATAGACCATTTTCACTTGGCATTTTTCCGTACAATAATTGAACGAAAGAAATAATTAGTTATCGCAAGAAGGGACCAAAGTTGAAAATAATATGTGAGAATTTAGAAAGACCTATCAGCCAGTTAAATTCTCATTTGACTCAATTCTCATGGACAATAAGAGGGTTCCCGGGAAACCGTGTGTTCCCAAGTAGATTGAATAATTATCGCGTCAGACGCGATCCCTCGGCCGCGCACGTGCGACGACGCCCTCTGATCCGTTTCGCTATATGAGAACACACCCGCATACAAATGTATGTGTGCGTATATATCCTCCCGCGGGCTTACTTCTGGCGCAAAAATTGGAACGCGAACAAGTTCTTCGTCTCTTGACCCGGACAACGAGTCGCAAAAAAAAATCGAACCGCGTGCTCGTGTACATCGTTGGGATCTTCTAATGCGAATGTCTCTACACAGGTCAGGATGTGCTTCGCCATTGAGGTCAATGACCACAGCCGCACGTGGCCATCGGGAAAGTTTCGTCTCGATTCCCGACACTTGGATGCAGACCAGAAATGATGTGCTATTATTTGTCAATTTGAATCGAAAGTAGGGACGCGAATACCCATTCCTATCGAACGACGACGTTTGCTCGCAGGGCTTATTTCCATTTTATTTGAAACGGCAGCGAGGGGTGAAATACCTTTAGACGCCCGAAAATGAGTCATTTTTCATTCATTTTTTAAACGTGATAAAATAATCGCATCATTTAAAAATGTTTACATTATCTTCTTACAACTTTCAAGGGTTAACATTTTTTTCTTCTTTTTTTGAACAAAACAAAATGGCGACGTTATTCCTTTAGGCGTCTTTTGAAAACCCTTTCATGTTATAGCTTAAAAAGTTATTGATCGATCCGACTGAAATATTGTGAGGTTTCTCACTATAACATTATTGGAAGGATATACCTGGAAAAATATTTAAAAAGTACAAAATTAAAAATTATGTAGGCTTTGAAATCAAATTTTCATATTCTTGACCATTTTCTCGACAATTTTTACCCCAAAAAAGTAATTCATTTACACGATAACCTTAAAACTTTAGGTATATCTTTCCAATAATGCTATAGTGTGGAACCTCCCAAAATTTAACCCAGATCGATCAATAACTTTTTGAGCTATAACATGAGCATATTTTCAAAAGACGCCTAGAGACCTTGTAACGCCGCCATTTTGTTTTCTTTAAAAAAGAAAAAAATTAACACTTGAAAGTTGTTATAAGATAAAGTCAAAATTTAAAAATGATGCGATTATTTTGTCGCCTTTAAAAAAATTCACGAAACATGACTCATTTTCAGGCGTCCAAAGGGATTTCCTCCCTTAAGCTTCGGATGTTGTGAATGACGAATCAGAATTGATATTTGTTTGAGGGGTTACGCCTAGTTGTAAAAGTCGAATAATCACTTTTTTCAAAACCAATATATTTAGACAGTATATCATATTATAATTGTTCCCTGAAAACTTCAAGGTGATCGAATAAAAATTAGGTAAGCTTCGATAGAAACTTTATACGCTTTTTTCTCGAAAGCACGTTTTCAAAGTTGGCGAGCTATATATGTCAAAAACTACTGCATCGATCTTTCGGATTTTTTTTTATTTTTCAAGATGTAAAAATATTTCGATATCGATAGTTCAAATACAATCGATATTTCAAACATCGATAGTATTTGATCGAAGAATTTTTTTCCCGATGTATACTTTCGATTCGATGAACGAAAAATGCCCATTTGTTTTCGCAGAAATCAAGACACGCACTTCGAACACATGCAATTTTTTGAAATTCGGTATTTTGGAAATTCCTCCGATTAACTTAGGATCAATTAATAGAATAAACCAATATACTAACGAAATCTGTTTGATTTTTCGATATTGGATAACCTGGTTCAGAAGCGCATTGCTCACCGCAAAATACGTTCTCGAGATGTGCTTCCCGGACATCGGCTATAAATCAATTATAATAAAATATTTTGCACAAACAAATTACAGAGTGTTCTCCAGATGATACTTTTTTAAATATCTAATTTTAGTAGAAATATATCAGCACGATTTTCTAAAAAAACCGGTCCCAAAAATGAGTTGTTTTCGACTGTTACAACTAGGCATAACCCGTTTACGCCATTTTCCGACGATTATTCGTCGGGAAAATGACCAGCTGGTATTTTTGGTCTGATGGTATTGGAATAACAATCATTCCCTAACGATTGCGGGACTAAACCTCCAGGTTGTAGTAAGCGAGCTGTTCAAATGGGCTTGATTGATGGGTACCAAAGTATTTGAGTACGTAGTAGGCTACCAAATGCATGGAGGGTAATAGTTATTTCAGTAATTACTCGTTACCAGGCTAGTACTTATTCCAGTAATAATTGATACTCTGCCTCGCTAAAAATGGCTGTGGATACTCATCGTTGAAGTAATCGTTTGTTATTTATGAGTTAAAACCCGTTAGCCTGGATACTATAGGAATAGCTACGACTATACTGTTAACTGAACAATCAATAGCATCCATTACCGAACACGTGACTGCTATTCGTAAAACCGTAACTACTTCTCGCCACTATCACTCTCTTTTACTTTGGATGATACGCGGATGATGAAAATCCACAATTTTTCCAGGGGCAAGACAATCATCTGCAAATATAATCTTGGCATAGTGATCAATAAGTAAATTGCGTTAGTTTTACTTTTTTTCCGCGCCGCCTGTTGCACCAGTACTTGTACTCGATTCAGCGAGTCTGGCGGTCTTGTTCGGGTGGCGTCGCCCGCCCGACTATTTCCGGCTTCTTCCGAGAAAAGATTATTCTCGTCGTCGACATTCTGCCAAATAGGCCGACCGATTTAATACCGCAGGCGCCGTGCCGCCTTTATTGCCCTCCACTCCAGCACGTGTGCGCAATATGCAAATACCTAAACACTGATTGACACACTTCCACAGCGCCTTTCGTTCGCGAGCACTCACCAAATGATCCGCCAGTGACTGCCCGAGTCGAAATTTTTAGCCTCCTCTGAACCCTCGCAGGACCCATTTCTTTTGTAATACATAAGCCGCCAGCCTCCGTTGAACCTACGAAACCTCATTTGTCGAGTTCAGTGCCATGAAGAGACCTCCTCTTGGCCCAGGGTAGCCTCTGCTAGACCTCCCAAACCTTCTCTCGACCCCCAGTTTCAGTGAAACGTGCAGAGCACAGGCCTCCTTAACCTGCTTTCAATCTCAAACTGTTGCCTCGACCCCACCTAACCTGCTTTCGGCCCAAATTCGATATCTCCTCCATCATCATTCCATTGTGACCTGATCGGTAACCCGTTCGATGACGAAAATAATACGAAATTAATAAAAATACATCGTCCCCTTATCAAATTAATAGTCCAATATTAATATGCGAAAACAATCAAATTTGCTCAATATCGATTTATTATTATTTTATAGGCAATTGATAAAAGAATGCTTGTGTATACAGCCTTACTCCAATTCTATCGGATTAATAGGCATTTTCCTGTGAGAAAAAATCTCACAGGAAAATTCTTTAAAAAATGCCAGTCTATCCAGTACAAGCTTACGCGACGTTTTTCGTTCTTGACATTTCTTCTTAAGCCCTCTAGTTCTTGAGTTACATTGCATTATCTAGAATTAGTCTTTTTAGCAAAAAATGAAATAACATTGCGAAAAAAATCGTACAAAACTTTATAAAAAACGCAAATGAAGTTCCTGCTACCCCATGTAAGTTCATCATGGATAAACGGAACAATTTTTTTTCCATAAGTCATGCGTTCAATTCTTGATGGTCGAATAAAAGCCGAAAATCAGTCACGTATAAAAGTGCGTACCGGGTCGAAAAGAAAATGATAAAAAAATATTTCAGAAAAGCAACATACAGCTGAATTTATTCCCGTCAAAACGCCGTTCGGTAAATTTGGTTATCTTTTTTTTACGAAGCTATGTGACTTTTAGTGCAGCAAGAAATATCGACTGGTGTATCCAAACATTTAAGCGACGGTATATATTAAATAATACTTTATATATATATATATATATATATATATATATATATATATATATATATATATATATATATATATATATAATACTCGACATATGTGGTTGCGTTAATATATTCGAATATACACTACCAGTCAAAAGTATTCGGACACTTCAGATAACTGCAAAACTTAATATCACTTTGGATCATTGCAAACTTATGGTAGAATAATAATTATTTTACGAAGATACTATAAAGCTCTGTGAAATTACTTAATCATATAGATCTTTATAGTATCTTCGTGAAATAATAAATGAAATGAATTATATTACTCTAACATTATTTGGCAATTATCCAGCGCTCAAAAGTTTTGCTATTATGTGGAGTGTCCGAAAACTTTTAGCTGGCAGTGTATATCTAAATAACATATAATGTTGATTTCTATATGGAACGATAGGGTGTTAATTATAGTCTATTTCATGTTCTGAAGGATTGAAATTGTCGGTTTAGAATTCAACCTCATTCGATTTTTTCTTTTTGTTTTTGTTCGTTTTGTTTTTTTTTTGTTTATTCAATAATGAGTTGATAAACGGCGACGGCCGATTACCGTCGATTTCAAATAAGATGTTTGATTTTTCCTTGTTTTCATTTTTAGCACGTCGAAAATTAAAAAAATATTTCCACGTGTATGTATGAAGCATATTTTTATTTTTTCCCGCTAAATATTATGATATTAACTAACCGCGTCTATTTGATTTTTTTTTAATTTGTATTAACTAGATTTTTCATAGAACCAAATTTTTCCTATTGCATTCCATTATTAAAATGATTGATTTTAAAAATGTTTATTTATAGAAAATCAATCTATTTAATATCGTCCAATAACTACATATTTTATTTGATTCTAATAAATCTGTGATTCGGTTTCATCAGTTTAACATTTTCATCTGTTCAAAAAAACAATTTAGTCAAGTTCACTGAATGGGTCTAGTTATTTTTTTTTAATTTACCTTAAATAAAATATTTGTAAAGTTAAGCATTTTTCTATTTGATTGAACTAATGGTCCATCTTTATTGTAACACTCATATCAAAGGGGCGGGGGGTAGTGAAGGTGGAGAGAGAGGAATTTTATATATATATATATATATATATATATATATATATACGGGGGGTAGTGAATTCCTCTCTCTCCACCTTCACTACCCCCCGCCCCCTTGATGAGTGTTGCAATAAAGATGGACCATTAGTTCAATCAAATAGAAAAATGCTTAACTCTACAAATATTCTATTTAAGGTAAATTAAAAAAAATAACTAGATCCATTCAGTGAACTTGACTAAATTGTTTTTTTGAACAGATGAAAATGTTAAAGTGATGAAACCGAATCACAGATTTATTAGGATCAAATAAAATATGTAGTTATTGGACGGTATTAAATAGATTGATTTTCTATAAATAAACATATACATACACACACACACACACACGCGCGCGCGCGTGTGTGTGTGTGTGTGTGTGTGTCTGTGTGTTTGAAAAATCTATAGCTTATGTGATACAACAAATAGTTGGAGGTATTCATTTGGTCTCTTATGCCATATCAGCGACCAAAATGTTATAAGCACTCGGTAGCATAGGGGCAGCGGCGCGTAGTTATGAGTAGGTAGGACTAGGTTCAAATCACATATAGGGCAAATATTTTCTTCGAAAAAAATCATTTCCAAAGGCCAGGGAATGACGAGTTACGATGAAAAATCCTTGTAGTAAAACTCTCAAATAATGCGTTCATTTTATTTTCGATTTATGAAATATTTTTTGCATATAGTACACTAAGCTTTACAGTGTACATTGTAAGCAAATGAAGATTAATTTGAATCTCATCTTTATTAACATATATAAATATATTTGAAAGAAATATGATCGTAGTAGGCTGGGAGACAAGGAAAAAAACCTATTTTATTTAAATAGATTCTATATAAATTAATTTTTTTGTTTAGCCGTGTACAGTAGGCCGAAAGGGGGGGCAGTAGGTTCTGCGGGAGCGCTCGAAGTAGGCCCACCTGAGGTTCCGTAGGTTCAATTGTGACCCTCCCTGACCTCCTTTGAGTCAAAAAGTCTACTTTCTGCCATGCCGGAGGTTCATCGGAGGCTCTAACGCATGGTACTTTCAAACATTGTACCCTCCTTTAGATACCCAATAACCCGCTCACGCCGATTTCTGCTCGCCTTCATTTTGTGGGTTGAACGCGGCTCGAAAATTTCGACTCGGGTGGCCTTCGGGCCGACGATCATTCCGCGCGAGGGATATCCGAGGCAATAGTTTCAAAACTTTCATAGACCGCTTCGTAAATGCCTACGACTAGCTACTCGTCCAATCAAACACCGCAAAAGACAAACTCGCCCTGCTGTGATGATTTTTTTTCACAACGTTGTAGACATCGGGTGGCTACTGTTGTCGTTTCTTCTCTGCCATTCGCTTCTCGTGGTGATCACGAAGGAGAATGTTCAGGGACTATACCAGTGTGACACTTTCAAAAAATCGATTTTTTTTTGTCTTTTTCGACAGCTTATACTTTCAAGAATATGAGATGAGATTTTTATACTTTCCGAATATGACATGAGATTTTTCAAATTTGCTGACATCGTAACTCAAAGAGCAATTATCCGATTGACTTGAAATTTGAACTGAGTATTCTTAAATATATTTACTCTACAATGACGTAGGATATTTTTGATGGGATGAAAATTGACGATTTGGCATTGAAAAAAACGACTATTTTATAGGCAAGAAAACAGATTTTTTTTTCATAACTACGCCATTTTGTTAGATGTTGATATTTTTCAAAAATCCTACGTCATTGTACAGGAAATACCTTCCAGTTTAACGACATTTTTTCCTTTTTCGGTTTCAGCTACTCAATCGGCCGGAATCATGTCAGCAGTGGAGGAATTTTTTTGGCAGCGCATAAGTCGCTTGGATCTAAATATTTTTCTATGAAAAAATTATGTAATATAGATCAAATATAGCCAAATATATTCTTAGTTTTCCGAAACATTTAATTGAGTAGTTTTCTCCCAAAAAAATTCCGGAAAATCACCCGAATTTTCAGCGTTCACACTGGTATAGCCCCTTAACGAAAAATCGAGATCAGCTCGCAAACTTCTCTTAGCAATCATCGGATTATACTTTACCATCGTGAGATACTCTTCGGTTGTGCGGACCGAAGAATTTGGATAGACAAAAGGGTGAGCTCATTGGCGGAACATTTGGAAGATTTGAAGTGCTCTGAAACTTGAGGATTTTCTATTGAATTCGGACAATGGGGGAGCGTATAATGGCAGACAATTACGGGTAACTTGTCGCGGTTACATATGTACGCTGGCGCAAGATTTTACCGTGGATTACGTAGGAACCTGTAGGAAACAAGGGCGTTAGTGAAACCGCGACGGAGGTTACGGAGCTACGTATTTAAGTTAGGAAAAGTCACATATAGATTGCTCACTTTTGCTAGTTACTGTCGAGTAAAATTCGGACCAAACGGAAATTCTATTGAGAACATCTATATCCTAACTCGATTTCATTCTATGCGTAATCACACATCCGACCCGGCACCGAAGAGACATGTACAAACATACGAGGAGAAAATTTCGACTCCGACAAGGTTATGGTAATTCGATTTAGAGCCGGGTGCAAATTCGAACGTAGACACAAAGACTAAAAACTAAAAGCTGATTGATAATCAATTATCCAGCCTGTGGTAGAGCAGCGTGTAATCTGGAACTCTGCTCAGAAATATACACCTGGCTCAGTGATTTTTAGGTATCAGTACAACGTGTGGATGACAAATTTAAAAAATACTCAACAATCGACACCTGAGTCCACATGCGCGTGGAATTATTTTGCAGCAAGTGAAAAGAGGCGTTGAAAATGGATCGGAAGGTACATAGGTCAATATCGCGGTTGATGCAGTATCTTTCTGTCATGTATCGTCTGTGATCGCGGATACATACATTGCGGCAAAACTTTTGAACTTTGCATCGTGTTGGAAGCTGCGTTATATGCTCGTGGCTCCAGCGCAGTACACGATCGATACGAGCTTGGCAACGTAAAAATATAACTAAGCTGATACACTGAGAAAAAAAACCAATTGAATCAAAAAAACATATTGGTTGATCCAAATAAATGTGCTGCTGCGGAGTGCCACCGATATATGAGATTGTTTTAATACTATAAAATATTGGAAACCGGATTGATTTAAATAACATATTATTTTATTTGAAAAAGCTCTTCTGTTCTCTGAATATCTACATTATCCTTAAAATAAAATTATATTCTATTGAAATCATTCTATATACAATCCGTGGATGTATTGGATGAAATAACTAAGCGGTTGCTACAAACAGTTTTCGTACAAAAATATAATCCATAGAATCAATTATTTCTTTACTACATCGAAACGAATATGCCATGGGACATAAGTTTTTCAATTTGTTTTAAATATTAAATAAAAAGTGAGCCTTAGAATGATCATCCACGATAATAGTGGAGAGAATATCAGATATCCAATGGAATATCCATTGAGAGAATATCAGATATTCAACTGATTAGAACAGATCCTACACTTTGATCTTAGCCACAGGCAGAGAAGCGATACTCTTTAGAGTTTCTCCAGCGTTTAAGTATATTTTCGGTTCGCGCTACGCTTACGAGAAACGAGCGTGCGTGCGGCCTCTAGCGGTTACTCCGAGAACTACGGGTTTCCTCACACCTATAATTTCGGTGGCGCTCAGCCATGATTTGGTTGAATTTTTTCAACCAAATGTGCAAGAAACACATTTTACTTTCGCATGATTTTTTAACCAATTCAGACATTAGCTTAATCTTTTTCAATCAAAATAAAATATTAATATTTTAACCAATAAAGTACTTAAAATCAATATCCGATATGGTGAAAACAATAAAATAACATATTTACTCAATAGAAGTTTTATTTGAATCAAACGAGCGAAATTCAATTTTTCTTGTATACTTGAATCGACAATACTCATATTATGAATTGAAACGCTTTTTTCGTTCGTTGCAGAAATTGCATTCAAAACTATATAATTTGTTCGCGATAATTTTTTAGATAGTTTCAATAATATATTGTTCTCGGCTAACAATATATATTCAGAAGGAAGGATCTCACTTGCACAATGTTTATCTCTATACGCTGCAAGTCCTTTTTTCAACTGTACAATGACTTATCTCTCATCTGTGCAAACTCGGCAATCCACCAACTGTACAAGAGTCTCAAGTTTGCAATATTGAATCTCTACAACGATCTAGCCTTATGATCATCCCTACAACGTATTTATTCGGATTTGTATCAACTGCACAACGAGGCATTTGCAATATGCTTTAATTCTACAATGTATCAACTCTACAAGAACTTTGAGTACTCAACGTTCAACTGGGCAATATTGTCAACTCTACAACAGCTGGTATATCAGGTGTATCAATTGAAGAAGAGACATATATTAGCCTATTAACGCCCAAGCGACTATGTTTGAACACTTGAGAGAAAAAGGTATTATGGCCGATTTATGGTATTAACTTTGACTTTTGACCCTTCCTAAAGGACGAAAAAGGAGTTTTAACTTGAAAATCTCAAGTGTTCACACATAGTCGCTTGGGCGTTAATAGGCTAAAATATATCTCTTTTTCAATTGATACACCTGATATACCAGCTGTTGTAGAGTTGACAATATTGCCCAGTTGAACGTTGAGTACTCAAAGTTCTTGTAGAGTTGATACATTGTAGAATTGAAGCATATTGCAAATGCCTCGTTGTGCAGTTGATACAAATCTGAATAAATACGTTGTAGGGATGATCATAAGGCTAGATCGTTGTAGAGATTCAATATTGCAAACTTGAGACTCTTGTACAGTTGGTGGATTGCCGAGTTTGCACAGATAAGAGATACGTCATTGTACAGTTGAAAAAAGGACTTGCAGCGTTGTAGAGATAAACATTGTGCAAGTGAGACCCTTCCAATAAATTTACACAAAAAATTTTACAATTGAATCAACGAAATTTCATTCAATAACACCAATGATATCGGTTCAATGATTTTTTTTTCTCAGTGTACTTGCTAATTGGTAGCTTGCAATTTCGAGCAATAGTTTTGATTTCCTTCGAGAGATGAATTATCTTTTTAGGTTTTGATCTGCTCGCTGGTAAACTGAGTGCTTTCCGTTAAATAAGAGCCGAGTACTTCGGGAGTGGCAAACTGCGCATTTGAAACTGACTTGTTCGAATCTTTGTCCGTTGCTCGCAAGAAATTTTGTAACTTGCATCGGCACTTTTCGATTGACTTCAAAACTTTTGCGCTCGTGTCCATAATGAGGTTAACAGAGATCGATGTTGTTTTCGAAAACGAACTTCTTTTCGTCTTTTTTCCACCCCTATTCGATTTTCGATCCATTCAAGCAGTTGATACATCCCCTTAGGTGATTCATCTCTATCTTCCGAAGGCCAATTTATCATCTTTTTTCGCCCCCGTCCGTTGACGAGTCGCGACTCCTCGCGACGGTTGCCGTTAAAATATTTTCGTCTTAATTTCAGGTGGTTCCGCAAGGGCGGAGGGTGAGGGCGGCTCGAACGATCTTGCCGGGGGTCGGCGAGGAGGCGGCGGGAGCGGCGGAGTTTTGGGCGGCGGCCGGGGTTCCGGCACTTCCGGGAGCGGCGGCGGTGGTGCCGGGGGTCGCTCGAGGGACGAGCCACGACGTCACACCCTTAGCGGTGATCATCAGCCGTCCCTTCATCATCAACAGTTTAATACTCAGCAACTTCATCCCCTTCATCCCCATCATCTTCCACCGCCACACGGGCAGTACGGCACACCGCCGAATCGCCACACGACCATGGATCTCGAGGTGAATAGACCGCGTAACATGTAAATATATTTTGCTTGCTTTTCTTTCTTCAATTATCCCCTTTTGGTCTCCAATTTTTTATTGTCCGCTTTTTGTCCTCGTGTATTTTGGTTTTTTTTGCGACTGAACTGTCCATCTGTTTTTCTACCTCGGGCTAAGGGGGTTGGATCGATGAAAATTCCTGTATAGCCGATTGCCTCACAAAAGTGGAAAAAATCGTTTTCACACAAATCTATTCCGTTCAGGAACGTAGTGCCTTTGGTACATTCGCTTATCCACGAACGTTTCGAAACTGAGGAAAGCCGGCTTGACAGTATGTAGGGGAAGTCGGGGCAAGATGATAACGCTAAGGTCATGTTCAAATAAAACGATACATATATGAGTCAGTCAACTTGAATTATTTTTTAAACTAATCAACATTTATTAATCTTTTAATTTTGGAAGCAAAAAATCAGTCTTCATGATTTGTACCATACAATATATGTTTTTAATGTAACCTTCATATTTTCCATCTTACCCCGTATGCGGGACAAGATGAAACAGCGCTGGGATAATGATGGGACACACATTATTGGCATCTTTCGCATATAAAAATGGTTTCATTCTCAATACCGTCAATTTGATGAGCCAATCGTCTAAGTTCTGTAGGATTAGTCCGAATAATCTTGCTTCCATATTATTTTGATCATTTCTACACGGAGAAAACAGGGGCCTCGAATTTTAGAATTAATACTATGCTTCTAAAAAAAATATCATTAAATATCAAAAAGTATTGAATGGAAAATAAAAATTGTAATTATGGTATAGTGATAATGAAGAAATTTAAATTTTAACCTGCGATATGGCACGTAAACTGATACAAATAATACATTTTATTCGGCATATTGTGATTTTTTGTAGTATTCAAAAAATATTTTGCCCACGTGATTGGAACAATTAGTTTCCAGTATTCTACAAAAAGTACGGTATAAAGAGTCACATTTTACTAATAACTTCGTAATATTTTTCGCTATACGCCGAAGATTTATGCTATGCGTATAGTGAAATCCATACACACACGAAGATTCATGCTATACGTATAGTAAAATCCATATGAAAATATAGCATATAGGACTCGCGCCTATGCGAGAATAGTTTCAAATGTAATATGCACGCATTATTTTTACAATACAGCAAATAGGACTCGCGGCTATGCGAGAATAGTTTCAAATGTAATATGCACGCATCATTTTTACTATACGGTGTGAGAATCATTTTTACACTTCTATATAACAAGTCTTAGAATTCCGAACTGGCAGTAAATTGCTATACTTTTCTAGCACTGATTATTCGAATTCTGGCAACCAGTGTTAGAATTTGAGGCCGTATTTTTCTCTGTGTAAGTTCTTTTTCTTCCCCTGGTAGAAACACCGGTTGAAGAGGGACCAAATGCTTTTCTAGTTCCATTTCACCCTTTCGAACGTAAATAGTGGTACGTCGTAAAATATTCCAGGTTTGCGATAGCTTGTATTCATCTTGCCCCATTAGACGGTTAACGAATCAACAAAAAATCACGCAATAACCTTGAAAATTTCTGACAAACCGTTCTTATTATATTAATAATTATTACTTTCATTGTGTTTACCTACCTGTCTCCAATCAATATCAGCAACTCAAATGAACTGAAACGATGTTAAACTTTACCAAAAATTACATCGTTTTGTCAAAAAAAAACGATATTGTTTTCTCACTCGAGACGCGTGCTTCGGCCACAGTTGATACTTTCACACTCATTCACCTCACCGCCAGCCCTCCAAACTCCAACGGGAGCGCTGTGACACACTGTTTAGTGGCTAGGCTTATAATTCATCTCACCCAGCGTATTCGTCTTGCCTCGAGTTCCCCTACCACTTGAGGATCGCCTTACACGTGTTGCAGCTAGGTACGATGAAGTGCTCTCCATAAGATGGATATGTGTCGCATTTTTGGGTTTCGTCCTCCACGTGTGGTCCCCAATGAGACGGAGATTAGCAGGAAGCCATACATAGTTCCATTTTTCTGCAATCTGTAGGTTTACGTGCCGTTTTGAGCTTACAGCGGACTTCACAATTCCGTCATTTAATCCAATCTCGAATCAGCAGCTTCGGCAGTTTTGTCTGCTCGCTCATGCCCGGTAATTCATCTATAAGATGGAATCTAGGTTCACGAATAGTTCGTATCAGTCGGAAAGTTGAAAGATCTGCAGGAAGTCCATTTCTCGTTGCGCTTGGGAGGAAAAAAAGAATACCACACTTTGTGCTGTTTTTCCTACTCGTCTTTCCCCTTGGTTCGTCTTTAGACGCTTTTGTATTCCTTTTTAGATGTTCCGCTGCCGCAGTTTGTACAAAGCTGTGTGCTTTTGAATGGCAGGGATGAAGCGACTAGACGGATATCGCTGATAGTGAAGATCTCTAAGAAAAACCGATTTCCAATTGAGGCGCACTTGCGGAAAGAGTCCCCGGCAAAACGTCGACATTCCACGTCCATTGTGCGACTTCCGTCTCTTCGACGCGGGGAGATATTTAAAGAGATTGCCTCTGACCCCGTTGTCGATGTTTCTTTCCTTAATCTTGCCGCTGGTAAAAGTTCTGTCAGCAGGCCAAGGATCACTTGGTACTTGCATGTACATCCCCTTTTCTTTGTATCTTTTATTCAACGAAACGACGGACTAATTCGTTTCAATCGGCCCGTACGCGATATGAAGTCCCGCCGAAGACGATTACATCGTAGAATCCTGAGACTCCGAACTTTTCGTCCCCTCACGTTGAACTCGTGTTGAAACGTTTTTCTTGTTTCTTGGTGGTCGTTTCAGCATAAAAGAACAATTTCCCCTTCACTCCAATATTTCCGAGTTCACTTTTCGACTCGCTCGAATTTGCCTAAACCTTTCGAGGCCACAAAATGCAATTTTTTTGCTCAATTCAACTTTTTTGATCGTTCAAAACAATATATCATAGAAATCGATTTGAGGCCTTAGGCCACTCTGGAGGCCGAAAAATAGGCTTTTTGGGGATTTTTTTTCAGAAAAACTACAAAATAAATCGAGGTTACAAAAAAGGGTGTTTATCATACATATCAGTGACTGTATACAATAATTTTTTTGAAGCGATTCATTTCAAAATGGCGGCTGTGCAGCGTTTATTTCAAAACTCCATTTTTTAAGTTGGCCAGAAACATAACTCAGACAATTTCCAACCGATTCACTTGAAATGTTGAATATATCTTGAAAAATACATTGTCTATGGAAGTACGTAGGATTTTTTTTTTGTTATATTGTATACTTCATTTGTTATTAAAAATTATCTGACGATTTTTTAGGCAAATTTTTCACTTTCCAAAAATGTTCCGAAATTACAAGGTTCGTCAAGATGATGCCAGCAAAAGTCTACACAGTTGCCTGTAAATAATGTAGAACGCATGACATTGTCTAGACAAATTAAAAAAATGACATGAAATCACTTGTTAATAAATTAAAAAATCTTGAAATAATTCGTCGATTTATTGAAAATTTTGAAACTTTTAAAACTTCCATAGCCCAATTATTTTGACGGTGTTCAGATTTTCGGAGTTTTGGTCTTTCGGGTAAAATTCTTCCGGAGTTTTGATCTTCCAGGTTAGTATTCTTTCGGAGTTTTGAGCGTTTTGATCATTCAAAGTTCGGAATTTCAACCCGGTCCCGCACTTTCGTCACTTTTTCACCCCCGATATCCTCACTTCACGTCTTTGTCGACGATGCGATCGATAATTTCTCCTGCGAACACACACACACACACATGTATATGTGTGTATAATATAGAGACACAAGTGTACGTATTACCGATAATCGAGTGTCCCTCGTATTTGGCGCACCGCTGTCAGCGAGGGTGAAAAGCTCGATGGGCACATGGGCTCTTTGATCGGGTAACGCGTCGTACGTCGTTAGCCGAGATAGTCCCATGTAAAACTCGCTGGGACATCGTCGCCCCTCGGTCGATTTTTTGTGGCCTTTTTTTCGAACTTCCGTTTATCCCGAACATTCGTTACCGCTTTTATCTCATCGACGAAAGGGGCTTTTAGGAGAACTCACAAAGTGTAAAAATCGCAGACATCGCCAACTTTTTTTTGCCTGTACAGTGGTCGCCATTGTCACAGTTCGCATCGTTATCGCATCGAATTACAAACACCGAGTTCGACGGAAACATTCGATTTCCGGTACAATGTTTGCGTTAGTCGACGAATGGAGTGTCTCGTGTTTTTTCCACCTTCGATTTCGCAGTGAGATGTGAATTCACACGATTTGAGTCGCGTTCGGTGGGTCCTTTTTGGAAAAGAATATTTATTGTGGAGGGACGACGTTCTGCCCTTATGTATAAAGAAGTTGAAGTTTGCATCGTTGGAATGCAACCATTTTTTCGCATTTTTTAATTCCTTTATTTTTATTATTATTAAAAGCTTTTTTTTTGCAAATTGAGAACGTAAACCTCCGTACGTATAAGGATACGTAAAATCGATTTGGTGATTTTCGGGAATTTTTTTGGAAGAAAAGTACTCAATTAAATGTTTCGGAAAATAAAGAATATATTTGGCTATATTTGACCTATATTATATAATTTTTTCATAGAAAAATATTGAGATTCAAGCGACTTATGCGCGGCCTTCGGAGGCGCCAAAAAAAAGTTCCTCCACTGCTGACATGATTCCGGCCGATCGAGTAGCTGAAACCGAAAAAGGAAAAAATGTCGTTAAACTGGAAGGTGTTTCCTGTACAATGACGTAGGATTTTCGAAAAATATCAAAACCTAACAAAATGGCGTAGTTATAAAAAAAAGTCTGTTTTCTTGCTTATAAAATGGTCGTTTTTTTTTTCAATGCCAAATCGTCAATTTCCACCCAACCAAAAATATCCTACGTCATTGTACAGTAAATATATTCAAGAGTACTCAGTTCAAATTTCAAGTCAATCGGATAATTGCTCTTTGAGTTACAATGTCAGCAAATTTGAAAAATCTCATTTCGAAAAAAATTCGTTCAATGATTTAACTATCGATTTTTGCAAGATAAAGTGATACAAATGATAATGATATTTTCGAAAGTATAAACTGTCGAAAAAGGCACAAAAAATCGATTTTTTGAAAGTGTCACACTTCAAGTATAGCCCCTTAAACGACCTAAAAAATGCTGACCAATCAAACCAAATGAATTTTCGTTGCATTTTAACGTTGCAATCTTCAACGTCATGCATAA
Organism: Ophion slaviceki; assembly: GCA_944452715.1. Classification (NCBI taxonomy): domain Eukaryota; kingdom Metazoa; phylum Arthropoda; class Insecta; order Hymenoptera; family Ichneumonidae; genus Ophion; species Ophion slaviceki. The sequence goes on from OX101785.1 coordinate 14,868,881, forward strand.
AGGTAATTGGGAAAAATGCAATATCACTCGATAAAGGTGAAATCGTTATTTGATCTCTCGTGCAGAAATTGTTATAGGGATCTAATTGAATTCCCATACTAGTCCCTACTTCCTGATAGGGATTCTATCGGTCATCACATTGGATCCCTACCCTAAAACGTCACGCTCATACGTTAGATTCTCATCGCGATTCCCCATTGGAATCCAATGGACAAATCTAATCCGAATCCTTAAGAATTTCCACATTATCGGACAGAATCCGATACGATTCTTGACGGATTCCCTCGCATTCTTTACGTTGAGTTTTCCAAACAAAATATATAAGCATACAAAATATGTGGATCTTAAAAAAGTATAAACCGAATCTTAAAAAAGTACATCTTAGAAATCGATTTGAATCACATGACTGAAAATCCACTGTAATTATCCTTTGTTATTTATTTCACTGCACTTTGACACAATATCATCACACATGTACACGCTTATGAAGCGTGCATGTTATGTTTTAACACGTCGAGATTTTTCTCGTGACTTTTCACACATTTTGAATTCAGAGTTCATCTGGGAACAGTGCAGAATGCAATTGGATCCCAATGAGGACTACCTATGTGATGTATCCTTAACAAATCCCTCTACAGATGTGGGTGCATCTTGGGACCCCCCAACAAATTTGTGCACGGGATCACGAAAGGATATTTTTTGGGAGATCCAACAAATTCCGATTGAAGATTAAAAATTAAAAATTGTCAATCGCCATCAATCGGGAGATGGCGCGCAACTCACTTAGATACCAATGTTGACTCCCTACGTGTGGCGTCCCTATTAAGGGGAGGTACCTGAGTAAACGACGAGAAAAAGCAGGTAAACTTCGGGAATTTTTATCTCAAAAACCAATGTTTCGATTGGATCCGCGTTTTTTTTTAATTGGAAAATATGTACATTGAGGTATGTTTAGGAATTTTTCTAACCAAATTCGTTGACTGGAAGCGATTCAAACGCGATTATTTCGAAACATAGTTTTCAAAGTCGGTGCCAGATGTATCTCGAAAACGGCTTGTCCGATTTTGTTCAAATTCGGATACAATATTCTTCGATAGTTTTTCATTTGAATTTGAACCATTGCTTTTTTATGCAATGTGTATGCAATCCAAAATCGTCGGAAATTGAGAACGAAAAACGAATGTCAAATTAAAACGGTCGCAATTCCGTCAAAAATGAGAATTTCAAAAAAAATCCTACGTAGCGAACGAGAAAAACTATCGAAGAATATTGTATCCAAATTTGGACAAAATCGGACAAGCCGTTTTCGAGATACATCTGGCACCAACTTTGAAAACTATGTTTCGAGATCATCGCGATTGAATCGCTTCCAGTCAACGAATTTATTTTTAAAAATTCCCAAACATACCTCAGTGTACATATTTTCCAAATAAAAAAAACCGGATCGAATTGAAACATTAGTTTTTGAGATAAAAATTCCCGAAGTTTACCTGTTTTTCTCGCCGTTCACTCAGGTACCTCCCCTTGAATCCCAATAGGGATGTGGTAGGATCTGGGCAATTCCTACCAAATTTCACCACCTGCTTTATCGATTGGTATTGCATTCGGACACTCCGCAGTGTCGTGGGAATTTTTTTCCACGCAGTATAAATATTAATGAAAAAATATCGAAGCACAATAAGCGGACTGTTTGATAGTCAACATCGATGCAATCTTACCAAAGTCAATTATGTAAACGTCACATCGCTCTCGTCCATTCCGTCTGTAAATATCTTGAAATCGATTGCTCTTTGTTTTTTTTTTCGTGAATATCCCTGTGAATACCACATCAGCTTAGTACGTGACATGAAAACTAGTAGGGGAGAGTCCATGCCCCGTCGCGAATGGCATTGCCCACGGTATCGTGCTTTTGTCGATTAATTGGACGTGTTGGAGTATATCCCGCCGTTATCTGCTCGTTTGGGGGTTATAATTGGATACGATATATCCGGCGCTTGCGGTTTTCGCGTTACGCATACGCCGCGTTCGTTTTAACGTCACACCATCGGGCCTACCATCCGATAGCTGATAATTAAATCGCAATGACACATGCGACTTGATGTGGAATTTTCGGACGGTTTCGATGAGCGGACCGCCAAACGCATTCGGACATTCCATAATACTCGTCGATATGTCCGATAAATTAACGCAAGTCAAACAGAACAAACTCGATCATTTATTTTCTATTCGCGCCTCCGGCGGTCTGGGGGGGGGGGGGGCGGTGAGGGCCAACTAAATTTTCGATGAACGATCGACGATAGCGTTTTCATGGAAATGATTATCGTGATGATTCTGATTATGAACGGTGACAACGTCAATTGAAATGTCCCGCAATCACCAATCACGCAAATTACGAAAGCTCGATAACCAATTGTATTACGAGAGTGGACACTTCGGGATACTTTGCTTTTGTAATAACAGGACTCGTAGAGGAGAATTTGGTGGAAGTATTACTACGGCAATCAAAAAATTAAGGCGTTATAGATTTAAAGTATTACAGTAAAAAAAACAGCTTGGATTTATCGATTTGAAGAATTTGGCGCGTCAAATATTTTACACTTTTTTTATGCCATTGTTATTTCATATATGTGTGATTTTTTTAGTTCTTTTTTACTTACTTGCCTATATACTCTTCAAGGGGCTATGCCAGTGTGAACGCTGAAAATTTGGGTGATTTTCGGGAATTTTTTGGAAGAAAAGTACTCAATTAAATGTTTCGGAAAATTAAGAAATTATTTGGCTATATTTGACCTATATTACATAATTTTGTCATAGAAAAATATTGAAATCCAAGTGACTTATGCGCTGCCTTCGGAGGCGCCAAAAAAACGTTTCTCCACTGCTGACATGATTCCGGCCGATTGAGTAGCTGAAACCGAAAAAGGAAAAAATGTCGTTAAACTGGAAGGTATTTCCTGTACAATGACGTAGGATTTTCGAAAAATATCAAAATCTAACAAAATGGCGTAGTTGTGAAAAAAAGTCCGTTTTCTCGCCTATAAAATGGTCGTTTTTTTCAATGCCAAATCGCCAATTTTCATCCAATCAAAAATATCCTACGTCATTGTAGAGTCAGTATATTCAAGAGCACTCAGTTCAAATTTCAAGTCAATCGGATAATTGCTCTTTGAGTTACAATGTCAGCAAATTTTTAAAATCTCTTTTCGAGAAAAACGCCTTTAAAGATTTAACTATCGATTTTTGCAAGATAAAATGATATTGATATAAATGATAATGATATTCTTGAAAGTATAAACTGGTATAGCCCCTTAAATATACATTATTTTGTGTGCAATTTTGTGGAATTTTGCTTAGTTCCCAATTCACACATCGAAAAACTGTCGATTTTATTTTTATAATTTAAGATGAAATTTTCAATGTTGATGTCATCGTATCTCGAGACGTTTTTTTTTTATTCGAGCATGTATCCCCAGTTGGAAATAGCCTCATTCGCGTTTGAAGTTAACTAAAAAAATACCTGAAGCTTTTTGATGTTTTAGTACATTTTGAATTAAACGTGTTCAGACGTACTGAGAAAAATATTTTGGGAATGTCATTATATCAAATTTATAATAATTTCTGCTGCACTTCGAAACAAAGTAGAATCCATCATTTTTTATAAAAACTGAAAATAATGTCTTTAAATTTTGTTGCTTATTTAAACTTTCGACGTTTCAAAATAGCAATTTCCAAAATTCACGTTGACTATATTCGGTTATAAATATATTTGTGTTCTTTTTATTGATATGGTCTATCAATATTGACGCACGTAAATTTTACCCGTTGTAATTTTGCTGCTGAATGATTTTTTATTACATATGTTCTTCAAACCCTAGTGCAAGTTCAATCGTCCAATGCAAAAAAAGAGGGAACTCGAAAAATTTTTCTTTGCACCTCAACTCTTTTTACCGAGTATTATCCCTAACCAATTACTTATAAGCTTCCGATATGGCAGTCAAATATTTTCAAATAATGATAAACGTTTCTGAAAACCTTAATTCAGAATGCAATTTCGAAAGCAGCATCCCCTTTTCCAAATAACCCTTTGAGTGCATTTTCCAATAAATAATAAACCCCACTTACTCAAGCCTAATTTCACCACGTTTTATCTGAGTGTCTCTAATGTTTGTCTGTGTTTTTTCCGTGTTTCTTTCCCGTTAAACAGATGGGGACCAAGTCTCGCCAGAGAAAGGTAATTTATAATTCCTTCTGTACTTGTATTTCCGTTCTGTTATAAATGATTCGTTTGTATGCACGGTGCATGATCCGGAGATAAACGTTGCCTCTACATATAGCTCATGCAAAAGCCCCGTTTGTTAATTTAATTTCACCTCAGGAAATTTAAAGGCGGGATACACATTTACAACGATAAAAAAATCGAATTCTTTTTTTTTCTTCAAACGATATAACTATATATGTAGAATATTTTCCCAAAGTTTTCAAGCGAAATTCGAAAAACTTCAACCGTTACAGTCCGTCAACGCCGTGCCTCACCGCTCGGATTCGGAGCGGGCGTGAACTTCAAACGCGTTTTTCTCAAAACTGCATTATCGAAATTGGCGTGCAGGATTACTCAAAAACTATTGAGCCGATTGAGTTGTAACTTGGTAGAAATATTGATAATATTGGTACCTTCTACTTGACGAAAATTGTTCTTGAAAAATTTGGAAAAATACGACTTTTTTAATCCACATTTTACAGAAATGTTACGTGAATTGTTGATTTTTTTGTGAATGCGTTCCATTTTCTTAAATTTGCAATTTTTAAATTTTAATTACCGTCACATAGAAACTATACATGTTCTAACTGAAAAAATGTTTGAACTTTTTTGCAAATCAAAGTCTACAGGAAGCTAGACTGCACGCCGATTCGCAACTCCCGCGGCGACCTTGCTGTAACACTCTGCCACAGCTCCGCCATTTTGATGATGAATTAATTAAAAAAATTTGTTTTGTATACTTAAATATACTATTAAAGTATACCTAAAGTTTGATAATAGTAGAATAATTATTTCTTAGTTTAAAAAATTCCTCAATATTGCTTATTTTTTCCTATCTAAATGCATATCCCGCCTTAAATGTATTCAATGACGTTCAATGAGGATGAAAAATAACATGCTTTTTATCATGGCCGTGCCATTATACGTAATAAAAAGAAAGGAACATGAATCCGAGAAATTTTGAAATGAACTATAGATAAATATTACCGATTATTCAGAAGGGCCCTGCTTAAGCCCCCACAAAACAGGCCCTTCGCGAAAGGGATACCTTAAGAAATTCTCGACCGAAGAAAGGAAGGTAATGAAAAAGTCTTGAGAAGCATAGCCCCGAATGTAACGTATTCCAAATTATCAGACTTTGTACACCTTGGTGGGCCTAAATTTGGACTGAGATAAGTTCAAAACCCTTATTTCTTCAGTCGAGAATGACAAACTGAATATCAGAAAGAAATATTCTGACGAAAATATTGTAAATCTCGCAGTCGCCTCTTCCGAGGGGATATCCACCCCCCTCTTCGACGATGCTCTTCGATGATGACCCGGGCATCATGTCCGAGGTTGAGACTTCGAGCACTGGATTTCGAAGGGGTGGCAAGCAAAGAAGCAGCCTACCCGTCGTCCGAACACCGAGTAAAACTTTGGAGCGACCACTAGGTAAAGCACATTCCGTAATCCGTATAATTAAATGTGTGAAATTGCGGCTTAAAATGCATATCCCCGCTTAAATCCCTCTACATTTCACCCATGTGGCAGTATTTCTTGTTTTTTTCTTTTTCATTATTTTTTATTGCAGAACATTGTAATAGCCTTTTCCATTATTTATTATCGGCCGTATTCGAATTACAGAGCGGCTATTTACGTTTAAAAAAATGATACCCATGAATAATAATTAATTAAAAAATACGAATGGTTTCCAATTACGAACTTTCGATTTAATTTAAATCTCACACTGACTTGGAATTGGCATAACGGAAAAATTGACAAATTGACATCAAAGTTTGATGATAAATAACTTCTGAATAATATAAAAATTGCATTCTTGCGTCTATATTTAAAGAAAAATTTCTTCTTGAATGTTGTTACTTGTTGCACGATTCAGTGTGAATAAATTTCACGAGTACTGTAATTTTCCCGAGTCGAGCTTGGTTCTCTCGAATTTAATTATTCCTTAATTCCACTGCCGTCGAAAAACCACGCCTCAACGATCCAATGAAGCAATGCGAGAACGAGTGAGTTTTACCTGACAAAACAATGAATTTCTGTGGGCGACTCCCTAGGTCAGGTGTTCCTGCAGTACAGGAACGAGACGAAGAGGGCACTCCTGCCAAACGAAATAACGAGCATCGACACCGTCAAGGCTCTCTTCGTCAGAAGCTTTTCCAAACAGCTAACCATGGAGTATCTCGACAGTCCCCATGTCAAAGTATACATACACGACAGCAACAAAAATATGTTCTACGAACTCGAGGATCTCAGGTGAGTCGTGTCGTCGAATTTCCAAGGTTTTCCTTCCACATTCTTGGTCGAGCGAGCGTCCAAAAAAATCCCCGTGAAAAAAACAAGTGCAACAGGCATCAGGGAAAATTGGCAGTTTATCTTACATTCGATTGTAGAAGGAAAATATTTTACCTAGTTGTAACAGTCGAAAACAGCTCATTTTAGAATTTTTTTTACAGAAAATCGTAATAACAAATTTCTACAAAAATTAGATATTCGAAAAAGTATCATTGGAAGGACACTCTGTAATTTTTTTGCGTACGAATATTTAATTATAATCGATTTATAGCCGTGTTGGCATATTAGTTTATGCTATAATTAATCGAAGGAATTTCCGAAATGACAAATTTAAAAAAAATTGCGCGTGTTCGATGTGAGTCTTGATTATTGCGAAAATTGGGTCAAAACTTCGAATGGCCAAATGTAGAACGACAAAGATTTCGAAATGACATAATTCTCATAACTCAAATATACTCGTAACTCAAAATAACGAAGGTTAAATTATTCCGGGGCCGGGTTGAAATTCCGAACTTTGAATTCTCCGATGGTTTGAAATTGCGAATTTTAATGCTCCGAAATTCAAGATGGGGCTGGGTTGAAATTCCGAACTTCGAATGGTCAGAACGCTCAAAACTCCGAAAAATAGTACCCCGAAAGATCAAAACTCCGAAAGAATTTTACACGAAAGACCAAAACTCCGAAAATCTTAACACCGTCAAAATAAATCGGCTATGGAAGTTTTGAAAGATTAAAAATTTTCAATAAATCGTCGAATTATTTCAAGAATTATTTTTTATTAAGAAGTGATTTTGCGTGAATTTTGAAATTTGTCTAGACAATGTTATACGTTCTACATCATTTACAGTCAACTGTGTAGACTTTCGCTGGCATGGTCTTGACGTGAGGGCCGGGTTGAAATTCCGAACTTTGAATGCGCCGACGGTTTAAAATTAGTAATTTTAATGTTCCGAAACTACAAGGTTCGTCAAGATTATGCCAGCGAAAGTCTACACAGTTGAATGTGAATAATGTAGAACGTATAACATCGCCTACACAAAAATAATTTAAAAAAAATTCTGTAAATAATTCGTCGATTTATTGAAAATTTTGAAACTTTTAAGACTTCCATAGCCGAATTATTTTGACGGTGTTCAGATTTTCGGAGTTTCGGTCTTTCGGGGTAGTCGACCGATGACGGAATCGAATAACTATTACACCTAAGGATTATTTATTCGAGAGCTCATTTAATCGAGAACATGTATTCAGATAGTCTGCATTTTGAGCCATACAAATAGAGATTCGAACAATTTACAAAATTTATATTTCCGAAATAGAAAGAAGTTAGTAAAAGATCTCATATTGGTAATACCATCTATAGCAAAAAGCCATACATCGAGAATGCAAACTTCGAATGTGTAGATCATAGATACGAAAATGATCGATGGTCCAGAATAGCAAATACCTAAATAGCGAACATGGGATGACTGCTTTGCCCAACTGCATACCAGCGCCATCTGCCAGTTTCACTCTGAAGCGCAAGTAACGTATTGCTCGATCATAAGTTTTCGCTATCCGGACCGTTCGCCTTTTCGACATATCGCTATTTTTACTGATCGACTTTTTGGCCCTTCGCTTTAATCAATTCGAAATTGTAAACCATCATAATATTCACAATTCGATGATTTGTCGTCTCGAATTGTTCGGATTATTTATACCGGTGTTTATTCGGTGTATTTTGTTAGATATTATATTTATTTTCGCTATAAATCAACTTTGAGATATTTCTATTCGCAATTTTTATTAACTATTTCACAGAGTTTCGTAAGATAGATCTATCCATATTGGAACGTTCGTCATTAATGAATTCGTAATGTCGGTCCTTCTGAATATTGATCGATCCATTTCCGACACCCACCCGAAAAAATTGGCATTTTTCGTTCACCAAATCAAAAGTATACACCGGAAAAAAATCCGTGGATCAAATACAATATTTTAACATCTAGGAGGAGCCCTAAAAATTTCAAAAAATGTCCTTTCGAGAAGAAAGCGTTTGAAGCTTCGAACGACGCTCCGAGCGTTTCGAGCGGCGGCAACATAACAGCCTATAAATCTGTCAATTTTCATCAGATCACCTCGAAATTTTCAGGGAACATTTAGGGGTCTTCTCACTTTAGACGCTAAACAAAGACTATTCTCATGAATTTTTTCGACAGGTTTATTATATATATATATATATATATATATATATATATATATATATATATATATATATATATATATATATATATATATAATAAACCTGTCGAAAAAATTCACTTTCGAAATACATTTAAAAAATGTATTTATTTATTAAAGTCACTATTTATAGACAAAAAAGGTAGTTAAAAAAATGTAGGTCTGCGCTGTTGATGAAATCTCGGAGATGAATCATCCGAAACAAAAAAAAATCAAACGCTTTTAGATTCAGTGTGTTAATGGCTATAGCGCATATCATACGATTTTTTCATATATGCAAAAATAACAATATGGCGGACATTTTTCGAAAAAACGAAGAAAAAAACGTGATTTTTCACCGTTCTCGGCAAAAAAAAATAGTAAATATCAAAACATCAAAAAATCCTTGATATACGCTATAGCTATAGTTGTAAAAAATACATGTGGTTAAAATTTCATGAGGATCGGTTCAGTAGTTTCGAAGATTTTATCAACAAGCCGTCGAAAAACGTTGTTTCGAGAAAAACGCGTTTAAAGTTTGTTTGGGTTACATAAATACATGAAAACATTTTTTTTTTGTATTTCGAAAGTGTATTCATTAAGTTTAACAACTTTTCTATCAATATCTATAACATAAACCTATCAAAAAAATCGTGAAAATAGCCTTTTTTAGCGTCTAAAGTGAGAAGACCCCTGAATAAGATGATATACTGTCAAAATATATTGGTTTTGAAAAGAGTAATTTTTCGACTTATCCAACTAGGCATAACCCCTCAATTCGACATTAAATTCTCACCAGCAAAAAAAAACATGAAAAAAGAGCGAAAGCGTTTATTTTCCGAAACCAGAGCTTAAAAAAAGCTTCAGCCCTTCGATGATAGATCGAATCATATCCACTCGATCCTCGATTGCGAAAAATAGACGTCACTTTTATTCCTGGGGTAGTGAATGAATGATTAATTTATTTACATTCGACGTCATTATCAGGGCAGCCATCGACCCTTCAATTTATCTGGATCAACGCCTCCATTGAATGAACACCCTTTATAAACTTCTCGAAAATGTATTTACCAAAAAAATCAATCATTCTGCGCCATACGCAATAATTTTTCTTCATCCAATCGATGTAAATGCGCATACAGTAGCGAGTATTTAAAACTAACGATAAACGGACGGAAAAATATTGACAGAATATTAATTCAAGTATCGGGCTTCATTTTTCGTCAAGGTCTCATCTTCGAGACATCAGGGATCGAAGCGTCTTGCGTCTGTTCGAGAGCACAGACGGTGTGGCCGGAATGCCTGGCCCGATGGGGGTACCCGTTGGCGGGGCTGGTCTTCCGCCGCACTGGGAGGATCAAAGTTACTTCAGCGAGCCCGAGTTCGATAGCGAGTTTCAACATCAGCACATTCACAAGAGCAAGGTAAGTGAGCGAAACTTTTCCTCTCGGGAATCCCCCTCAAACTAGGCTTACAGAATAAATTAATCGCTCAAACTTCGCCCCCCCCCCCTTGGTGGAAACAGGCTCCAAAAGAATAATCAAGCATCACGTGCCAAGTGCAAATTTATCGGAATGTTGAAAAAACCGGCCGAGTGCGAGTCGGGCCTCGCTCTATTAGGGTTCCGTACATATGACCAATTAAGCTTTTTTCAACTAGATATTTAATCAGGTCATGCTTTTCTTCTGTCTTAGTTCTTAGGTAGTACTAAACTGAAATCACATGGGGCGATGACGGCTAAAGAAAAATGTGTATACCCCTGCTGTAAGCTGATAATGAAAACATATAAAATTATTGTTATTTAAGGGGGAAAATCACAGTAGCACACAAAAAATAGGCATATTTTCGGGAATTAATTTTGGCTGAATAAAAGTATCAATCGAAAATCTGTAAAGTAGGTTTTGTAGCAATACTAAAAAAGTACAAAATGTAATTTTTTCAATAAAAAATATTTTAAAATGGCGGCTGCGCAGCATATGTCCGAAGGCGCCTTTTTTTGATCTCGCCGAAGACATAACTCGAGCAAATTTTTACCGATCGACTTGAAATTTTGACAGTAGCTTCGAAACATCTTTCTCCACGGAGCTACGTAGGATTTTTTATTTTATATGGCTTACTTTTTTTTATCGACGATTTTATGGCATTTTTTTTTTTTTGTTAAAAATTTAACTTTATTTTCAAACATGCACGATTTTGCGAAAAATCAATATATCGAAAGGCGTGATACGCAGTTGCAAGGCCATAAAAGTCGTTTTTTTCGCGATTTTTTTCTGGAAAAGGATCTCATTTGGGTAAAACGAAAAGTATTAGGCATCGTTGTGGCATCTTTTAGCTTTAGATTGGCATTTTTTATTTTCAAAAATATTCATTAACATTGCTCCTGTAGGAAGTCTCCTGGAGGTCCCCGAAAAAAAAGTGTCCGGCGGTGAGCAAAGTATCTCCGGTTTGGATTATCTAAAATGAAAAAACCAAAAAGATTCTTTCAGGGGATAGACGAATCCAGGTATTGATCGAAGGAATAGTCGAAATTTTAATTTTTGACGAAATGGTGGCTACGGAAAGAAACAATTTCGATTTTCGACCAAATTTTTTTCGTTAAATCGTTGTAAAAAAATAGAAATAATTATAGGAAATCTTATTTCTTCGATCAATACTTGAAGAATATATCTGACAAGGTTGTGTTAAAACTGCAGACCGATCGGTTGAGCCGTTTTTGAGAAACCGTGCTCACCGACTTTGAAAACATCGTTTTGAGAAAAACGCGTTTGAAGTTTCTCGGACGCTCGGAGACGCGCTCCGAGCCTCCTTACAAATATGTGTGTATTTCCCAGAATATTCGCTGGATCGATTTGAAATTTTCAGGGAATATACTCACGTATTTGCACATTCCGAAAATGCGATAAAAAAAATCGTTTTTTTGAAATTTCTAACTGCGTATAACCCGTTAAATATTTACAATACCAAATTATCTATTTTTGGAGTCGGTATCAGCCAATTGCCAATACTGTCACATTTATCGCAGAAAAAGAGGAGGCGAAGAAAAATAAATGAAATATACGATCTACATTTTTTTTTAAATTTGCAATCTCGTTTTTTCCCTGACGTCAATAATCTCTCGTTCTTGGCTGGCACCGACTCCAAAAATAAGTAATTTGGTATCGTAAATATTGAAATAACAATACTTTTACATATCTTCATTATAAATGTATTGTATTATGTATACAATAAATTATTATGCACACTACATTATGAAACGACGTTTTCAGTATATGTTGTTTAAATACAGTATATGGTACATAATATACAGAAATTCCAAATTCCTAACTAGTTTAGTTTTTAAGGCGTTACCCCCACTTGTAGCGCAAAAAAGGCCTTTTTTCATGAATTTTTTTAAAGAAAACTACAAAACTTTTTTAATCGATCAATATACCATCTTAAAGAACACACCTTGAAGAACTTTCAGTAATTTTTTTATTGAAAAATATTACATTGTTTAGTGGCAAATGGCCGTCAATGAAATAATGTTTTTATATACACGGTTTGCGGTGACCAACATTGCGGCGAAGTGGATCATCTGAAAAAAAAAAATGCGGATGGATTTAGTCAAATATAAGTATAAACTAGTCTTTAATCGAAGGATTTTAAAAAATATTCATTTTTCACAAAATGGCGGACAGTCAAAGTTAATGGTTCGATTTTAACGAAAAAACGGCCGTTTTTTTTGCTATAAAACGGCCATTTTTTCCGAAAAAAAAAATCGAACGATTAAAGACTACATTTTTATGTATTAAATAAGCCTGCAAATTTTCAAGAAGATCGGTTCATTAGTGTTCGAGTAATCTTGGTCACCGACTTCAGAAATGCCATTTTGAGAAAAACGCGTTTAAAGTTTCAATTTCAGTTTACACGAAGAAAATATTTTTTTTTTGTAAACTTACATAGAGTCATCTATTCCGGGCTCATACAGAAGTATGGGCCCGGATACTTATACTTCAAAAAAATGCAATAAAAAAAAATCGATTTTTTCAAAATCGCAAATGGGGTTAACCCCTTAAGATAGACCCGGTAATAAAAATGCTCTAAAACTGACAACTTTGACGGCCCCCGATTTCTTTATTTTTGAAGATAAAAAAGAATAAAAAAACATATTTTTACTCTAGTAAATGAGCTTTGGACAATGACACCCCATACGTCAGGGTAAGAATTTTGTTCTGCTCGTTTTTCAATGGGGCCCCAATGAAAAGTAATTTAATCGAATTTCTAATTCAATATTCGGCGTCGCGTCGTCGACGAACAGACGGACAGACAGCAGAGTGACAGCAATATCGCTCCGTTGTGCCCTTTGGGCACGGAACCCTAAAAATGGAGCAATCGGCTGTGTCGATAAACGGTTTTTCCCTACTTGACGTATGTCACACGAAACTACAAATAAAATTCGACAAAAACACGGAGGTTCGCAGGATGAGGGAATGGGCAAGAGGCTTTCGATATTTATTATTCATACACAGTGTAAAAAAAAAATACCGTATCATTCGACAAGTTTATTCAAATGCAATGAAAATTCATAAATTTCACGAAATATTTGCACCACCGAGAAACGAATTGTATATTTTATTTCGCAGAGCACAAGTATATATTTTGCGTTGAAGTTGCAAAAAATTCGATGGTATTCTAAGATACTTTACTTGTCAAGTTCACAAACAACTTTTCGTAAAACCGTCGAATTTCATTCTTGACACTTCAACTTTTTTTTCTCGAATTATTGAAATGCCATTAACGAATATAATATATTTGATTTGTACATTACGAATCTGAGCGCTAAGATATATTTATATATATGCATGTATGTATGTGTATAAAAATAATAAAAAAGAATCTTAGCTATCGTACGTATAATAATACCTTGAGAAGGAAACACGCCTATACGTTATCCTTAGGTGAATATGATCAAGAGAATTTTGTACAGTAGGATTCTGGACCCTGTTAAAAAATTTGATTTGCCACCGAGTCAGGGTCGCGCAACATCGCGTTATTTCATCAACGCGTTATCAGCTTCGTCGTGAATTATTGTGAATATTGATGACTTCGATCCATTGACGGTTATTCTAATTATCGGTAACGGTGATGGAGCGTTATCCATTATTGGTGATAATGGTTCGTCGATCGATGACGAGAGAGCCGTTCCCTTTGATTTAACGTGTGTTATTTTCTAAACGTCTAATGAGATGTGCCACTGATCCACTGTCGATTATTCCCGTAACGAATAATGGGCCAGTCTCGTTTGATCCATTATTTCACAAATACACTACCGACAAAATTCAAGGGAACGTCATTCCCGAAATTTTTCGGTAATTTTCAAATTGCTCTATTTCCGCGTAGAATCATCGTAGGAGAAAATTAAAAAGGCATTTTGAAGCTTGAAATCTCTACTTTTGGAATTCTGCATTTTTTCACAACGATATCTCATATCGAAATTTTGTTTCTATTAGTCATTAATTTTTTTCCCTTGAAGAGCATACTTTCGGCTTTCCGGAACTGCCCGTCAGCTTTCTGTACGATGATTGGTTCATGAGATATTGATTATCAAAGTAAAACACGTCACTTTGGCTTTGATAGCCCAAACGTGGGCGACAAATCATCGCACAGACCTCTTTTAAACCTCAAATTAAACGGGAAGAAACAAGAAAAAGTGGTATCTTTTGCGTCGTTGGTAAAAAAAATTTCCTCGTCTGCAAACCTTTTTGAAAAACACAAAAAAAAATCGAATATTTTTCCTTCACGACTTCCCTTTTGATTCCTTAGTAACGAAGGGTAAGACAAAATTTGGAAGTCAAAGCTCGAAAACTAGAGAATTTACGCTTCAAAATCCTTTTTTTAACTTTTTCTTACGGTAATTTTCTCGCGGAGTTAAAGCAATTAGAAAATAACCTAAAAATTACGGAATTTTTTCTTTGCAACTCTAATTTTTGTCAGCAATGTAGATAAATGTGCATCCTCATTTCTGTGATCCATTATTTCGCAATAGATAAAAATGCGTCCGCATTATTTGACAATTGGCAATGAAGATCTCTTCGTTATCGCTTTGTTATTGCCTCGACAATGAACACCGCGTCTTTCATTTTCTCCCATAAATAGATCATAAGCTGCAACCCTGTTATTATTAACCCTAGAATGGCAAACTCATTTTTTTTGCCTTCTAAAGGCACACTGGGGCACAAATGTACCCCACTCGTTGGACCCGATTATCGGGGTTATAGATAGTGAATGAAATGTTTGGAAGCACATGATTTTCTTCACCTTTAATCCAGGAAGACGATGGTACCATTTAAAAATTTCAGAAAATTCAAAAAGTCGGTCAAAGTTTGATCCGAAGGGAAAACAAAATTTTTAATTCATAAAATCGTGTACTTTTACAAAATTCGTGGGGCACGAATTTACCCCAGTGTGCCATTCTAGGGTTAATTTTTATTTCGTTCCCACAACAAAATCACGAGTTGCAGCTCTGTTATTAATAAATTAAACTTTCTTTCTCCATCGATGCATATGATGCGTTGCAACCCTGCCTCGAGTGGCATTTTTTCTTCGTTCTTCGTAAAAAACGACAAAGAAACGTCATTCGGCAAAGCAAGTTGAGCGAGCCGGAAAATTGTAGAAAAGTAATATTACGTATCGTATAAAACATATTACAAGTAGTTGAATACAAAAAAACGATGGAATGCCTCGATTGAGCATCACGTCCTGAAAAATGGCAAAAGTCGATCATCACAATGGACTGGACGTCAACTGTTTAAAAAAAAAAACCTTCCTTCAACGCAAACGACCCGATATCCCCTCCGTTCCATGAAGTATTTAGCCAATATCTCGTAGTGCTCGAACTCTTCGAATCACGAGACCGGTAGGATGCCTGACACAAAATCGCTCCGTAATTATTGGAAAGTAAGCAAGTGATGCGAATACTGGAAACATCTACTTCGAATAATATCTCGAGAAAAAGTCGTTCTGGGATCCTCGCGATCTTTGTACAACCGCCCCCCCCCCCCCCCCCAACGTTCAATTGCGATAAATCTTCGATAAAACGCGGATCAAGTTTTCCAGCAAAAAAAAACCCGATAGTACGACGAAAAAAGGAGAAAAAATAATCCGGGAGCAGTCTCGAATTATTTTTTTTTTCGCTCATAGACGAAGAATCGTGATGGAAAAAAATATCTACGTTTGAAAAAGTTCCCAACCGGGCATTTACGAGGGAAGTGAAAAAAAATCAAGCGAAACATCTCGATTTTAATCGCGCTTACCGAGAAAAAAGTTCCAAGTTCTCACGTTCTTCTCGTTTCATCGAAAGCGCGCATATTTTTTTGTTTTTTTTTTGTTCCATTTCGCAATAACACTGGCAATTTTTTTCGCCGTGTTATTTTCGGATTGCGTCGATTTATCGAGTGCGACATAACGCTAGCTGAGAGGTTGGCGAACACGGGCGTGGGCGGGTATTGGCAATTTTCGATTGTTCGTGATCGATTAAAATGCTTTGCACGCGGGTACCGCTGGCAAATAAAGTGCCCCGGAATAAAGCTTTTTCGGGACGCTACGCCAACCAATTACGAGGGCTTTCGCGAACGGTTCGATCGCGCAACCGTCACAAATGTCCATCACGAGTTTCACCTCGCCTTCGGCAGGCTCGCGCTCGTCGGCCTTCGACGTTTGCTTCGTCAATTGTTGGCCGAAACTCGCGAGGCCGCTGAAGTAATCGTTATTGAGAGTCTGGGGCGCGAGGAAGGAGTCGTCGATCAAGGAACCGTCTCCCAATTGTACCAAGCCTCGTTTCTTCTTCTCGGATTCACGCTTGGCGATCGTCTTCTCGTTTCTCTCGCTCGCTTCCTCCCGAGGAACGAACGATACCTTTGAAAAAGACGAACAACGCTGTGACGATCATTTAGAATTTCGGTATACGAGACTGGACGGTGCACACGATTTTTTCCAGTGCAAACAGTGAACAATTGTTGGGTAAAGTTCCGAACCAACCCCCCCCCCCCCCCTACATCAATATTTGCGAAATATCAGACTATGCTTACGAAGATCATCATCCAAGTGTCCGCGTTCGATTTTGTTCAAACTCATATATTTTTTATCGGCAGAAAAAACGTTTTAAATGGGGGTAAGCTCCCCTTAAAGAAAGGCGTGGCACCCCTTAATTTAATTTTGCTCAATACTTCTATAGTGGATTTTTCATCACTCTACATTGGAAGAATTTTGGGTTTTGTTTAATTCAGATCGGTGGACTGCTTGTCGGTGAAACTGCAAAATCAACCCTCGACACGCCTTTCTTTGAGGGGTGCTTCCTCCGCCCCCCCCCCCTTAAAACCAATTTCCCGCCTGTGAAAAAAAGTACGGGACTAATGGTTTTCAAGCTCTATCTATACATATAAAAAAACATGTCCTGATTCATCAACGCGGAGCCAAAACCGTTGAAACTTATTGCATGAAATTTGGCAGTTGCTTTTGTGACGTAAACACCTACTAAAAAGGGATTTCTCGAAATTCAACGCTTAAGGGGAGAAAAGGGGTGGCAAAGTTTATATGCAAAATAAAAAAAAAAACTGGTCGGAGATTTACTTGAAACTTAGTATTAAAGCTCTTCAACGCAATTAATAAAACGCGTATTTTAGCGTTTTTCGAAATTCAACCCTTAAACGAAAGGCGGCGGCAAAGTTTGTACGGAAAATTAAAAAGATCGGGGTAAATTTAATTCAAACTTTGTTTTACTGCTCCTAGGCATAATTAATGAAATTTCAGCGTTTTTGGAAATGCAATGCTCAAGGAGAAAAGGGGGCAGCAAAGTTTGAATGGTAAAAGGAACATACGTTCAGATTTACTTGAAACTTCGTATTAATCGCTCTTCAACGCAATTCTACGTGTTCCTTAATGTAGTACGAGCGCGCAATCTTGATATCCATAGATTTTGTTCAAATTTTAACCAGACATTGTTCATATGCATGTTTGAGTGAAATTTCAGAACAGTCGACTATTTACATTGTGAGATAAAATGGATTTCAAAATTGTAAGTTTTAACACTGTAGAGTCTGCATTGAAATTTAGACAGAATAATTGTCCGCAATAAATATTTGTCCCCCATAATAAGAAGACACATGGCAACACTACATCGTTCCACGTATCCAAAGACGTGAGTTTGCGCGGCATATTTAAAATAATACTGCAACACAAATTTTCATTTGGAAGTAATTTTTTATCGAACAAAGTTTTCAATTATTTATGAATGAATTAACACGTTTATTTTTCAATGAAGATAACATAAACAATATAAAATATTAATATTTATAATGCAAATATTTTTTTATGATAAAATTTTTAATTTCAGGAACACGATAATTATTTTTTTCTCGATATATTGAACAATACTGTTCTGCGGTGTTGCCATATGTCTTCTCATTATAGGGGCCAAATATATATTACGGAAAATTATTCTGTCTAAATCTCAATGCAGACCCTGCAGTGTTAAGGTAGTACCTCCACAGAAGAGTTGAATTAAGAAATGGTTGAAATTTGACATATATGGTATTCAATACCTTATCCAAACATCTGTGCAATTTGAATAAGTTTGACCACCCCAAACCTGAGATATTTACACTTAAAGTTGGCTTGGTTTACACGCAACAAATGCGTTATGATTGGCAAACAGAGCATCATTAATTTTACCGTCAAAACTAAAATTAAGAAATTGATAAAAAACGAGGATAAGCTAGAGTAAGATATCACGAATAATGTGAAAAAAAATGAGAATGATTCACCATCTAGTTTCCAAGATATAACCATGAAAAGCCCTCACAATTTTGGTGCAAAGCCTGGCAAAGCCTGGCAAAGCCTGGAAAAAAAACAATCGGGGCAAAGCCTGGACAGTCCCGGCAAAAAGTTTACTGGCAATGGTAGATCAAAAACACAATATAAAACATATTTTACGGCAATAAATGATATCCATCGTATTATCTACTAGTACCGAGTCAATATTGCGTAGTTTTTAATTTTATTTATTACTATTTAAACCAATTATCAATCTTTTAAACATGAACATGGTATGTAAACTTTTGGTTGAGATTTTCGCAGAGGAACTACCTTAAAAGTTGCAATTTTAAAACCCATTTTATCTCCCCATCTAAATAGTCGACTGTTCTGAAATTTCACTCAAACATGCATAACGATATGAACAATGTCTGATTAAAATTTGCACAAAATCTGTAGGAATCAAGATTGCACGCTCGTACTACCTCAATGAAACATTTCAGGAGCACATTTTATTAAGGGAGAATATCAGTGTGACAGGCTGAAAAATGAGGTATTTTTTGGGAATTTGTTTTTTTTTAAAAACCGCTTGATCAAATTATTTTTAATGTTGTGTATTAATTGTTGAAGTAATAAAGCATACAAGGAGATTTTTATTTTTTATTTTTAGTACATTTTATTAAGGATGTATGGCAGCTACTGCAGAGTCGTTACAGAACTGATTACGCAATTTGCAAAAATCGCATTTAAAGACTAAATAAAATAATTGTAGTATTCATTGAAGCTAAAAAGGAGATTTACCACAGCTCAAAGTAAAACATGCGGTACAGAAAGAAGAATTTTCAATTTTTAACTGCAAATTTAGTTGCTCATTTGATGTACGTTTTCCCTGACGTTGTCGTGGTTACGACATACGAGCTAAAGAAATACGAAAACGGTCCCATTTAACTCGCAATATCTCGCAAAATATATGGGCACATGTCGATTTTTTTTTTAACGTATCATGCATATTACAGCGATACCGCACAAAAGTTTTTTTTACAAAAGAGTACTCCGGAAATACCTTTTTTGCCAATGTAAATGGAATTTTGGACGTACAGTCCTATGTTCCCCGTGTTAAATGACCCAACTTTTAATTCGTTTATCTCAGCATTCACGTGGGCAAATTTTGTTTTTTTTAATCTCAAAAAGTTCTCGATATTTTCCTTTACAACATCAGTGAGTTTCAATTCGAACAGTAGTAAATAACTTAGTTGCCATACATCCTTAACCGACATATTTCGCCGACACAAATTTCCCACGCTTTTTACCAGCCGTGGCCCGAATACAATGCCATATATTTCCCGCACCTGGCATTGTTTTGACAGATCGACGTTGGAAAGCATGGAGGTTAAACTCGTCTGGTTGAGTGAAGAGAGACGGAGATAGAACCAATATTGCCAAATATCAAACCTAGAAATACTGCACGAATCGTTGGAATAACTATTTTTTCATTTTTATAATTAAATGTGAATATTAATTAAACAGTTTACACATGGAAAATTTAGTCATTACAATTTTTTTTTGCATATGTTAAAAATATAAAGTGGTATGACTAGTGTGAAGCGATAGGACTACCTCAATGAGCATTGAAGACAAGTCTACGTGAGCGAAGCCGCGGGTGGAAAGCTAGTCATTTATATGAATTTCGCTAAAATCAAAGGCAGACACTTAAGTAATGTTTCTTGTTAGTAATTTTCTACTGTAGGATCAAAGCTTGGCATTTTATACATTTTTAACGAAACCTTCCAGCCTCATGCTTTCTATTGATTCAATCTTCAATTTATTCCGCTATATTCAAACGGATCAAATTTTCAGCCCATTCCTCGATCCGTCCTTTCCTCTGTCTTCCCACGTATCTACGTACCTTTATATCAGACGCGGTTTCCCTCTTGACGATTTCCTTCTTGGACTCGAAGCTGACAACTTCCGAGGGCTCTGCCCCGTCGATCAAGGGAGTCGAACCTTCGTGGTTCTTCTCCCTCTTGAAGAGACTGTGGTATTGTCCGTTTGTGAAACTGTAGCCATCGGCGATGCCGGGTAAGCCGGTTGGGGCCTCGGCCGAATCAGGCACGCCATTCCCGAAGAACTGGGTTGACCGATAGGTGCTCACGAATGCCGGAATTGCCGAGGATTGGGGCTGCGCAGGTGACGGCGCCGGTTGGAAAGCGTCCGGATTTATCGGTGGAAAGTCCACGGGCGGTAGTCGCGGTGGAGGCAAACTGGGGTGTCGAAGCGTCACGCCGTTCCGCACTAGCTGAATATCAGCTCCGGGATTTATTTTCACCTGCGGGCGACACGTACGATCAATTATGCAATTTCGAAGAATCGCCAATCCCGGGAAATAAATAATTCGGATTTGGACAATGATAATCAACGGTTATAAATGGAAAACGGATGAACGGATGATGTCATGATCCATACTTACGATAAAAATCGACATTCGTTACAGAATCTAATGGAAATCACGAGCTCGTGCGAAATGAAGAATTGTCGATGACAAGTGGTAAACTGGGTCATGTAGATTAAAATCGACATAATAAAACACCGATGAGAAAATGTCAATTTGATCCTCACAAATAATAACGAACGATTTGAAAGACAATAAACTCATTTTTCCATTCTGAACAAAACAGTTTGGACTCGAAAAGGAATAACTCTCATTGAAAACTAAAAATCTCAACCGCTAATCAAGACGAAAAATGGATATTGACCCGCCGCGAATAGAGAGACGTTTGGAAAGGAAGGAATCTAAATAGGAATTTAAAAAATACGATCAAAACCAACAGTTTGCCGATCATGTGAGATAAAAAATTGAAAAGCTATCCAAAGATATAATAATTTCTGTGGTACTTATGAATCGATATTGACATTGATTAAAAAAATAAACACATATTCTCACTCGATGATTGATCTGTCCCCCAGTGATGAATGGATTCCTGGGCAATGGAGGTCCCGTTACAGGTGCAGGAGTCGTTGTTCTCGGCCTGTTGTTCGAAGTATCGTGCTCGTAGTGATGAGCGTGATGGTGCTTATGATCCTTGTGAGCTTTTCCCGCGCTCAAAGCAACATTGTACAATTGTACCATAGTCAGCTCGCCGAGTAAACCACCCGAGCCTTCGAACAAAGTTTTCATCATAGCGAATGGGGCTTTCGACTGTAAATTTGACGAAAAACTAAAATATGTTGTCCCTCATAACCAACCTGGAGGTGCCCCTTCGCCCTCGAGAAAACCACCGCCGAGCTGTCTCTGCTCCTGTCCAGAAATTGCGATTCCTCCACCCTTGATCACGTGACCCACGAGCTAATTGAACACGTGAAAAAGAATGAGCAAACAAATTCTACCGAAGAGTTTAGTTTCAGCGATATCTTCGAAAAATCGTTCAAAGATCATTTCAAACTAAAGATACATAAAATGCAATCGATAAAACTAAACTTTTTTTTAATGATTACATTTTTTATCCTTATTGTTGTCTATTCAATTTAACGATTTTCATTTGTTAACATTTTTTTTTCGAATTTTGCATTAATCGTCGATGGAAACGAGTATACATCGAGCAAATATGCTTCAAATATAACTTTCAGATCGTTTGGTTCATCCTAGCGACTCTACTACTGATGAAATCCGAAAAAAAAGGAATTTCGTGAACACTAGCTTCATCTACGAGAAAGCGAAAGCACATTTCTTTTCGAACTCGCAATTGCGTCTCTCCCACTCGGTAATCATTTTCCGGTACAGAACATGCGAAAGAAGGGCAAAAAAAACTGAGCAAGATCGCATTCGGGCGTCCATCAAGCGGAAACTGTACCACACGATCGCAGGAAGATTGCGACAATGGAAAATCTAAAAATATCTGTAGCGCTTGCTCTTACGTGTATTAATCCGTCGTTGACACACTTGTATTTAGCCACGATTTTTACACATCGAGTCAATTCGACTCGGATAGTACTTCATCCACTTGACATTAAGGCGGAAAACCAGTTTAAGAGTACGTTTTTTTAGTGGTTTGATGATTTTTTTTACAAGGAATGAATGAATAGATGTTATTCAAACTTTGGAAATATTTTATACATATTTTCAAACAAATCCTTAAATTTTTTCGAAGTATTTCCTCTGAAAATATGGAACATATAACTTGCCGCCGTTTGCTGTTTGTGTACACTCTGGAGGCCGCAGTTTTCGTCGGAAATCAATACGGTTTGAAGATCACTTTAAGGACATGTTTCCCTTCTATATGAACCTAACTGTGATCGAAAAAATGGAAAATTGCACTGTTTAAGGGGGAAGCCTGCTTTAGAGGCTTCAAAAAATCGACTTTTTCGAGGATTTTTTTGGGAAGGAAAGGAATATTCGATTGAAACGAAACTTTCAGGTTTTATTTTTATATATTTCAACAGTCTTCTCAAATTTTTTCATTAAAATATATGTCATATTATGCCTGGTACAAGCATTTCGCTGAGGCGCCTCGAGTGTGCATGTGTCGTGCGGCGGGAAAGATGCAGGTCGCAATTTCCATCTGAAACAAAAAACCCAAAAAAAATTTTATTTTCAATAGTATAGCTTCTAGTTAAACCAAGAAAATTCAACAAAAAGTGAGAAATTCAACAATTTTTCGCAAATTAAAAAAAAAATTCATTTTTTTGGAAAAAAAATTCACTTTAGATTGTTTAAAAAATGGGTTAATCATAACTTTCTTAAGGTTTTTTAGGTTCAACAAAAAGAGAATTTAATCCCGAATACAATGAATTTTGTCTGGTTTCGATAGGACGTTTAATTTTTTCCCTATCTTTCCCGCCAATTAGGAAAAATCGTAAAAATGAAAAACCGAGAAATCGCGCGTCAAAGTTTTCGTATATAAAAAATCGTAATTTTCTTGAACTTACCGCAATAATATGCTAATCAGCGATTCCTGGTCCATAGAGTTGCCCTTCAGACTCTTCAAAAACCCTTTGGATACGTACAATAGTTACCATGGGTACAATACATACAATAGATCGAGGGGCGGAGCGCGGGCACTCCGAGCGATCCGGCCGCTCGTATACCTGCTCGACGCTTGCTCACTATTTCTTCTGTAACTCCGAAAATAATGTGAATTTGCTTTTGAAATTTTAGGGACACATTCTTGGATAGTTTGGGAAGACATTTATGCAAAAAAAAATCGATTTTTTGAAGCCTCTAAAGCAGGCTTCCCCCTTAAAGATGTTCAAACAAAAGGGTATACCTTTTGCCATTATTTTATAACATTTTGGCTACGAAAATATACTTTAAACAATGATATTACCTTAGATTTAGGTTCATATAGAGCCTAATTATATTAAAAAAACTATCACTTTATAAAATGATATGTTAGAAACTTTTTGAGCTAGAGTGTACACAAATTTAAAAAAAGCCGTTCCGAGAAAAACGCGTTTGAAAAAAAATTACCGAAAACAAAAAATTCAAGACAGTAATGAATTGTTTATGCTGCTTACCGGTTAATCAGCGATTAGTTTTATTAACAATTGATGGAATTAAAAAAATCGATTTTTTGAGTCATCTAAACTGGTCCCCCTTAAAAATCTTTCGGTCGGTTTTTATGGAAAAAATCAGGCACATACTTTAATTATTTCTTAATATGTCTGCATAATAAAAATTCGCAATCATATTGAATGATCTGAAAAAAATTATTAAAAATGTTCAGTATTGGAAAAGTGTGCATTTTACTAAAAATTCATCCGCGTTAAAGTGACCAAGTGTGTTAACGTATGGTTAACGAGAAAGCCCATGCAGAAGTATAAATAATTCCGTGACTGTACGAAATATAGTAGTACAGAGATGTGTTGCATTTTCGCTCCTGGATGTCACGTAATGAGCTAACTAACGGATGTACAAAGTCACGCGGTGAAAAATGTACTTTCCCCGGAAATTCAGCTTTAGATTGTCGTAGAGATTCTTGCCGGCAATCTCACTGATAAAATCTTCGTCAAACGCATGTCGGAGCCTCATTGATTGGAGCTTTCCAAAATGTGGGACTTTATGACGTTCCTGGCAATAGTAAATCACCCGTTCGGGTTTTCGTAGTCAACGGAAGTTCGCATGCAATCAACTTTTTGTACCTTCAATGGCTCACACAATTTAGCTGTCATCTAAATGAGAAATCTACAATTGGGAAGTATAGGTGCGTTGTTTAGACAGGATTATTGAAAGCGACTCAAAGATACAACTGTTTTTTGCAATGAACCATTAACTGTTTTGAAGCATGATCTTCCAACATGCTAAAAGTAACCTGGTAGGATTAGAACGCAATGGATTAGAACGCAAATTTCGTTTGTCTGTTTTTCCAGGCGAGGTTCGTCTGGAAAGGGCTGCAAAGTTTTTCTGATCGTTTGATATGTGGAAATAAACGTTTCCAAAATTTCTCCACACTTGATTTTATCTTTAACCGTCAAGTAGAACCTGGGAAAATGCAATTTTGTTTCAAAAAGGACAGCTTTCATTGTAATTTGACACAATCGTTGATGTTTTTTTTTCTTTTGATTATGTCCTTGTGACTGTGTATTGAACTATGCAGAGAAAGGGGATTTTTCTGACTAAGACGAGTTTTCGTTTTAAAGCCTCATGTACCTTCGGGTGGTCGGAAAATAAGGCTTTTCACGCGAATTTTATTTGAAAATACTAATAAAGCAATCGAAATGAGATTGGCAGGGTTTATTTTACATATCTGTAGGTACTCGAATAAATTTTTTTTCGACGAAACTGCAAAATGGCGGACCAGTGGCCAGCAGAAAGAGAACGTCTTTTTTAGGCCCCCGATGGGCGGACTCGCTGGAGACACACATGAGCACCCAGATCAAAAAATGATTTTTTTTTTTTTGCAATTTGTATGAGTTTTGCCGGCAGAGCACAAACAATTATTGCAAAATATTGATTTTTGCGAATTTCGCACTATTTTGAAAAAAAAGTCGTATTTTCGACTCAAAAAACGGCCTTAATTTGTTGATAAAAACCGTAATTGATGATCAATCGTAAAAATCGTGTGTACTTCGTTGAAAAATTCATTTAAGAAGCTACAGTTAAATTTTGAAGACAATCTGTTGAAAATTGTAGAAGCTACGAGTCCGCCCGATGTTGGATTTTGGTTTCAAGAAAAACCCGTGTAAAGTTTCAAAACCATTTTTCTTCGAACCATTTCATTTTTGCGATGTTTATA
This sequence comes from Ophion slaviceki, assembly GCA_944452715.1. NCBI lineage: Eukaryota > Metazoa > Arthropoda > Insecta > Hymenoptera > Ichneumonidae > Ophion > Ophion slaviceki. Next base: position 14,894,648 of record OX101785.1, read on the forward strand.
CAATATTTGAGCGAATAAAAAAATAACTATCATTTTTTTCACTGGTAATGAGGTCTTAATATACAGAAGTACATATCTTAATAAAGTATGAATCCAAAATTCATTTCACACATACACAAACCAAAAGAATTTTGTTGAGACACGCTTTTGCCTTAGAAAAATATATATTCGAACGTGGAGAAGCAAAAAATCATAATTGTCTGATCGTTTTGTTGTTAGGCAGTTAACGTTAACGTTTATCGTTAAGCTACTAAATTTTTTATTCAATGATGCACTTACTCTGTTGTGAAAACCACGACCAACCCGTTCATCATTAACCCAGATCTGCCATTCGCCGGTACGGCCGTTCCAGCTCTGACAAGAATGATACCACTTGTTCAATCTCAACGGGTAGTTCAATCTGTAGATATTGTGGCCGTCTATGTTCAGCATGTAGTAAGAGCTCCTTGCAGTATTTGCGATCCACGACAATATTCCTCTCGGCTGACTACCGACTGAAATTATTCGTCAGTTAATATTCTCGCTTCCGCCATATATCTGCGGCATCGATCCACCGGAATAAATTGCATCTAACGATCATGCACGAACGACTCATTGACGACTCTTATTTCATTCGATCAGTTAGAAGAGACACAAAATTCCGGATAAAAAAAGAATAGTATATGGATTTGAAGGTTTTTGGGAATTCCAAACTACTCATATTGACGCAGCGTATAAGTATCGGTAAAATAGAAAAAAAAACGAATTTTACAATGACCGAACATGCCCATTCACTCTTCGCGTGTTGCAAGCTTTATTTTTCATTTTCTTAATTCGAAGGGTCTTCCGTCTTTGAATGAAAAAGTCAGCACTAAATCTAGCGATTTCAGTTTCATTTTTCTCGTGCAAAAAAATGGTGTGTCTATGATAATCGACTCAATGAAATCAGCCTATAGCAAAAGTGGGTGTGTTGGTTATACCAGCAAAGGAATATTAAGATGTATGCGCAGAATCAACTGAATATAATGCACGCAGAGAAGACAATTGTACATTAATAAAATAATGATTGTAAGGCGGGATATACATTTACAACGATAATAAAAACCTTCTCTTTTTTCCTCTTTAAACGATAGAACTATATATGTAGAATATTTTCCCAAAGTTTCAAAGCGAAATTCGAAAAACAATTACAATTACTACTGTAATTGATAATTTCATTACTTTGTAACAGATTACTCAAGTAATTAGTTACCACAAGTACCTAGTGCAATTTAATTCAAATGCTATGTTAACTTCAAACGCGTTTTTCTCAAAACCCCATTTTCGAAATTGGCGTGCAGGATTACTCAACAACTATTGAGCCAATCGAGTTGAAACTTGGTAAATATATTGATAGCATTGCCACCTTCTACTTGACGAGAATTGTTTTTAATAAAATAGAAGAAAGAAAAACTTTTCTTAATCAAAAATGTTACGGAAATGTTGATTTTCTTTGCAAGTGCATGTCATTCTCTTAACTTTGCATTTTCGTCATTTCAATTACCGTCAAAAAGAAACTATACATATTCTAGCTGAACAAATTTAATTTTTTTTTTTTTGCAAATCAAAGTTAACGAGCAGCTAGACTGCACTCTGCTACAGCTCCGCCACTTTCATGATGAGTGAATTAAAAAAATTCTTTTGTATACTCAAATATACTATTAAAGTACACTCACAGTTTGATAAATGTAAAATACTTATTTCTTAGTTTAAAAAATCCCTCGAAATTGCCTAATTTATCCCCGTCTAAATGTGTATTCCGCCTTAAGCCTTTTTCTGAAGAATATTTCGTGAACTCAGAGACTATCACCAGGAAAAATCATAATATCAATAAAGTCACTATTTCAAGTATGTTTCCAAAGGGTCTTTCATTAAACCTACAGAAGACTCCATGATCATGACATCAAAGTTTCGAAAACTGTAGGAACAACTTAGCAACAAACTTTAGAGATAATCGTCACAGCAAGCTTGAGAAATAACTCAGAAGGGTGAGAGAATAAAACCTGATAAGCAACTTTGAAGAAAACTTCTTGGAATGTACTATGAACACTCGTAGCAAAACATAGTGGACTAAAACTAACTATAGTTTACGGGCAGATCAACCATAGCATGACTAACACACCTATACTTGATTGCTATACCAAAAAACTATATTTAGTTTTACTATACGATGGTTTATCATAGGTGTTTGTATTGTAATTACATGTACTCTAGAATTATATATATATATATATATATATATATATATATATATATATATATATATATATATATGAGGCGTTCCATACCATTTCGAACGGTCAAAAAGTTGTCCACTCTCAAAAAAATTAAAATTTTGTCAAGTTATTTAATTATATAAAAAAAAAACAGTATAAACTTTTTCAAAATTTTTGGATCGCATTTTCTCGAGTTTTTCAAAATTTCAAAATTTTCAAAATACCGTTATATCTCGTGAGCATTTGATTTAACAGAAAAATGTTTAACACACAAAAGTTGCAATTTTACATGAACCTTGTGTAAAAAATTTGTTTTGAATTTTTCGAGTTTAAAAAATGCCCATTTTTACCAAAATTATACAAAAATATTTTTTTTTCGTCGGTATGTCACTTTTGATTTTTCTCAAAAAATTCTAGAAAATAATCTGAAGTGTGTACAGTAACACCTATTTTTTTTTAAGTGGCTCGATTCGTTGTTCCAAAGCTGTGCTTTGTTTTGTTATTATGAGATATTTTTTTTAGACAAATCAATTATTAAAAATTATTCTCTCCCAAATTTTTCTCACATTTTTCAGGTAATAAACATCCATAACAGTAATAATTTTTTAACTTAATTATATATATATATACACATATATAATTCACGGTCATTTAATAAAGAAATTATTTAAAATATCGATTAGTTGCTCAACTATATCTTTCAGTTTGCAATAAAAATTCCAGCCCGTGTTGATCAAATAGAGAGAAAAAGTTAGCAAAACAAACGTAGGTACACATATTTCGCGTGACTTTCTATGGTAAGCGTAAGATAGTGACGAGACGCCGCGCCCGATATCCTTTCTAAATATGGGGTCGCAAAACAGTCACGTGCGTCTAGCAAGATGAATAATAACAACTGCAAGAAGTACGTGCGTATCTTTCGCGATATCGAGATATATCCTTAGAAAGTCGATTGCCATAAAACCAATAGAAATACAGTTATTACGAGCGGTAGTCTCGACTGGGACGCCTTTTCGAAGGTTCTTTTTGTCGTTTCGAATAACTTTTAAGGAAGACCCAGCAAAAAGGTGAAAGAGAAGAAAAAGTGGTAATGGTATGAGATGATTTACCTGCGTAAGAAAATAAAGGATGGTCATTGGTGTGGTTCGTAAATTTGTGCCACATGCAGAGTGTGAATTCGTTGAGATCCGGAAGATCGATCTTGTAGTGAATATACTGAAACATTGAATTAAAAAAAGAGATCAACGATTTATTTCTTCACGAATTGTATGAGTCTCTGCGAAATTCAATCAAAGACGAATGAATGAGAGCAAGTTTTAATTAAATAGTTGAACTGAGGGCTTAAGGAGGGAGATTCCTAAAAAGCCCTAAAATGAGTCATTTTAAAATTTTGACATTATCTTATTGCAACTTTCAAGTGTTAATTTTCTTTCTTTTTTAAAGAAAACTTAATGGGGGCGTTATAAGCTATTCCTTTAGGCGTCTTTTGAAAAAATGCTCACGTTATAGCGCAAAAAATTATTGATCGATCTGGCTGAAATTTTGGGAGGTTTCTCACTGTAACATTATTGGAAGGATACCTATAAAAATGTTTAAATGTATAAAATTAAAAATTAAGTAGGCTTTGCAATCAAATTGTCATATTTTTGAGCATTTTCTCGAAAATGTTCTCGACAAAAGAAAAAAAATTTAACACTTGAAAGTTGTAATAAGATAATGTCAAAATTTTAAATGATGCGATTATTTGATCACCTTTAAAAAAATTTCGTGAAAAATGACTCATTTCCGGGCGTCTAAAGGGATTTCCCCCCTTAAGGGATGACACCACTGTGACGGGCCGAAAAAGGGTAGTTTTTTCCTATTTTTTTTGCTCACCAGGTTATTTATTTGGAAATTGGAAAAAGTTATATTATTAAGCATACATTTAACTTCTTTCGTGTAAATTTGTTTTAATAAAAATACAAATTAACGACGCTATTGACGTATAATAGAGCTGTATAAAAAATGTGGTCCAACGGCCGGGTCGATAACGTCACACTGGTTGGTCTGAAAAATATAAATATTTTTTTTATAATCTATACAAATGTAGTCCTCATTGCAAGTAGCCGTTTTTCGAAAAAAAAAACACACAAAATGGCGGGTGTTAAAAAAACTGTACTTTTGGCAACATTTTTCCTTATATTCCGAGGCCTCAAAAATACCAAATGAGGAAAAAATATACTAAATTAAGAAAAAAAAATTACGCTTAAAAAATACTAAATTAGGAAAAAACGGCTACTTACAACGATAGCTACTGTAATGACGAAAAATTTGGTTGCCAAAAATTGAAAATCTGACAATTGTAGCTAGGGTTATTTACAATGTTTCACTTGGTCAATTTTCTATGTTTGGTCAATAACTTAGTCAACTTTCAATACTTCAACTTGTATATTTTTTTCACATATTCTTGAATATGTATACTTTTAAAAAACACTAAAAAGTCGATTTTTTAACCCGTCAGTGTTTGTCCCGCCTTAAAAAACGACAAATTATTTTAAAGTTGCACAAAACTTTCGTCGTGACCATTGAAAATAGCATCTGTATCGACGTGGTCAAGAAAAATAGTCGAGCTTTAGGCTCGATAATGAGAATCTGCATCGCAAAAGATTGTATCATTTCTTCCAGCATTGCCACAGGTATACTTGATCGTGAAAAATATTGCCTGCTTTAGCGTCGTTGACTCCTCGACACCCGATAATCACGAATCAATTGAGTGAGGCTGGACTGAAAATAATCACAAAATTCGTGAATATTCTCGAACCAGTTTTCGCTGCGGTCTTCTACGTTTCAAGCGAACGCACGTACACACTAGTCTAACGGGACGATCCAGAGCGGAAAGTGACTCTTTCACTCGATTCGCGAGATAAACGTAGGAAGATCCCTATTACGAGGATGAGTCAGCATTTGCGCGATTGCAGTTATATCGGCGACAATGGTACAAGTGCCAAGAGGAAAAAGCGCTTGTAGCACGACGAGGCAAGAGTGAAGAAGCACCAAACCGGAAACAGTCTCCGGCTATCTTTCTCTCTCCCTCGTACAGGCGTCAACGTCGCGGTAATCAGTGAAAGTTCCTTCTCTGCAATGCAGCCCATTACCATACGTACTGTACCTATATACGTCGTAAGAAAGTATGTTGTACTATCGTAAATAAGGTGTATACGGGATCGAAAGACGCGCCTTCGAGAGAGGGCTTCTCGCTGAGTGAGAGATCCATGAGAAATCGCTTCCACTCTGAAACTGACCATTTCTCTCTTCCCTTGAAGCCTCCCACGGAGAAACCGTGACATGCAGGTAAAAACTGCGTCCGTCAAATTCGACGTAGACGACGAACGGTGGAGCAAAAACAACCATGCGATGTGGGTACCAAATATTGGGATGTTGGATAAGTTCTCGCTGTCGTCATTCCTAATCATTCCTAATGCTTCCGAATGTTTCGAAATTGCTGTGCGATCGATTCCTAATGATTCTGCAAGTTCAGCCAGCGGCTGACATGAGTTCTTCAAATAACGCGTCCAATTCAACACGTCAAAATCATTATTTGTAAGGGGATATAGCAGTGTGATCGCTGAAAATTTGGGTGACTTTCGGGAATTTTTTGGAAGAAAAGTACTCAATTAAATGTTTCGGAAAATTAAGAATATATTTGGCTATGTTTGACCTATATTACATAATTTTTTCATAGAAAAATATTGAGATCCAAGCTTGTGCGCTGCCTTCGGAGGCGCAAAAAAAAGTTCCTCCACTACGGACATGATTTCGGCCGATTGAGTAGCTGAAACCGAAAAAGGAAAAAATGTCGTTAAACTGGAAGGTATTTCCTGTACAATGACGTAGGATTTTCGAAAAATATCAAAATCTAACAAAATGGCGTAGTTATGAAAAAAGTCTGTTTTCTTGCCTATAAAATGGTCGTTTTTTTTCAATGCCAAATCGTCAATTTTCATCCAATCAAAAATATCCTACGTCATTGTAGAGTAAATATATTCAAGAGTACTCAGTTCAATGTCAAGGCAATCGGATAATTGCTCTTTGATTTACAATGTCAGCCAATTTGAAAAATCTCATTTCATATTCTTGAAACTATAAATCTTGACAGTATAAAAATCTCATCTCATATTCTTGAAAGTATAAACTGTCGCAAAAGACAAAAAAAACGATTTTTTTTTAAGTGTCACACTGATATAGCCCCTCAAAGTGTCTAAAAAAATATCTGCATATTGTTTTCGACAGAGCATGCTCGCCGTAAGTCTCAACAAGAATTCTGTCTGCTTCAGCTGCAGATTTTTTCGAATGAAGTAGTGCAGTAAAATCCCCTGCAAATACTCTTCTTTTGGCACGAAATTTGACATGTTTAACACTATGAAAAAAAAAGTTGTTTACACTTCTGCGAAATGACATACACTGAATTTCAAGCTTGCTTATAGTACTTCTTTATAGATGCGTTGCCATCTCAAACTACACGCCCGCAATTCTGGTAACGCCATCGGTTGGGAAACAGCGATAACTTATTGAACGTCCTAATGAGTACACGGGCGAAGGGGTAGACGGTAATTACTTTTTTTAGAAGGCTGTTGCATGGGCGAGTCACTGTAAATTCATAATTTATGAAAAACTGTCTTGCGACGAAGGCGGAGACTTGCTCCGCTTTGAAGACATGACAGACTTGGGACATCAATAAATAGGTTAATTACTGGTCGTGTTACCGACCGCAGCATCCCATATGACCGCGAGCTAATGCAGCACCCTCTTTTTTGCCGGTCAAACGCGTTTTCTTGATTCTATGCTGACCAAGCGGTTGGCTACGAGCAGAGAAAGCGATTGCAGAACGTCGTATGGGAATCTTCCACGTTTGCATCCTCAGATTGCAAAGCCACGTGGAAAAGCGCGCTTTAGAAGTTTTGGGTGAATTTTCTCGGAGATAACCGAAAATGAGTAGAAGTTGTAATATTTTGAGATTTTATACAGAGTTATGGCAAGATTCGACACTTGCTGTATTGAACTTTCCATTCCCTGTTAAACATTTATTTCGCCGTTGGTAAACTTTCTTGTTTTGGGGCTTCGGCACCATTGGGGACCTTTTCAGGTTCTGCGTTTCCGCTCTCCCGCGCGTTTCTCGCCGCGTCGTAACTGGCGCCCCGAATTTTCACGGGTGAACCCGTCTATTGGATGCGATCCGAGGCATGACGATTGGGATAGTAAGATTGGTTAATAGTCATTAATAGTATATAGTAAATAGTAATAGTAAAATAATAGTAAAGTAATAGTAAATAGTAAATAGTAATAGTAAATAGTAATAGTAAATTGACATACTAAGATTGGTTAAATAATCAAGTAGCCTTGGCTGGGGCGTTAATTCAAGGCATAGTTACCTCCATGTGGCCCCCCGAAAAATGAGGCGATTTTAGAATTTTTCTTTTGAGAATACTAAAAAACCAATGAAAATGTGGTTCGGAGGGTTTATTCTAAATATGTATACGTATACCAAAAAATATTGAAATAAATACAAAATAGCGGCTCAGTCGTAGCTACACTAACAATGAGAGCGTTTGTTCAGACGCTCTGCGGGAGGGCGCAAAACTTTCATGAATTAGCACCTAGGACAAAAAGATAATAATTTCATCATTGGCTTTATTTTTGCTAGAGAAGTACACACGATCATAAAAATATTGTTTTTTTATAAAACGGCATCGTTTGAATGCATTTTTTTCTTTCATTAAAAGATCGACCTTGATTTGTTTACTAAAACGAAAATTGTTGATAAATCGTAAAAATTTGGTGTACTTATAGAATCTATCTAAGAAGCTACAGTTAAAATGTCAAGTCATTCGGATGAAAACTGCCCACATCGTGCGTCCTCCACATTTCAAAATCATGGTTTCGAGAAAAACGCGTCCAAAGTTTCAAAAGGCATTTATGAGGTATCGTTTGCACTACGTAATTGAAGGTTTCCTTTGAATTCTACGTGTACGCACGGAAGCATTTTGATAGTTGGTCGTCAATGGTTAGGTTGTTGTATATTTTTTGTACAATGACTAGACTTTACGACTCGAAATAGCTACTTTCACCGTCTAGGCTGTCTTCTGCATTTCGGGGCGCTCGGAGGCGCTTCGAAAAATGAGCTCTGAAAATACGATATACAAATTTTTGCGTATAATTCCTTTTGTTTAATATTCTTGTCATGTTGATACATCATTTAAGCTAATGAAAAATAAACTGTCGACATTTTTGTTTTCCTCGGCTGTAACACCTTAAGGAGTTTCGGGACAATTAACGATTTGTTACCATTTGATTCCAATTTATACAGTCACATACCGAATGCACCCTCCAAATTTTACGTCGATCGTCTACACCGTTTCTTCAAAATTATGACGTTGAAGTTTGCATCGTTCGAATGCAACGAAAATTAATGTTTTGATCCATTTAGACTGTCAAAATCGCACAACCGTTTCCGTGTATCCTTGTTAGAAATTTACCACCTTAATTTGCGAAATAAAAGGGTCCTCGGATAATGATAAAAATAAATAAAAAAAGAAAGAGAAGAATGGGTCGTTGCGTTCCAACGATGCAAACTTCAACGTCGTATAAAATGTACAATTGAAGAAAGACTTTTTAACATACGGAGATGCCTACGCTCATCGCTGAATGGCAGTTTTACGCACGAAATAGTTTGGGAAAAATGTTGTGAAAAACTGTCAAATCACGGAGTACACTATGACAATTTCCTCTTCCTTTACATTGTGACAATTAGGCATCTCCTCATGACAATTGAAAAGTGTTTCTTCAATTGTCAATTTTATAGAAACGGTGCAGACGATCGATTAAAAATTTAAGGCTGCATTCAGTATACGACAAAGGATTTACTGTATAAATTTAAAGCAAAACCACCTTTTTATTAAGCCGAATTTAACCAAATTTATTAAGGGGGCCTCGATCATCTCATTTTGTCAAATTTATCAATGAAATAAATCATCCCATTTAATAAATATCCTCAGGCGAAATTTACGAAAATATTAACACAGAAACACGCGAACTCTTGCTCGGGCAGTAGCACAGGGCATACAAGTGTACATGTAAGAGGAGCGAATAAGATGAACCTTACAGGTTGTTGTGTCATTACCGGCCCAGTAATCTTGAGTATTCATATAGGAGCGTGTGAACAACTTTGAATGCTTAACTCCGAGATATAAAAGAACGGGTCTAGCTATTTCCGAGCTCACACACAGCTCATTACATCACGTAATGCTCTTTTTGCACGATTCACTCGCAGACCCAAGATCCTGCCCGATATCCATATTAGATGGTGGAATTGTAACGTGTGCCAATGGACTTACAGCATCCTAACTCGGTACACGTTTCATTGAGCGATTCTGCAATAGTGACTGCAAATGAACTTCCTCATCAATAGGTTTATTCCTGGCTAAGGCTTCGCTTCGTCAGCCATTCATCATCACGTTTTCGATGTTTTTCCACAACCTCATCTCCTCGTCATACATTTTTTTTTCATGATTCAGCGTCTGGAACTTGACACGCTTTGAATGTTCTGATGAAAATTAGTTAAATAAAAAAAATTTAATATACGATTTTTTCAAAACGGACTAAAAAGTATAAAATTTATAAAAGTATAATTTTTCCTAGCCCCATACAGATTTATAACTCCATACAGATTCCTAACCCCATACAGATTTTCCGGAAAATTTGTGATTGTAAATTATCAATAGCTATGGAAATGCTTGTAAGATTTAATACGAAAAACGTTGGGCTTATTGCACGCGCCCTACGTTTTTGGTTTTAAAGCTCACCAGTATTTCCATAGCTATTAAAAATTGACAGTCACAAATTTTCAGGACAATATGTATGAGGTTAGGAATCTGTATGGGGCTATGAGAAATTGGTTTATACTTTTTAGTCCGTTTAAAAAATGTGGTATATTTTTAAAAAATATTTAAATAATTTTATTTTTTCTCTTTCACTAAATTATATTTTATTTCTTTATTTACTTTTTATCTCTCTCTCTCTCTCTCTCTCTCTCTCTCTCTCTCTCTCTCTCTCTCTCTCTCTCTCTCTCTCTCTCTCTTACATCCTTAATTCATTAATCTGAAACCTATTGCAAGCTGTTAAATATTGTATATATTATATATATGTATATTTTTTTTAAACATATTTATCTTTATCTTGTCTGTCTGTTTGTTTGTTTGTCATCTAGTTCTGAGTTTCTGAGTCCGGAAGTCAGTTTAAAAGCGATTGCAAAATTTGTAACGAACAGACAAACAAACAGCCCAACAAGAAAGCGAGTTAATCAAAACGTGGTAAAATTGAATTTCATAGAACAATTCGTCGGCTGCGTATGAAATTTTGACAATTTGTGGAAAATTGAGCAAACGTGCTCGTGCACTGTCGAACAACGTATTCTTTGTGTACGAAAGTCCGAGGTGTACGCAACGATTGTGAAATTGGATGAGCCGTCATTACGCGGAAGTGTGAAGTCTCGTACACGCCCCAAACGCTTCGTAACCTTTTTTCTGCACGCACTGGAAATACCAGAACTCCGCAAATCCTACTAACGTATTCCGAGTCCATCGTGCACGATGCAATATTTTCACGTACGTTTGAAACATTCCGAGTAGAAACTTACCGGGCTCTTTCCTGATCCTCCTAATTTGGTTCATTATTTTTTTTATACACGCCGTTAACAAACTAAATTAAAAAGAAAACCTTTCGCGGCTTTATTTACGATGATGAAAATTCATTTTATTTCTTCCCATCGAAGAAATTGCCTCTATAATTGACAGCTTCCCCCGATACCTTGAAGCAATTTTCAATTCTGTGCGACATGAAAGTAAATGTCCGAGTCGCTCTTCGGAATATGCATTTTTCCAAAATAGCGATTTATTTTAGAGAGCAGCGTTTTAATTGAATGTAAAACGCAAATAAAATGTATGCGCAAAAATGCGAAAAAAGTAAAATGTTATGGAATCTAAAATATCTTCATATTGATAACATTTTTATGATAATATTTTAAATAATAATTGCCGATGACATTTTTAATAATAATGGATGATAAAATTGTTAATAATTCTCTTTTCAAGAAAGTCAAAGAGTTTTCAACGTTTATCGAAGGAAGCATGAATTATGTGAAAATCGCAGACCGATACTGATTGGATTTGTTAATTTGTAACACATTGTTGGAAAAATACACCGCAGCAAATTATCTTAGGTGAAAAAAACCTGCCTACTCGGCGTAGACACATGCATATAGTACGCAATGGATCCGACTAAATTGTGTTTCCTTTATTGTTCGTGGAATAATAATGGGCACTAAAGACATGCCCAAATGCGGGATATTACTTTTTCACGGAGGTAAGCGAGTAGCAATTTCATACATCGATCGCCAGCGAACAAAAGGCTGTACCCAACCGGTTGTCAAGAGTAAAGTGACGCGAGTTACGCCCATTTACTTCCAATCATTGAAGATACGCGATAAAACCCGAAACACGTGATTGCAAGTGCATTCACGTTTTTCGATTCACGATTTTCCATAGCATATTTTCATAATTAGTAGCAACAGAAGAATGTTTCCACCTATTTTCGACATCATTTTTGAAAATAGAAATAAAAGACCATGAAAGGAGATTAATGCTTTGACTTATAAAACGAATTAAATTTGATAATTCCAACCGAACCTGTCAAAAAATCGAGCCACTGGATTGCCAAAATGTGCTCGCGGTGATAGTAAATTCACAACGATAAACAAAAATGCATAGATAATAAAAACCAATAGAGGATTATTTCTATTATTCATATATCTTTGTTAATTCAGAAAAAAAAAGAAAAAAAATCCTACTCCAGTGCGAATTTTAATTATTCACATATCACAATTCTTACCAATCGACAATTTCACTCTGCCACTGTGTGAGTTAGCATAAAGATATGGGTTAACGTAACATGAAAAAAAATGTAACCCGTAATGGGTTACGTATTTTCATACACACATCTCTCCATTTGCGCAATTCGAAAAGTAAGTCAATGGCAGCCATCCTTTATCCGCTGGCATACGAGACAAAAAGGAAAAGTTGAAACAAAACGTTTTCTACAGGGAGACACGCTGGAACGTACGAATTTTCCCTCCACGTTTTTGCCTTTTTCCGCCTTATATCTATGAGACGGGTTTGCAACTGTATCACGCACGTTCGCAGGTTTGCGTAATTGCGAACAACTTGAACGCTTTCCTTGGCATCTCATTATCCACGGTTACGTGCAACCGTGATCGCTCGATGTACGTGTGTCTGTATATTGTTTTATAATATTTAGTCGTGTGAACACTGCGTAATACCGGAGAGCGAGAGAGTATAGGAGAGAGAGGAAGAGACGCATAACACCTCTTTCCGGAAGGAATTAGTAGCTGTTCCTCCTTTCACATATAAAAAATTACGATCGAATAAATAACGACTACTATCATGGTAGGAATGAGCTCATTTGATACAAGCTCACACTCATCAGTTTTTGGCTTTACCTAATGAGGAAGAAAATATTAAATATGTGAAAATTTACATACATCACTTTTTAAACTCTTTATCTAGAGGGAAGTACCGAAAGTAAATAAATATTATATATATTTATGGTGTGGCCATTTGCATCGTTGGAACACAACGAATATTCTTCTTTACATTTTGTTTTACATATTTTTATTGATATTAATATTTTTCAGATATTAAATAGATATCTTTAAAAATGGTTGAAGGAATTTTGTAAGCAAAATTTGCCAAAAAAAATAATGGAATTCAGAAATATTAATTATTGTTGCATTCTAACGATGCGAACTTCAATCTCATAATATTTACATATGCGAGGTATTTCCAGCAGCACGGTCGCGAATAAGAATAATTAAAAATGTCCTCGTTTTTATCATCTCTTTTCCATGGTTCCAAATATAATTAGGATTTTTCTACGTTTTAGTTATACTACAGAAAGTCAATTCTGAAAAAATATTGGCTTGAATAATCTAGGTTTATGTTCACCGTAATATTCAACCATTATTTTCGTATAGTACTATTGTGTTTCATTCGAAACTGCATAACAAACGATAGTGTATAAAAACTATTTTTTGTCAGGATGTCGATTTAGTTTTAATTCCTGCAATTTTCGAAAATTCTTCTAAAGAACAACAGGCAAGTCTTTATATCGATGATGACAATATCCATATTTTTGTTGATAATCTAAAACTGGAGTGCTGCGATTTGAAGGTTGTGCGAGTTATCACGAAAGACCCCGCATACATATTTTTTACGCCTGGCAGTGATAAATTATGGTCCTGTGAGCTTTCGATTTCCGCGATTTTTATATATTTTACGACGATGTTGCAGTTTGCATCGTTGGAATGCAACGAAAATGATCTTATTTCTTTTACTGCAATTTCTATTTCCAAATCTTAGCTACGATTTTTTTTTCAAATTCTCTTATCCAGAAACCTATAATCTAAATTTGCAAAAAAGAATGAAACAATGAAAAGGAGTAAATAAATTGGTCTAGTGCATTTTCGTTGCATTCCAATGATGCAAGCTTCAAGAGCATCATTTGCGAGTACTACAGGTGATATTGGAAAGTCTCCGAATACCGCTCGCAATACTTCGTTAATCTGATCTCCGGGATGCCTTTCAACAAGTACAGCTCATTGCCCAACTTCCTTTCGTTTGCACTATGCGAAAAAAGTACACGTAAAATACCCAACGTGTACGCAAACGATCGCGAACCGATTCTTGCGGACTGCGACAGAAAATTACGTGTCTGCATGCGGGATAGTTTTTTTCTCTACGAAAGTCGTGCCATTTTTTATGGTCATTCAATTCAAGTAATATTCCAGAAAATAAATTAATCATTCAACGAATATAAATAACGGGTCTTGCGGAGCTTTTTACGATGCTGTGTGTCTCGATTTCAAAAGAAAGGGAAAAAAAACACGTGGGGCCGGGTTGCCTGCGCGTGGTTACCCGGTACACACGGACAGGCTCGCACACATGTGCGTTGGACTTTGCGGAGGAAAGTGAAATTTATTCGCCGTTTCGTGGCCTTCGTGCATTTCCCGTCACATGGCACCACAAAAGCATAGTCGAAAGGAAGCGTATATATACGTGTGACGGCTCTAGAAGTTTGTTGGAATCAGGTTTGCCGCAATTTGTGTTCTTCGGGTTTTCTCCAGCATGCTTGCATGTTTCCAACTGAATCGAGAGCCCACAATTTGGAAGTTTGATTGCCAGGGATTATAACGGGCGTAATATAGGATCACGATGCTGCTGATGCTAATTCGGTGGTTATGTATTTTCAATGCAATGACAAGTTGCGTAATTCACACTGCAAAAAAAAATGGTAATTCTTTAGATAAGTGACTTTCTCGAAAAATGAGCCTAAAATTATTTTTCTGCTATTTTCTCATTTATTGGGTTATAAATGATTATAATCAGTCGGGGGAAGAGGAAATTCACCCCCCCCCCCCTCCCCCATAAAAAGCAAATCCAAACAAACCCAATGTAGCCGTCGAAATGTTAAAAAATGCGGGGCCGGGTTGGAATTCCGAACTTTGAATGATCAGAACGCTCAAAACTCCGAAAGAATACTACCCCGAATTTTATACGAAAGACCAAAACTCCGAAAATCTAAACACCGTCAAAATAATTGGCTATGGAGGTTTTAAAAGTTTCAAAATTCTCAATAAATCGACGAATTATTTCGAGATTTTTTTTTAATTCAGAAGTGAATTTGCGTCAATTTTGAACTTCGTCCTGACAATGTTATACGTTCTACATAATTTACAGTCAACTGTGTAAACTTTCGCTGGCATGATCTTGACGAACCTTGTAATTTCGGAACATTACAATTAGGAATTTTAAACCGTCGGCACATTCATAGTTCGGAATTTTAACCCGGTCCCCATGTCAAGATCATGCCAGCGAAAGTCTACACGGTTGACTGTAAATGATGTAGAACGTATAATATTATCTAGAGAAATTTCAAAATTGACGCAAAATGACTTCTTAATAAAAAAAAAATCTTGAAATAATTCGTCGATTTGTTGCAAATTTTGAAACTTTTAAAACTTCCATAGCCGAATTATTTTGACGGTGTTCAGATTTTCGGAGCTTTGGTCTTTCGTGTAAAATTCTTTCGGAGTTTTGGGCGTTCTGATAATTCAAAGTTCGGAATTTCAACCCGGCCCCATCTTGAATTGGGGAATATTAAAATTCGGAATTTTAAAACGTCGGAGCATTCAAAGTTCGGAATTTCAACCAGGCCCCAAAAATGCCCTATTTTATCACGTACTTCCGCGAAATTCACCCCCCTGTCCCATACAAAGTTATGAGGTTTCGGAGTTTACGGAAACACGTGATAAAATAGGACATTTTTAAACATTTCGACGCCTATATTGGGCTTGTTTGGGTTTTTCGAAACTCGAAATTATTTTTAACGATTTCTTGCTCGTCAAAAAATTATTAATGAAAAATGTCAGCTTCTCTCGACTGTATATCATCATTTATAACCCAATAAATGAGAAAATAGCAACAAAAAAATGTAGGCTCATTTTTCGGAAAAGTCACTTTTCTAAAGAATTACCAAAAAACTAGTGCACTTGATTTTTCGTAAATTGCTATTTTATCATATCACGACATGGCGAAATTTCATTCTGCTAAATGGAATTTCTGCATACTCGAATTCGGCGGATTCGGACCCGGATTAGAACCCTGCTATCGCTAATAAAAATCTCGATTTTTGCAAGCTGTTTTTTCGTCTCGATTTTGTAATATGAATTTCGCAACCCTTTAAATTCGGCAATCTGTATGTCGTACTTTTATTGTCCATTGAATCGAACCGCGATATCGGCGGCGGGATTTCTTTTTACGTTCCCATTTCTTCGATTCCACGAATTTTCCAAATTCAAGCTTAATATTGCGCTCTCTTGATTGTGCAATATCAAATGTGAATGTCGGAACCGAAATCGGACGTTCTATAAGAGCCGACGACAAGTACTGAAAAAAAAATCGTAGCAAATACAGTAAATTCCTATTTGCATGATGATCGCATGTGCCTCGTGGGAAATAAACGTTCGACAATTGCGCTCCAATAATGGTTACGTATATTTTTGCACCGTTAAAATCTTCGTGGGTTCCCGAAGAGCTGCCTAGAATTGATTGGTTCCCGCAAAATTATAAAAGCAATGAGATACGAGCACTTCCGGATGGCCAAAAGGCATCTGCACAGTCACGATCTACTTTTTCGCTTTTATTACGTCCGCACGTCCACCGACGCGTGTCGACGAATTTTACGACCCGAATCAAGTTTCACTCGTGTCTTAGACGATCTCCCTCCCATTCACTGGGGCTGGCGTGTCAAACGATTGCGATTAGACGGAAGAAGAACGCCTGGCGCATCAGTCCGCGAAGTTCCTTTCTTGTCTTCTTTTTTTCATTGGTTATTTTTGAACTAACGTTATCATATTTTCGAAATGACCAGAAAAAGTTCTGCAACTTTTCGCTATTTTCTACGGTTATAAACAATCAAAACAAAACATGAATACTGATCGCGGTAAATATTTACAAGTGGGGCTCTAGCTAGAAAAGGGGTTTAGAAATTTTGTACCGAGTCAATGTATTTCAGGGCACTTTGTTTATAATATTTAAGTCGATGGAAGACAATTTCAACCCTTATTTCATAACCCAAACGAACAACCCAAACAAATGTATTTAAAAAATCGAATAATTTCCGGAAATATATATATTTTTCCTTAATAAAATACCCCTCCCCCATCATAAAAAAACGTATTTTCATACTGCAGAATAGTCCCGAACACGTGAAAAAATTTTAGAGCCGATTAGGGCTGGAGCCCTACTTGTAAATATTTACCCTGATAGCTACTGCGATTTGTGATTCAACTGCTTTATACCGCGGGTAATCAAAATTTCGCAGCGGTATTGCCCAGCATACGCATCCATTGAATTTACATAGTTTCGGTGTAGCGTGACGAAAAAACAAGAGTAAAGTTTGAGGTTGTTGCTAAATCATTTTTGAAGGCTGGCTGGAGAAACAAAGTTCCTATGCTAGTACATTGTGTGACGTAACCAGTGCCAATTTGTGTAGCAAAATATTAATGATGTGTACGAATGAATATCACGAAAATTTTCAAGAGAACGGTAGATAATTGTAATTATGATATACATACATGTTAATTTGAAGAAGTTGGGATTATGAAAAAATTAATTTTCGATCTTTGAAAGTCCTTTCAAAATAGACACGAGTTTTGTCAACGTCTCACGGTAATCTCGTAATTCAAGGCTGTTAAGTTGATTGCAGTGACTGTCACAGGTCACAGCTGTATGTAGCGCGTTTTGTGGCGATCGACGTTTCCAGAGGTTATGTTAGAGCAAAAGGAGGCAACAAATGATTCAGAAAAAAATATTAGTATGCCGCAAAGTTTCCGATGGAAAAAACGATTTGTCAGTGCTCGTGCCCACAAGCATCGTACTATGCTCACCGAAGCTCGAAAAAAGTGAATACATCATAATAAATAGATGAATAACTTCCTCTCACTCCGTTTGCCTTTGACGTATTTGAAATTGGCGTGCTAAGTCTTCGATTGGTTCTGTTATTCCCGTAGTTCCGACGTTGCCTCATTTCGATACATACGTCTCAACAAGCCTTACTTTTTCGTAAACTGATCGCATACTTTTCATACATTTTCATTAATTAGATTGGTAACCTATCTTCCTTTCGATAATATTGTTCTGTACACTATCCTACACACAATTTTCGTTTTTTAGGTCACGTTCTTCACATATACGTGAGAAACTGAAATGGTAAATTTCATGAGTTATAACCTTAGTTATTAACAAATAATCGTCCTTTTTTCTGTCGAAAATTGAGTTTTTACTTCAAATGCTTGCCCGTTACACAAAAATTGATATTTTTAAAACCCCCTACGTATTTCTCTAGCTATCCTCATGTAAATTAATAGAATTTTTTTTTTATTTCGAATTTGCTTTACTTAGGCTGCGTGCCCCAGAGCGTCTCACATTCAACATGCCTCGCGAGAATGACTCCAATGTCACCATTTTGTATAATTTTTTAATATAATTTTTTTTGTTCACTTGAAGATGTGACTAATAACATCCTTGGATATTATTATCCTCTTACTTGTCCTTCTGCCCCAAAAAAATGATGAAAACTCACTTAATTTTAGACGTCTACAGTAAACCCTTAATATATATTCACCCTTAATATATATTAGGGGTAAGCCCTTAATATATATTCATCTCAATATTTTTAAGCAACAACCTTGATATACCAATGTGTGAAAGTAACGCGAGCATTCCACCTTACCCACAGCGTATTCGGAGATTTATCCGGCTGGATATAATGACGAGAATGAGATTTCACCGTATAAATGTATCTGAAAGCAACCAAGAGTGCTTCTACCTTTGTGGGTTTATGCGCATTGCTTTTTTTTTTCTTCGTACGATCTTCCGAGTCCATTGAAAATTACATACCGTCCACGGTTGCACCGCGATTCCATTAGCGCGCATACTTGCAGTTGCAGCAGACGTGCACGGATTGTACGGACGTGCATATATAAATATTTACACGCGTTATTCATATAGGGCACTCAATCCTGCAGTCTTTAAACTCGTCAGTTATTCCAACACTTTTTGACGCCTGAACTGTTTTTTTTTTTTTTATTCAATCCGTCATTCTTTCCATCCGGTTGTCAATACGTAACGCATCAAGAATGCGAGTCAAAAAGAAAGATGGAAGATGGGATAAAAAATTGCGAGAACCAAACGCTAGTCGATGGCGTATAAAATCCACCACCCCGTGTGGAAATTTAAGTCGGGAAAAAGTACTGCCGCTGATAATATCAAGCTCTGGTCGGGCATTCCACCCTGGATAGGTTCGGAATGTAACGGATCTGAGGCTAGGTCCCGATCCGCCATTCCCTTTCTGGGGAACTGATCAGGAACGGGCCGGAGAACAAGCGGTAAATGACCAGGAAAGTTGTAGGGAATAGATCGGGCAATAACCAGGACCAAACGAGGAAATTAAAAATGACGTTTCAGCGTTTTTGGAGTCATTGAGGAGGTAAAATCGGGAGTGTATTTAATTTAGTATTTCGACAACATATTGTTTGTTGGTTATGTACTTGCTAAGGTAGTATATCACTGTATACATACGCTTGCTCGCATTTCCTGATAGGCAAAGAGTCAGAAAAACGTACACAGGTTACTATCCGAGCAAAAAAGGCCTAGAGTGCAAAGGGTTATTTCGCAAGTATCGCAAAATCATAAGCAGAAGTGCAGGCTGTAAGCATAGCACTTCTGTACGTGGTACAACTCACAGGACGAACTTTTATCTTCGTAGGATGGTACATTGCTTACGCGAAGCGCTTCGCTTGTAGCCACCTGGTGGATTGTTGGCGAAATACATTTAGGTAATATCTTCCCGGCCACAGCATTGATATTTCTCCACATGCCGACAAGATGTTCAAAAACCACGAATGACCTGCTTTTCTTTTTTGCCTCATAAAATAATTTGGTTATTCTTTATGCCCAAATTATTAGTTATCGTAATCCCGGTATTTATGATAAGCATTGTTATCCTCGTCGATTATCATTGATGAAATGAATGCTTTTAATGATGAATAGAATTACAACAGATGTATCAGTTTCATCCCAAACAATAATAAATATCTCTGATGAGGTGAACAGCAAAGTATTTCATTAGTTCTTAAAGACAGGCTCCACTTTTCAGAACATGTCAATGTTTTGGCCGGATAGACATTACGTGAAGTGGACTCGCTCGCAATGTATGCCGGCCAGAACATTGTAATTTCCCAACATTGAGGGTAAGCCGTAAAAAACGATTTTGCGATCTTCCCGGTTTGTTCCATGGGAGGGCCCGGTCAGGTGAATCAGACAGGGCAAGTCTGGTCTGGGCCGGACACAAAGTAGGGAATGCCCGGTCACATTTCTGCACGGGACACACTGTATGAACAACCCCGACTGGATATAATGTTCAAACACACTTGCAACACTTACGCGAATTCCTTGGCTGTACATTGAAGCCCAGAGGTAGAGCGACGGAGCACTAAAACTCACGTGAGAGGTACCGTGTGATTAAAATCCGTGTAAATTCACCGACGTTAATTGTATGCCTGTGTGTAGTTTTAAACGGTTTTTGTACACGTACAATTCATTTTGCGCTCGTGTATATTCGTTCGAATGGTATTATGCTGGATGCAATTTATTGGGGCAATTTAAGTTTTCTCCTGCTTTCATCAATCCTTTCGAAACTGTATTACATGTCGATAGATCAGGGGGTCATTAGACGATATACTCCATACTACAAAGCATGACTCCTTTTCAGAAACGACCGCGTCGATTATTCATTTTTATTGTTTATACTGTATATGTTTAAAAAACGACGATACCTCGGAGGAATGTAGCTCCGCTTACTTTTACTTCGTGTTATCTTTCACTCGAGGTTGCAAGGTTCGTTTCAATGCCAAGAGAAAATCCTCACATTTACTCGTGAGTGGAAAACGCAGGTATGGCTCGTTAAATTCATATTGAAATCGCTCCAGACTCACCTCGAAATACAATTGTTGGTTCATCGCAACTTTGTAGAGGGCGCATTGATCCTCGTCCTGTTGGGAGTGAATTTGTTGATGAACCAACGGTGAATCTTCGATATTGTAAGAGGCCAGTGCGTCGCCGTAAACCGCTTCTTGGTGAAGTATGCTCGTGCTCAAGTGTGCCGGCACGACAGGTCTCCAGGACGATGATATGCCCAGACTCGCAGGAAAAACTATGCACAGTAGGAATAACGTCGTTTCGCCTTTGCGCCCCATTCTCGTTTTTTGTTAGTATCTGCAAGAAAAAAAAAACATTTCGATTTTATTTTTCACAGGCGCAAAAAGTTTCATATCGAATCGGGCTGCTACTTTGGTCGCCATCATAATTTACGTGTACTTCAAGTCTGCCTATTTCGAGACTTGCATATTAGTATATAAAAACAGTTGCTGATAAAGTTCCACCGTAGGAAAGAATTATTGAAACGGAAATTTATCGGATTTTACGCGGTGTTTAGCGGTGCTTGAGAGGCGGTAACTCAGTAGTGATATAATATTATTGTGCTTGAGCGAGCTCCAGTGAGTGCGCAAGAGAATGAACAGTTTTAACAATTCCGGCCAGGCTCTCTCTCTCTCTCTCTCTCTCTCTCTCTCTCTCTCTCTCTCTCTATATATATATATATATATATATATATATATATATATATATATATATATATATATATCTGGGTGTGGGTGTATGAAGTATTACAATCATTTTTTACAACGCCAAAACCTTCACTATTTTTTCGAGGGCTGAAACTTTTGTCAAAGCCTGTGATTTAAAAAAAGTCGTCAGTGGTTGAAAAAACAAAAGGCCTCAATTTAATTTATCTATAACCACTCCTTGACATACTGGGTCATTTTAACCCGGACAAATTTGAAATAAAATGCTCACTTGCCCAAAATTGAAAGTTTTCAATAATTTTCAACAACAATTAAATTGTATATTTTCTCATTTTTTATTATGCAGACATATTAAAAAAGGTGTATCCCGGATTTGTCCAATAAAAACCGACGGAAGGGTTGGTAAGGGCAGGTGGATGAAGTACTATCCGGATCAAATTGACCCAGTGTGTCAAAGCCGTGGCCAAATATAAGTGTGTCAAGGAAGGGTTAAAATGCTGAGACGAACAAAAACATTGTGTACACAAAATGTTTAGTTTTGAATGAAGACTGAGCAGCAAATGCTAACAAAAAACTTTCATTGAAAGAGAAGGAATTCTAAATATACATATCGATTTTCGGAAGGTATGCCACGTTGGATTAAAATTCCCCACTCACTACACATCTTTATATATTAATGGTATTTGACTATTCTTCTATAGACCTATGTACTCCAGTATATCGTGATTCGTCGTTTAGTGGTGTGTGTGTAATTCATAATTTGGAAGTTCAATAAAATTGAATAAAATTGAATTAAATTAAATTAAACTAAATTAAACAATCTGTGTAAATCAAAATTAAACTAAATTTGAAATTTTAATTGCAAATTGTAAGTAAAATACTGTTTATACATAAATTTATATTTATATATAAATAGTATTTGACTTTTTTTCTATAATATGGAGCATAGAAAGCAAGGTCTATTGAGAGGCACATTGCACGTTGAAATGAAAATGGGAGGTAGTGAACGGAGTGAAACTCGTTTATCATAACAAATGCCTCGTTTATCTTTTCCTTTTTTTGGTTAGAGACGTTCTGATTCGCAATATCAGAACCCCCCCCCCCATCAATATCTCTATTTTTCCTAATCAGTAGTTTTCCTCTCAATCGGAATCCTAAAATTTTGTCATCAAGAATAATCCTTCCCGCAAATCTGGTAATGGCCGCAACCTGTTCGACAAAGGGCGTTTTCGTTGGGATTAAGCCTCGCATTAACGGCCGCCACAGATCTACTATACATCCGGCAAGACTCTCCATGGCTTACTGCTCAACTACGTCACGGGCAATGTCGTACATTCGTGTGGGCTAGCCATGGGCTGGCACTGTCTCTCTCGCACAGCTTAATAGTACCAGTATTACGCTGCTTGCTATAGCAGCAGCATATCTGCAGCGTATTGTATTATGGAGTACGTGCGTCAACAGCCGTCATGCCAACGGAATAGCACTTCGGAATAGTATTTCGGAAATCGAATTTTTTTTTTTTATTTAAATTTGTTAGTGAAACATAAATTGAAAAGTGCTTTTATCAATAGTATCAATAGAGTATCAATAGAGTTTTCGTACGACTTCCAAGCGTGGAGCCTCCATTATGCAAATATATTATTGCTTAGTGCGATAGTTTTTTTTTCACATTATGAATGTTCACGCTCGTTTTTATTTCATATTTTTTATAAATCGATTAAATGATTATGGCGGTTTTGCAATATATCTCGTCTGCGTGTGTAAAGCTGGGCATCTTCGAATACTCCAATTATGAACACAACGATATATATACTGTCTGCGTGAATAATTTCGTGTTTTAATGGATGATTATTATACAAGACTCTTATAAAATTTATATAAGATGAAAAAGTCGATATGCAATGACTTAATTACATTCCTGTGTCGAAATTTCAACCGAGATTCATCAATTGTGTGCCTCACATTTATTTTCTAGTTTTCTATTGTAACCCTCAAATAGGACGACGATTCAGAAACGATTCCTATTTTCGCTCGAATAAATTTCATGTCTATTTAATATTAAAGCATTCAGCCAATCAGTATTTTTTTTACTTCCTGCAATATTTTATTGAACAGAGCAACGGCAAATAATATCATTAAATCTAGGGTATCGAAAAATATAACGAAATCAAGCTTCGTACTTTTATGATGGGAAAATTACGTTTGGATTGAAAATATTATTTTCTCGCGAAATTCGATGCGAACAACTTTGTATGAAGTTAACAAAAAATGTATATTATTAATAGAACCATTCGTGAGAATAGTAGTAGATTAATTAATCTTTATTAATAATCAAGATGACTCATTATTAATTATTGAGATTAATTAATGTGTAAGAGTAATTAAGATTATATTTTTACTCTTAATTGATTATCAAGATTAACAAAGAATAGAGAATAATAGGTAAATCCGTATGAATGATAATATCAAATGGTTTGTAAACGAAATTTCGACCTAAAATATTGATTAATTTTTCATAGGGAGAAACGTATTGCAAAATTTGATTTTGTTGTCACAAAAAATGACCGAAAAATAGGAATAAGACGAACATAATTTGTTCAGATGTTCGCCCCGTTGTCGAGGCATATCGCTTGATTTTTTGCCACCGTGCGAATTATTGAAACGAGAAAAAGTTGCGTCTGAAGACTGCGCTGCCAGCTCGCCCGGCGATCTCCGCTAATTTGAT
The DNA here is from genome assembly GCA_944452715.1 of Ophion slaviceki. Classification (NCBI taxonomy): domain Eukaryota; kingdom Metazoa; phylum Arthropoda; class Insecta; order Hymenoptera; family Ichneumonidae; genus Ophion; species Ophion slaviceki. Next base: position 14,918,919 of record OX101785.1, read on the forward strand.
TTTCGCCAGCATAATCGAGTAATGTTTAATTGTACAATAACGTGGCGACAAGCGATACGAGCCCACGCGATTTCTGCGTATACTTTCTCCGTCTCGTAATAAAACAAATGCACGATAATGATTCACGTTGTGCAACACATTCTTTCTGTGTCGGCTCATGCATTTTTTTCCGTCTTCTGTTGCGTTACATCAGGATGACGATCGTGATGTCGCATAGTGATGAATGTTTCATTATCAGTGATCAATCGGTAATCGAACGAAAATTTGATTATCAGTAATCAATTATATTACACGGACAATTATTAGCTCGTTGTTTTTTTTCCGAACGTATGTAAATATGAACATTTTTGTTAGAAAGCTTGCTCTAGATCGATCATTGCGAGGTTAGTTTGCATCTTCGATCGTTGATCAGTCTTGCTTCGATCTTGATTACGCAAAATAAAACCAGATCGAAGCGCGGGAAATGAGCGGAGCTCACGGTGAATGCGACGTGAATCGCGTTGACTCGCATCGCAAACCGCATACTTCAGAAATGTTTGCAATATCTATAATATAAAATAGTTGTTAGTTATACCGATGGCTCAAGGCCAATGGACTGAAAGATCGATTGCTAAATTTGCGAGCTCGTTCACTTCGCTTGGCTAAACATAGCTTCATTCTCGCGTCACACCTAAGATTGCGTGCAAAGTCGAGAAAACTCGTACAGCTCCGAGACACTTTACCAGCGTTACAATTACAATCGAGTCGGCCAGTTGGACGCGAAAAATAAGATCGGTTTGACGCCAACGGAGATCGCCTGATCGTATTTATTTCGACGTTTAAGTTTCGTCTTGCGGCACTCGGCATAATTATCACCAAAGTCGGAAAAGTAGCACTAACTTTACCATCGAACTGTTTACTCTCGAAGATTTCTGTCAAGAGCAAAGTGTGAAAGTCCCTAGCGAAATCGTCCTACTTGGCCTATTTTGGACCTAATTATTTTCGACATGAAGAAAAAGACGTATTTTTTTGTCCTGTCGGCGAACGTCGAGTGTTCTTCGTCTAACGTCGTTTGGAAAGGAGACGGGAGAAGAATTTCATACGATCGTATGAACGATATATGAAATGTTATAAGTGACACCCGATTTTTTATATTTCATTGCAACGAATAGCGAATAGGGAAATATCATTCTTAGCCGATTTTCTAGAGCTCATCCGTATATTTTTTTTATTCGCATGTACATGCGAATGTTTCTATTCGACCAATATGGAAATTATTTTCTTTCAAACGGTTCTTCTTAGGCTCAAAGAATGCTGCGTACTTCCACTTTAGGTTCGCGAAATAAATGCAAACTGTATAAACTATCGAGCAAGCAGTGGTAAAAAAATATAAATCATTATCCCTTCAATTGCACACTGGGTCGTTTTGACCCCATGATCTTTTTCGTGCAAGTACGTATTTTTCAACGAATCTCTTAAACAGTGAAGCTGTCGCGAACGCACACAAATATGAATTAGTCTCTTTAGTCTAATTAGTCTCAAGACTTCATATTTCTTTAAAAATTAAAATCTAGATATAAATTGCTCTATTCGACCAATTTGGAATTTTTTTAACGGTGCTTCTAACATGCAACATCAATTAAGTATCCGCCTTCGATTTTGCTGAAACTCCTAAATGTGATAGAGTATCGAAAACTATTAGACACCTTTTTTTTGTCGGCGGAAATGTGGTTCAAAGGGTGGAAACCACCCCTCAAAGAAAATCGTGTCATCCCTTAGTTTATTTATTTTTTTTCAATACTACTACAGTGGATTTTTCATCGTTTTGCATTAGAAGAATTTTGGTTTTCGTTTTATTCAGATCGTTCGCGAAACTGCAAAATTAGCCCTTGACACGTCTTTCTTCAAGGGATATCTTCCCTTAAAAACGCTTTACCGCTGATAAAAAAAATACGTATCCAATAGTTTTCAATGCTTAACCACATATATGAGTTTTAACTAAATCGAAGGCGGACCTTTAAGTGATGTTTCTTATAAGACTCAAAGATCGCTGCGAGGTTTCGCTTGCGAATCGCAAAATAAATGCAAACTGCATAAACAATAGAAAAAGCAGTGGTCGAAACATCTTGATCATCAAATACTAAAACTGTTGCAAACGTACACAAAAAAGAATGAATCAGTTTCACGGATAATCACTAAACCATTTTCACAGCGCTGCGATCTTTTTCTTAATAATCATATGGATTTAATCATCCTGTTTCACCTTGTGGACCCTTTTTGCCATTCCGGTCGATTTATTCCATCAAACATTGATCACCCTTCGATTGATGAAACGGCGTGTGCTTTACGTAACAGATCTGCTCCGACAGACGGTCGATTAAGCGAAGAATGTGCTCTGATGTGTGGCCTTGTAACGGACAATCGTCCCGTTATTAACGATCCCTTTACTTCTTCCTCCACACGTAATAGAATTCTTTGTTCTTGGCTTTAAAGTTTTCCTACCGATCAACGTGTCTCTCGATCTAGTTATCGACGATATCCAAGCGTACACTCACATGCTTCATGAAACAAAGTCCCACTCTCGAGTACAAGAACGCACAAAGGCAACGACGACAGCAGGCTAAAATTCCCTACCGACTCTGTACGGAAATAACGTCATAAAAAGTGACTCAAATTGGACACGGTTTTGGCCACTTTTCTGTAGGTCCGTCCTCTTAAAATACTGCCCGGGACTTCTATTCTCCAACATTGCCTGCTGACCCAGTGATCAACTAAGCTATTAGCTATCTTATTATTTAAACCTTGTTGGGTGATCCAGTGATTGGCAGGATTGTTGGTTAGCTTCAGGTGTGCTAACACGAAAAAATAGCCGATATGATTTCAGCAACTACTGGTGAAGGATATGTCGGCACCTTACATATCTTCTAGATAATAATCGAAATGCCGGCAGATTAGTTCGCTGACATACGTCGATGTGAAACTATATCCAAGTATAGAGCCGAGAGATCGGATAGACCGTATAATATTTCGCTTCCGAGTGTTTTCAACAACGAACAATGGCACGTTGCACGTAAAGACATACGATGAAAGTCGCGATAACTCGAGCGTTGAGAGAACGAAAGGTAGGAAGATTACAAGAGATTGTGTTGGGCAGTGATCGGCACAGCAGAGCGATTCTGACGTATGACACATTTTCCATCAGCGGCAAATACTGATGGTCGTTAACGAGCTGCATCTACCTAGGTGGGTCAAAAATTGCATTTTCCAAAAATATTTTTATTCGCTATCACCTTTTAGCTGATGTTCCCTGAAAATGTCATTGAAATATTCCTAAAATTAAATGAGCTACAGCTTCTAAAAGTCGGCCAGGCGAGTCGTATCAGCACCAAACTTCAAACTTTAAACGTGTTTTTCTCGAAACACTGCTTTCAAAGTCGGTGGACATGATATCTCGAGAACCACTTGATGGATTGTTTTCAAATTTACAGGAGATACGATGAGAAACATTTAAAGGTCATTGACAATCTCACTTTTTTTTAAATCGATTTTCATTTTTTAACCCTACTTTGGCACACTGGGTCATTTTGACCCGGACGAATATGGAATAAAATGCTCAATTTACCAAAATCGAAAGTTTTAAATAATTTTCTACAGCAATTCAATTTTACACTTTTAAAATTTCAATTATGCAGATATATTAAGGAATGTTTAAAGGGTACCCGTGATTTTTTCCAATAAAAACCAACCGAAGGGTTGTTAATAGCAGGTGGATGAAGTACTATCTGGGTCAAATTGACTCAGTGTGTCAAAATCATGGCCAAATATAAGTGTGTCAACAAAGGGTTAATAGTTACGTAAAAACGATGACTTTTTTCATAGAATTTGTATGCTCGAGTTTAAATTCGCCGGCACGTTGTTAAAACAACGATTCTAATAATCGACGTTCGTCAACGACTCGAATTTATTGTTAACTTGAATCACCCGTTTGGTTTTTGGATTTCGGATGGACCGTTTAAGTTAGAGAGTGCCCACCATCGCGAAAGAAGTTTCATCTGCCAACGGCCATGTTTTGTTGTTTGTCTGTATTTTTGGTGATTTTTTAAAAGCTCTCAATGTATGTGCCTTTGTGTTAAAAAATATGCGTTTCTTTTTTACCAACCGTTTCCCAGAAAAAAATTCGTAATTTGGCCACTTTTTGGGCCTCTAGGTACATGTAGCCCCGTAAGGATATATTGCCCATACATTCCCTACCAAAAGTGACTTTCGACGAGAATTTTGAGTACTTTGCGACGAGATTAAATTTAAAAAAAATCAACCGCCTTGAAGATGCTAAGAACATTCATTTCCGATAATAATAATGCAAAAAAGTTATAAGTAAATTGTTGAAAAAAAAAGTTATTCAATAAATGTCCGGTGAACTACTTTTTTATATTATAAAATGAATTCGTAGATTTTCCTGTATAGGTATGATTTTTGTTTAATTCTCTTTCTATTTTCATTTTAATTTTTTTTATTAAAAAAAATGGATGAATGTTGCCAAGTTTTCAATGTTTTCAGAGCAATGTTCCATATTAAATCGAAGAAGTGTCCGGGTTATTATACGAACAGTGTCATAGGAACAGCCTCTGAAAAATTCCGAAAACAGGATTTTCGAAATGGAGAGATAATTCTTTAAAAAATCAATTGTATTCAGAAAAATAGCATAATTCATTTGATGTCACAAAAAATCAAGCTTACCGGAGATTTTTGAACCAATTTTTGTTTAAACAATCTATTTATAAATTTTTGGCCTTCTTATTATTCAAAACCAATGTTGTTAACATCTTCAATACGGTTGTTTTTTTTTTCAGATTTTAATGTACGCAAAGTACTCACAATTCTCACCGAAACTCACTTTTGGTAGCGAATGGAAGCTGTACGGGCAATACATCCTAGAGGTATCTCAACGTAAATGCACCCGTGCATTCCTCGAAGCTCGCTAGAACTTCCAGGTGAACCGCAATTACCATCTAGGGAATATTGAATTCTCGGAGCAAGGCAGGTCGACCTTGTCATATTTCCGATCTTAAGGGGTTACGCCACTCTAGAGGCCCGAAAAATAGGATTTTTGAGGATTTGTTTTCAGAAAAACTACAAAATAAATCGAGATTACAAAAAAGGGTGTTTATCATACATATCAGTGACTGTATACAATAATTTTTTTGAAGCGATTAATTTCAAAATGGCGGCTGTGCAGCGTTTATCCCGAAACTGCATTTTTAAGTTGGCCGGAAACATAACTCAGACAATTTTCAACCGATTTACTTGAAATGTTAAATACATCTTCAAAAATACATTGTCTATGGAAGTACGTAGGATTTTTTTTAATTGCATAGTTCATTTGTTATTAACAATTATCTAACGATTTTTAGGCAAATTTTTCACTTTCCGAAAAAATCGTCAAAAAAATTATTGTATACAGCCACTGATATGTATGATAAACACCCTTTTTTGTAATCTCGATTTATTTTATAGTTTTTTCGGAAAAAAAATCTCCAAAAAGCCTATTTTTTTCGGCCTCTAGAGTGGCCTAAGGCATTAATATTCAATTTCTACCACATGGATGATTGTACTGGCGCGTGAGAATGATTGATCTTGTCGCAACGAATCGTTTTCTTCGAATTTATCGTTCAAGTGCCAACAACTGCGTTATTTATCAACCTAAATCACTACAACGAGGTCTTCAGCCGAGAAAATCAACCGTCATTTCGCCATACCTTCTCTCATTTTTATAAAGATGGGATACGAGGATAACTTTTTTTTACCACCATCTAGCATTGAAAAGTATGAATCGAAGGTAAACGAGGCGTGTAACGAGATTGGAAATAATGTGCTCGTATTATTATTCGTCAGTCAGTTGAAGAGAGCACAAAAGATTGCAGGCTCATATTGAAGGTTACGATTAGTCAATGTATATTTAACGTTTAATTGCTTGAATAAAAATTGGCGCGCCGATTGGACTGACGAATAAAAATCGCACTGTCAGGACGGCGTTGATTCATTTCGTGCTTCTGAACACTATTCGTTAGTTAAAACGTTTTATTTTAATGTGAAATTGCGCGGCATTAGAATAATACATCGCACAAACTCTTAATTATTCTATGAATAATTAGTTTTTTTTCCTTGCAATACTGGCCAATATGTAAAGCGCGGAGAGCGTAATTAGAGCGTAAAACCGGATTATATCTGGCTCTCGCACATTTTCTTACTACTCTTGCTTATACGTGGATCAAACGCGGTTCAAATAAAGAAGCGACTGTTTTTTTACGTACCACCAAAGTGAGAGTACAGCATTACAATGAGGAATCGACCGGAACTTGGAAAGTAGATTCGCAGGATTGCTTCTTTATCTCAAATTTGATTTAATGTCATTTAAGTTCTTCGACGTTTTTCCTCTAATTCACGACGAGTATCCTATCTCAGCGGGGAACAACTTTCTACTCGCATCTCTCTTCGTTCTTGAACACCGCGAAGGCACAGAATTTCTAAACGTCGAAGACTTCAGCCGCCCTTAATAACGATTTTTTTAAATTAAAGAAACAGTTTGTTCCCTGCTTTTCGAGTTTTACGATAGCTTCTTGATTTATTATTCGCTTGATAATTTCCAACTACATTGAAAAATGAACTAATTACGCTCCAAATTAATTACGCTCAATAATATTTTGCACTACGGGCACTGCGAAAAAAAATTCAACCTCGCAATACGAGCATGCACGAATGGAGAATGTTTATAAAAATGTTCTGATATGGATAACTTTAGCACACGACAATAATCTTATAGACAGACGATATGCCCTCATCGATTTTGAACCGCCAATGTTGCTCTTCTCGATAACATTTTGTCGAGTATCAAATTCGGAAAACAAATTGTCTTTTCGCTTTGGAAAATTAACTAAAATATTTTAGCAAATGTGACATAAAATCATACGGGGGTAAGAGCTCTGCTAAATTTTGAATGAAAATATATAAACGTATGTCAACTACTCATAATCACGGTAATATTTCATTGCGTTGATAATGGTCCAACGAAGCCATTAATCAAACGCTGTGCGAGAATTTCTTATTGTTCAAAGCGATTCAATCGATAGTAACACATTCCAACATTGATTGGGTTCGTTTGATTCACCGTTACTGACTAATTACGCAGGAATTTGACCATATACATACTCGTTGCGCGCAGAATCATTAAAATATGATCTCGGACTGAATTCTCGTAAAAAAATTTGTGGAATGCTGCATTACGCGGCACCTTCGGTACAAGGACAACACGTGGTCCCCGTACATGAAGTGTCACACGTGCGATTAAAGGTGAATTACCAACAAACAAAAAACCGTTTTCTGCTGAATGAAGAGTGTGCAAAAGTGAACGGACTTTTCTGCAATTGTAAAATAAAATAAACTCGGTACAAACAATGGACACCGTACTACGAATTTATTGATTGCATCGGAGCAAAGGTGGAGGCTTTGGAAAATGTAACGATTTAAAAAATATGAGAACAGCTTATATGAATTTTAATAATGTCAAAAAGGACAGTAGGTCAATATGAAATAAGAAAACGATCACAAACGATAGAATTAATCGACTATTCAATTTTTAAAATTTCTGGCGTCTTTTGGCGAGAAAAAGAATCATCTGTTAACGTAGAATTCGGTTTACAGCAATGATCATTTTTCATAACATCATGCCGTACACTGCAGAATAATATTTTTCAATCATGTTGAAGCGCTTAAAAGTTTGTCCTGATTCAATAATTTTTTTCTTAAAATGAAATATTTTACGTCAACTAGATGACCATAAATTTTGCAGACTTCCATATAAATTTACCTGTCTCGTCAATATGAGTAATTATTTAAATTTTCCTTTTTTACGTTGTCAACGAGTTCAGAATATTTCGAAACCGCAAATAGTCCGATAACGAGCGACATGATAAAAAAAAAACCGATTGCCCGGTGCAATTTGTGTGCTCATGTGCATGCTTGTGATGAAACGTCGCGACAAAACTCACCGGTAACGAGAAATCCGAAACCTCGCGTTTTTTGTCAGACCCAGCTGAGCGTCGATTAGATCCTCGCGGTCTCGAAACAGAAAGGTAACTGTTCGTTCGGGACACACGGCACTGTATCTCGTAAGCTCCGAGGGAAACACTCGAGCAGGTACACAAATCTCTCCTACCTCTTTACCACGGTGAGAGAACCCTCGCCTTCTACCTCCCTCGCCGTTTCCGTCACCATTTTTACTCCTTCACCGCTACCTGATATGACAAAAGGTACAGCGATAGGTCTACTGGAGAAGCCTAAAAGTACAATCAAATTCCAAACAGACTTGTAGGGGTGGTCAAAAACTTTTCGTCAAAATCGATCCCTCCGCATTCATAAATGATGACGCAACAGCTGTCACTTTCTAATATGACACTATCGGTTCGATACTCATCGTTTTGCGATGATTTATTAAAAAATCACTTCTTAAACTCCTTGAAATTTTCGCACTGCGATATTTAGAATTGAAAAATAATTTACTTTCGTGGAGGAACTACATTTTTACTGAACTTTATTCCATTAATTATTATGAATAATAATTGAAATTGTAATTTATATTTTAGACTCGTTGAAATATCTAAAAATAAATTAAAATAATTATCATTATTTGAATAGCTCAAATACTCATATGTACTTCAACTAGTTTTAAGAAAAATTTACAAAATGTTTAACGCGTACGATGAACAGACAGGCCTAATTATTTTTGTTACTGGTTACTTGCAGCGCATGCTCTCTGAAAAACTCGTTTGAGATCTGCATTAAGGGATCATCACAGTGTAACGGGACGAAAAACAGGGGATTTTCGTGATTTGTTTTTTCGATGGATAAAATACGCTAATCAGTTTAATTTTTTTATGTCAAATCAAAGAGCTCATGAAGAACAGAAAATAAATTTTCGAACGTTTATTTTTCTTTTTTTTCACCTTTTTTTAACGGTTGAAAATGTCTTCGAAAAACAGAAGTCCTCACGGTGTACAAAGTTGTGGCCGTAAATATTATCTGAAACAAAATTTGTAAAAAGATCATTAATCAGTATGGACACCGCTATTTTGCTATGGAGATTTCTCAAAATTAAAATTGACGAAATGGCGGCGGTTTGGAAAAAAGGTATCCACTTTAACCTATTTTTCCGACAGTTTTTCGTTTCTAAAAATTGAACAGCATGTTTATAATGTCTATACTATCGGTTAATGCAAAAAAAAATATTTTTTTGAAAATTCTACACTGTGAGGATCCCTTAACGGACAACTATTTTACTATCGAGTAAAATCTGGATCTGCGTTTCTCGCGCACCTGCAAGTGTCATTACGAGTAAATTTGATCGGATCATTTGAGAATATCGTAACACATTGCCGAGATCTGCTCGTACTCAACCGGCCTTACCGGTCGATCGGGCCAATTAATTTTTATTCCTCATTAGATTAACTTTTTGCGAACTATGCTTGACCTGGCAATCAGAAAAGAATTTCTCGTCTCTTGCACTTCCGGATGCCATTCAAGAAAACACTTTTCGAAGGTTTTGAGTAATTTTTCGTGCTTTAAAGTTATTGCAAATAAAAGCAAGTGTAAGTTTTTTCGTGGTGCAAAAGAATTCTTTTTCACGGCGAACACGTTTTTTTAACGAGACGCAGACATTTTTTCAATGCTGAAATAAACTGTGTCTGAAATGACAATGAGCTTATGAACGGGCTCGACGGCGATAAAGATGTGACCCATTATTTTCGCGAATAAATATTCCTTTATAGGAGAGATTGAGACGAAACAACATAAAGTGAGGGAACCACGACCTAAACGCGTTCAGACACTGTGTCCATAAAATCTCGGGTCGGCAAACCCATATACCTGTAAACCCATATACCTGTAATATTAGCCGAGCTTGCTGTACCTACGCAAATAGTTTCTCGGATAGTGACATTATGGTATAGATATTTTTCAAGCCCCGGCCTATTGCGCCTGCGCTCCGTAATCCTTATGGACGGTTGTAATGTCATAATGGCAATTTACGTTGAGAAATGGGGTCAATGGCGTTAATAATAATGCAGGGTCGAAGGTTCTTCCGAAATATAATACGACGAGGATTATGCATTTGAATTGTTCAACCATGATTAAAATGATTACCCCTTACTAACGAATAAATGTTGACGGTACTTATCTAATTAATATTTTAATCATTATAATTCTCCTCGCACTTAAGGTATTTCTTTCACGAAGGGCGCGGAGGGCCCTCGTAAATCATCGGTAAATTACAGTGGCGCTTAGTAAAAAAAAAGTTACAATAAATTATTATACCTATTTATATAAATTATATTATATAAAAGTTACAATGAATTATATTAAACAAAATTTCGGGCAAATTGTAGTAGGTTTAAACATTTTTTAATTTTCTCGGAAAAGTCGCGGCTACGAAAATTCTTTTGATAGTCACATTTTCATGCGAACTGTCACAAAAAGCTAAAAAAAAATTACGAATCTAGCCGCATGGCAAGATTGTAAATCAATATAACGATATAAAAATGAACCACTTCTATCCCATAAGTATATAGATACCCTAGGAGCATTAATCTCAAATATGTACATATAACCCAATTTGAATAATAAAAATACGATGAGTGTAAAAAAAAATAATCCCATTTTTCAAAGTTATATCGTTAATATTTTCTTTAAACATTCGGTGACCCCCTGTTTTGATTGTCGCTATTTAGTGCATAAATTGTTAGATAGAAAAGTGGCCAGCATGTCATCTCCGTAATGTGCCGTATAAATTAGACGATTTTTGGAGTCATAATTTTTTGTTAAAAGTTTGGTAAGTTGGCTTGAAACGTTACCAACATACTGGGATGTATTTTTACTTCGTTGTAGACGAAAATCAGTTAATTGTTGAATATTCGAGTTCGTTGAAGAAATACCTTAAAAAGATCGAGTGATATATTAATAATGTAAAACAAAATGATGTTGCCATAATATCAATTCAAACCCACCAACTTGGTACAAAAAAAAACACAAAACGAGTGAACCTACTTTTTTTTATTATGCTCGGTAAGGCTGAATAATGACAAGCAATGATCGATTGCAACTAATAGATTGTCGGTTTTCTGCTTGGACTCGAGACACAAGACTTACGCAAAGGTAGGTTATTCCCAGGCGGCAAAAAATGCATATGATATGTATAAATCTATCTCGTTCGGAAATGTAAAACATCCTTCGAAGCGATTTCGCTCTCTGCTCATGGCATCGGGGTCCATTCGGATCGCCATTCGAAACTTTCACTCGAAACTCCGCAAACTCTCCGGGGCGATCCGCTCGAAATTCCGGGTCCGAGACCGCAACATTACCAAACCGAGGTTGGTGTATCCGGACTTTGGATCTTGCGTGTTTCGCCCATATATACGTATACATGACCATGTGCAGAGTTTGACGCATAAGCGTGAACTGGGGCGGAATCGCAATGCTGTCTGGCATTCGCATATTCTCGTTGGTTCACGTCAATTGTACATGCACGCATGTGAATCGGAAATCTTTAACCAACCCGACCAATCGACTAGCCTGGGTTGCCCATGAATTTTGCACTCTTTTATTTTACCCGGACAAGGACGTCACATTTGTTGGATAATTAAGAAAAACGCTTGGCTTAAGGTATTCCTTTCACGAACCCGAATATTTAATAATTCACTTATTTTCGTTTAGTGTACTAGTAAAATTTCAAGCCAAGGTATCGAATTTTTAACAAAAAATTAAGACTCTAAAAATCGTCTAATTTATACGGCACTTTATAAAGATGACACGATGGCCATGTTTCCAACTAATCATTCATGGACTAAATAACTCTAGATGTCTGATATTAACGGCTCTACGCGTGTGAAAAATTCTTTAGATTCCGTAATGACAATAAAAGCCGGTCACCGAACGTTTAAAGAAAATATTTATGATAAAACTTGGAATAATGTGAATAGCAGAAGAATTTTCGTAGTCGCGATTTTTCAGAGAAAATGTAAAAATGTCTAACACTATTAAATTTACGCGAAATTTTTTATTTCCGTTTATCGCTGGGTATAATAGTTAATTTATAGACTAAATAACTCCAGATGTCTTATATAAACGGCTCTACGCGCGTAAAAATTCAAAAGATTCCGTAATAACAAAAAACAGGGGGTCACCGAACGTTTCAAGAACACATTAATGATAAAACTTGGAAAAATGTGACTAGCAGAAGAATTTTCGTAGTCGCGATTTTTCAGAGAAAATGTAAAAATATCTAAAACTACTGAATTTGCGCGAAATTTTTTATTCCAGTTTATCTTTGGGTATAATAGTTGATTTAAACTTATTTTTATTAAGCGCCACTGTAATTTACCTATGATTCAGAAGGGCCCTGCTTAAGCCCCCACAAAATACGACCCTCCGCGAAAGGAATACCTCGAGGGAGCCTAAATTAGAAGGTCCAAAAAAGCGTTTTTTTCGGGATTTTTTAAGAAGGGAAAAAACGAGCGAGCCTAGTAAACATTGAGGGATCTTTTCATGTATATTTGAAATGTATAAAAAAAAGGTTCAACATGGAACAATAAATGATTGCAGATTTATCAGCCTATCCCATGTGCGTCTTGCCACTACAGTCCTCAATCGGCGGGAAAGATGCAGCTTGTAATTCTTGACTGAAACAAATAGACCAATAAAATTTTCATTTGTCATATATTTTTCTTCTGGGTGAATTAAGAAAAAGCTGAAAACATCGTGCAATTATAACTTTTCTCAGGTTTGAAAAAAAATGTTTAAAAAAAACACTTTAACGTGTTATAAAAATTATTTAAAAGTACTTTTTCAACGACTTGTTTAATTCACTTAGAAGAGACTTTCATACTGACGAGAATAAACATCGGTTTGATTCAATAGGTCGTTTAGTTTTTTTTTGCTATCGCGCCCGCGAATTTGGAAAATCGTGAAAATGAGGACTGGAGAAAACGCCATTTCAAGTTCTCAATAGGAGGAAATATCAATATCAAATATCAAACGCTTCTCTGCTTTTGGCCTTGTATCTTCGAAAATATTTACAATTGGCCTCTGTAACTTTGTAGATATATTCATGGAAAGTTTATCTATCGATTTAAGCAATAAAAAAAGTATTTTTGAGACCTTTTAATTCAGGCTTCGGCCTTAAAAGATGATGAAAAGTCAATAGAGAGCAGGCTATCGAGGAGTGGCTATTCCCGACGTACTCTTGCAAGCAACACGATCATTATCGTGCGCATTGTCTTAGGAATTTCTTGAAGTAGCTACAAGTATAGCCGGAAAAAAGAATAAGACTGTGGAAGCAAGAATTTGAGTAGAAACAAAAATTCGGCCCATAATGTACTTATAATTTCAGAATATATGAAACGTTTTATTATTTTTCGTGTTCTATTATGCATAATTATAAAACCTGTTATTCGAACATCCGTATGGAAGTAATATCTTATCATGCTTGTTCACGAGCGCTGGGTGAAAATATCACTCTGTAAGATTTTAAGTTCAAACTGTAATCCCTACTTCGTGCATACGTAAATCGATCCAATTAATTATGGGCTGTTGAATACGATCTCCATCGACGGTACTGCGAAAAAAGAAAGTTTTCCTGTAATTCGTTTAATGACGTGAGATTGACAAAGGAGTGTCAGTGCTCAGGATCTTCGGCAATTAGCTGCACGCGATTTAAATCTCTTTCTTTGGACAAACATCGATTTAAAACATTGCATATCCCGCATACATGCCGAAAATCCTGCAAGGTGGAGGATAACTCAATCGTCGAAGGTTTTGACACATTGCTGTAAAAAGTTACAATTTTTTTGTAAATACAAAAACCAAACATAATTTCATAATTACATTTTTTATGGTGCCATAAAAACGGAAGATTCATTTACGAGTATAAATTATTGTACAAAATGGATATTCTTTAAAATTCAATTTTTTTCAGAATCTAAAAAAGAATAAAGAAAAGTTATAACAATTGATTGTCAGTAATTTTACATCGATCCTCATTTATTTCATGTATAAATTATTTCATTCTTGATCACTTTTTGTCTGTATTTGGCCTTCTTTGCCATGAACGATAGATCGTCAGTATCGTAAGGAATTGCTGTCGCAATGTTTATCAATGACGGTTTCGTTCGATATTCCGAATCTTTGAAAAGCTTTATTTTCCTCTCGCGAAAATAAATTAGTTTTGCTCAATCGGGAAGAAACGGTTTCGATTGATTTCGTTTTTCGTGTTATTTTCGTAACCCACCGACGAAGTGGACAGAGACGTTTTATGTGACTAGATTGCGTTCGCGTACGTTGTATGAGTAGCCGACAACGCAAAGCCTGCCTTCACAGGATAAACATTGCGTCTCGTGCTGAAGAGAAAATCTGAAGCCTGCTCCTACTTTTTTTTAAATCGTTAATCTCGTTGAACGAGTCTCAGACAAATAACGTCTAATTTAGCCGACAGCTTAACGATGTACATTGATCGATCGACACAATTGAACAACTGATAATGTAGATCAAAATATTCCGAGGTCCGTCGGACTATTGGGTAAAAAAATATCATTGAAAATGACAAGGATCTGGCAAAATTAATTGATGAAAGATTTGTCGACCTTCTCTCTGTTTTTGACGCTCTTACGTTTTATGACATCAGTTCCCTTGAGGCATTTCAATCTTTCATACAGGCTGTACGATTGAATTGATCTTCCAAGGATTTTTCTTTCATACTCGAAAACCCAACCTTTCTACAACGTTTCATGACAAAGTTATTGCTGATAATTGTTTCAATAAAAAGTGAACTTTCCGATTATTCAATTGTAAATTATGTGGAATATTTGAATGATGGAAAACATGAAATAATAATAATTTCGCATGAGAAAAATATTCCAAAAATAATTTAAAAATTATGTTTTGCTATATACACGTCAATTTAATGAGAATTCATATAAAAATATTCTTTCAATTAAATTTTTACCAATAAAAGCTCGCGAAGAATAATCATTTTCATCAGGAAAAATTTGAAAATGAATTTAGTTCATTTTAAACAGCCCATAAATAAATTCAATTACGACAATAAGGCGCAATCGATTGTGTGGAAATAAAGATTGAATAGTGACGAATTCTTCGTTGAAAAAATCTATTATCGGTATTTTTTGTCTATTTTTTATTCGTACAAGACCCATTTACCTCATTGCGAGTAATTATAGTAAATTGAGTAGTGGAAAAGATGCATCCAGAATAATTTCTTCAAAGGACTGATATTGGCGCGAATGACGTGCCGTAATACCAGTCGCTTGTTTTTTTCCTGGATTCAACGAAGCTGGCGGAATGAACAAGATTCTTCAGCCGAGTAGAAAAAAGAAATCTCTCGCGCCTCGACGAGTGACGCGAAGCGCGATCAGCCTGATGAACTCTCGTTAGTTGGTGTAAATGAATTGCGCGCTCGACCGCTCGTCCGTCGACTTTATTAAGTGCACGAACAGCTCGTCCGGAATTCGGAGCAAGAACGAAAAATAAGACGAAAAAAAATTCCATAAGTGCTTCGAAAAGCAAGTGTACCAATTTCTTTTTTCGATATGCGATTTGGCCTTTCCCTTCATCAGCCACATCCAAGAGAAGAGTTTTGAGTTTGCAAACAATAGAAGAACAATTATTTTATTACGAGACAGGAGATATGAGAGAATTATTGTTATTGATGCCGTGCAGAAATTGTCGCAGGGATCCAGTTGGATTGGCATACTTGTCCCCATTTTCTGATAGGGATTCAATATGCCATCGCATTGGATTCCTATACTAAAACGTCACGCTCGTACATTGGTTTCTAATCGGGATTCCCCATTGAAATCCAATGTACGAATCCGTTTGAATCCCAAAGAATCGCCACATTATCGAACCGAATCTGACACGATTCTCGATGGACTCCATCGCATTCCATACGTTGAATTTTCTAAAAAAAGTATATAGATATACAAAATAAGTCGATCTTCAAAAAACACAAATCTTATCTTAAAAAAGTATAAATCGCTCAAAAGAGTATCTCTTAAAAATTAATTTGACTCACATTACCGAAAATCCACTGTAATTATCGATTGTTATTTATTTTACTGCACTTTGACATACCATGAAACATGTACACACTCACGAAGCATGCATGTTATGTTTCAACACGTCGA